>QODF01000082.1:1590761-1613984 GCA_024372805.1 Oostethus manadensis
TGGAAGAAATTCAGCAGGTTCAGTTTGGACTCGGAAGGAGAAGCTATGGAGTAGTTCTGCACACACACGGCGGCGCTCTGGTGGAGGATGATTTGCGGCGTTTGTTTTCGGGAAGGATGCTCGTGTTTCACGCAGCATCCATTCTTCCTCCCCCGGGCTGGAGCGATGACAATAGAATCTATTTGGGGAGCCAGTCGTGTTCCCGCGGCTGCTTGAGGATCCTACGCTATGATTAACGGCCACCAGTCCCAATCGGCTCCTAATATGGCCGGGAGCCCCCATCACTGATATTGCCGTGTGCCCGGCCCAGTTCAGACACAATAGCATTCCTGGCCCTTAAGCAGGGTCCTTTTAAGGCAGGGGGCTTCCTTTATAAAGGCAAGTGATAGCGAAAGCTGCGCAGGTCACCATCTTTCTCCAGGTAGGGCGTGAGAGCACCAGCATCCCTGTGTGGAGCTCCCTGAGCATCACTGCAGCTTTCGTGTCGTTGCAGATAAACTTTCATCTGCTCAAGCAAGCTCGGGAGGAAGCGACATGGGTGACGCCGCCATGAAAGAGTTCGGGGCAGCGGCCCCGTACCTCAGGAAATCCGACAAGGAGCGTCTGGAGGCTCAGACCCGTCCGTTTGACATGAAGAAGGAATGCTTCGTTCCTGACACGGACGAGGAGTACGTCAAGGCGTCCATCGTCAGCCGCGAGGGGGACAAAGTCACCGCTCAGACCCAGAAGGGGAAGGTCGGTAAATCTCCCCAAGCATTCTTCACACACACACATCATCATCATACTGTGTTTCACGTGGACACTCAGTAGTCTAGAAAAGGCTGTGGCTCGGCTTATGGGCCTGCAAAGCACAGCAGCCCGTTGTATGAATCCTCATACTTAATTTTGGCTTCATTATTTAATGTTATTCTTCCGTAGATCTTGGCGGCAAGCAGCACTCTGTGTAACCGTGGCGACATATTGTAACTGACCAAGTTACCAACAGTCCTATACTCACAGTATTATGGGCCTGCAAAGCACACGTGACGAATGCAGGCCCTTAACGTGCAACAAATGATGTTATTGAATACGTCTAGATAAGTAGACGAGTGCTATTTATAGTTTGTAACATTCTGTGTAACCGTGGCGACATATTGTAACTGACAAAGTTACCAACAGTCTTATACTCACAGTATTATGGGCCTGCAAAGCACACGTGACGAATGCAGGCCATTAACGTGCAACAAATGATATTATTGGATACGTTTTGATGAGTAGACAACTGACAAAGTTACTAACAGTATTATACTTATAGTATTAAGGGCCTGCAAAGCACACGTGACGAATGCAGGCCCTTAACGTGCAACAAATGATATTATTGGATACGTTTTGATGAGTAGACAACTGACAAAGTTACTAACAGTATTATACTTATAGTATTAAGGGCCTGCAAAGCACACGTGACGAATGCAGGCCCTTAACGCGCAACAAATGATATTATTGGATACGTCTTGATAAGTAGACGAGTGCTATTTATAGTTTGTAACATTCTGTGTAACCGTGGCGACATAAGTGACAAACAAAGCTGAAAACGGGCCTCTTGATTAGGAGAAATCCAACACGTTTCACGTTTGCTTTTTATGGGCCTGCAAAACAAAGGGCGTCCCAGGTACCGGGCATCAGTACCGCATCAGTTGAAATGTGAAAGATACCCACTAAGTTATCATGGTACCGAGAAATGGCTGAAGATGTGATGGTCCGTGTCTACAGACGGTGACGGTGAAGGAGTGCGACGTGCACCCTCAGAACCCACCAAAGTTTGATAAAATTGAAGACATGGCCATGTTCACCTTCCTCCACGAGCCCGCCGTGCTGTTCAACCTCAAGGAGCGCTACGCGGCGTGGATGATCTACGTGAGACCACTTCCTTCCTTCTTTTGACAGGACGGTCACAGCAAAGTGTCGTCATGGTAACTGTGCATCATCCTTCTTCGGTGTGCGGCAGACGTACTCCGGCCTGTTCTGTGTCACCGTCAACCCCTACAAGTGGCTGCCGGTCTACAACCAGGAGGTGGTGGTCGCCTACAGGGGCAAGAAGAGGAGTGAAGCTCCTCCTCACATCTTCTCCATCTCTGACAACGCCTACCAGTACATGCTAACTGGTACGTACAAACATGGGATCATAAGGTCCAGCTGACTTAAATGCCTTCCCTTTCCCTTCCAGACAGAGAGAACCAGTCAATCCTCATCACGTGAGTCCTTCATCATCTTTGATGATTCAGGCTGTCACACCACCACGCCTTCCATGTAGTTAGCAAATCACCGTTAATCATCCATCAGCAAGCCGCCCATATTCCCTGTCCTACAAACATTCTGCTAATCGCTTAGCAAAGTACCACGCCCGTTCTTTGATGCTCTTTTGGGGTTGAATTATTTGCTTAAATGACAAAAACACAAATATAAGGCATTCCCAAGACTGGTCACTAGGTGTCACTAATGTTACTGCAAGCACCAGACTTTTATTGCAGCCCTGAATGACTCCACAACAGGCACAATAATCCCCATCACAAGCTAAAACTCTGAATCCCCAACATCACATTCTGACATCACATTATGCCTACTATATTGGGTCATAGGAGGGTGAAGGTGACTATGGGGGTGTTATTTCATGTCTAGAGGGCTCTAATCCCGTTAAAAGCGTATTTAGAAGGTGTTAAACAGGGTTTCTATGCTCTTCTATTTTTAATTTTCTGTTACTTTGTCTACTATATTGCTAATAACAGTGTAAAGGTGACTATAGGGGTGTTATTTCATGTCTAGAGGGCTCTAATTCCGTTCAAAGCGTATTTAGAAGGTGGTAAATAGGGTTTCTATGCTCTTCTATCTTTTATTTTATGTTATTATGTCTACTATATTGCTTAATAAGAGTGTAAAGGTGACTATAGGGGTGTTATTTCATGTCTAGAGGGCTCTAATCCTGTTAATATCTTTTGAAATAATCGCCATATATTTTCCTGTTATGACTTTATTTCCATAATGTTATAACTTGCATTTCCAGATATTACAAGTTTATTTTGCTTGATTCTCCTAAAACATTTCTTTTACAAATTTGTTTTAATAAAGTTCACATTTAAACTATGCTATTAAAATGACATAAACTCCACTGCAAAATAAGAGTTGATTCTCATAAAATTGCAACTTTTTTTCTCTGAATATTCCGACTTTACTCCCATAGAATTACTGCAAATATTTCCATTTCTGTTGTTGTTGCTTATGTTGAATGTTCCGACTAACATCATCTTCCATTTGTTGCAATATCAGGATTTTATTCCCATAATATTTTGGACTTTATTGTATAACTGTTTCCACATTCATTATTCAACAATTCATGATTTTGTTTGTTTCACATCATGTCACAGCTTCAATGTGTTTAATGGTTCGTATTCGTGATTTTAAAATGACATTTTTCCTCACAATATTCTCGTCAAATTGCAACTTTTTGCCGTTTTTGAATATTTCAAACCAAAATATTCCCGTTAAACGGTATGTGTAGAACGGGCCCCGGGGCCAGTAAGAGGCTGGAGTTTGAGGTATTTAGAAGGCAGTACGGTGAGTAAAAGTAAGTAGTAGTACAGTAAGTACAGTAAGTACAAGTAACATAGTCCCATAGTAATGGCAAAAGTGATACCCGAGGATGGGCGTGTTTACTGTACATACAGTGCTGGAAGCGAGCGCCGCTGTTGGCGTGTTAAGGTAGGAATGGAGTTGAACAAGCGTCCTCCTAACGTAGAGGTGTGGTTTGCATGATGCTAGAACATCTTGAATCAGGCAGTGCTGTTTACTGCACAACACACTAGGAAGTACCACCTTCACACTCATGTTCTCCGTCAGTGATGGCTTTTCTTTCCCTAGCGGAGAATCGGGAGCTGGGAAGACTGTGAACACCAAAAGAGTCATCCAGTATTTTGCCAGCATTGCAGCGGGCAGTGGAAAGAAAGATACAGGCTCTGAGAAGAAGGTTCCTCACGTGATGTCCCATGCGGCGTTCATGCGTTGGATGGAGAACTTGTACTCACGTTGTTTCTTAGGGTACGCTGGAGGATCAAATCATCCAGGCTAACCCGGCTCTGGAGGCCTTCGGGAATGCCAAGACCATCCGGAATGACAACTCCTCCAGATTTGTGAGTTGGACCTTGTTACCCTCGCTGAAGCTCAGCTTCCAACACCATCAGCATCAGCATTTCGTTTCTCCCGCCAGGGCAAGTTCATCCGGATCCACTTTGCAGCCAGCGGAAAGCTTGCGTCGGCTGATATCGAGACATGTAGGTACCGCTGATTTGGACTTTTCTCGCACCGGCGACTGACCGGCCGGTGGTGTTTGTGTGAAGATCTGCTGGAGAAGTCCCGCGTCACCTTTCAGCTGAAGGCCGAGCGAGACTATCACATCTTCTACCAGATTCTGTCACAGAGGAAACCGGAGCTGTTAGGTCCGTGAAAGCAGACGATGGCGGACTCGCCCGAGGAATAACACGCTGCTGTGCCTTTTAGAGATGCTGCTGATCACCAACAACCCCTACGACTACGCCTTCATCTCCCAGGGAGAAACTACTGTGGCCTCCATCAATGACGCGGAGGAGCTGATGGCCACGGATGTGAGTAGGGCGGGTGCTCGGCAGGTTTTGCGGTACACTTGGATACGCTCTTCCTAGCTCGGCTCCGTTTCATGGCGTGTATAAATCGCATGCTTCACCGTGTGCTCCCCGGAAGGAATGATCCATCAGCAACCTCTAGCTGCAAGCTTCTCGCGGGAGCTGTGGGGCATTCAAGGACCGCTGAACGCAGTAGGAAATGTCATCACTTGCCTAAAAATATGATCAGTGCAGCCTCAAATTGGAAAAATAGTCACCATCTGGGTTCCCATCTCCGTCTGGGCCTCTCCAGGTGGAATTCCACAAACATGCATGTTGGGTTGAGTGGATTGTCTGCCATTGGCTGGAGACCAGTCCAGGGTCAGCTGGGATAGGCTCCAGCATATAGTTATGTAACTAGGCGTGCATCAATATTTCACAAGTAAGAATTAAAGAAACTATTTTTGGACCACAAAGCAGAAATTTGCATTGCAAAACGCTGAATCCCAAATGTTACTATTGTTAGGAATCATTGTCATAATAATAGTTATTGATAACGATAATCATTGTTGAAATGATGCATTTTTCTTTCCATTCAATTTACTCATTGAGTTTAACATTTCAAAAGAAAATAGCTCGCTGAGATGACCTTTTCTAGTGAGAGATAAACAAACAAAAACAGGCCGCTTGCCCACTTGTTGACTTGCAGAATCTGCAGGTCCATAAAAAAATGGATGCTGGCAGCTGAGGGCTCTGCTGCCCCACACAGCCCAGAAACTTTCCACTCTCCTCCAGCTGCTGCCCTCGCTGCCTGCCAGGATATTCTATGGTCTTAATCACCAAACACCCACAATCCTACGTGATGTTCATCCAGGCAGGCGGTTTCTTGTTTATGGGGGATAAAGAATTTCTGGCTTACGATATTTACTGAACAATACGTCCATTTCTGTGCCGGCGGTTTGCGGTGGGGTACGTCATGCTAGCACGGGGTTTGCGGTGGGGTACGTCATGCTAGCACGGGGTTTCAAGTGAACATTCATAGATGAATGAAATGGATGATAAAAAAATATGTGCGTATTTGGTTAGTCAGTGGCTAACGCAGCAGCTCCAATGTCCAGCAGGACATGGTTAGCGTGCTCTGTCAAAAATAGCACATTTCTCGATGCACACAGCAATCATGTCATTACAGTTATAGCACATTACTTACAGTCAGAATAAAGATTGACATCATGATTGAAAAAAGTGTGACTTATGCCCCTGATTTGGTGACAAATAATAACCCCATACTGACCTCAGGACGCCTTCGACGTGCTGGGCTTCACCCAAGAGGAGAAGAATGGCATTTACAAGCTGACTGGCGCCATCATGCACTACGGTAACATGAAGTTCAAGAACAAGCAGCGTGAGGAACAAGCAGAGGCTGATGGCACCGAAGGTGAGAAGATGACAGGCGCCAGAAAAGCAAGCAAAAACATCTGAGAGCTGCTTGTGTTTACTCAGATGCTGATAAAGTTGCTTACCTGATGGGCATGAACTCTGCCGACCTCATCAAAGGTCTCTGTCATCCCAGAGTGAAAGTGGGGAACGAGTGGGTGACCAAGGGACAAAATGTCCAGCAGGTAAATGATGCATTTCCATGTTGCTGCAGGGCTTACTGTGGAAAACACGGTCTTCTCAGTCTCTACTACCCTGACTGGCAACCATGCATCTTTTCCATACCGCAAGCCCTCCTGTAGCATGGAAAACACACCATTTTGCTAGTTAGAGCATAGAAAACCTGTTTGCAACCTTCTAAATGTGCCTTTTAACATTATGAAAGCCCTCTAGACACGAAATAACACCCCTAAAGTCCCCTTTGCACTTATATTCCCCCTAAAGCTCGTCTGAAATACACTTTTTGTAAGCCAAGAGGGAACCTTTGTGGCGTGAATGTGCTTCTAGGTGTACTACGCGGTGGGTGCGTTATCCAAGGCGGTGTATGAGAAGATGTTTCTGTGGATGGTGATCCGGATCAACCAGTCTCTGGACACCAAGCAGCCCCGCCAGTACTTCATTGGGGTTCTGGACATCGCTGGCTTTGAGATCTTTGACGTGAGCTAGACTAGGGTTTGTGGGCCATGTGGGTACATGAAGGTAAAGGCAGCTTCCTCTGTGTTCCAGTTCAACACCTTTGAGCAGCTGTGCATCAACTTCACCAACGAGAAGCTGCAACAGTTTTTCAACCATCACATGTTTGTGCTGGAGCAGGAAGAGTACAAGAAAGAGGGCATTGAATGGACTTTCATAGATTTCGGGATGGACTTGCAGGCGTGCATCGACCTGATTGAAAAGGTAAGACTCGTTCGCGAGAGGCCGTCGTTGACGAGCGAATTCAAAGAACTCCCGTGTTCTCCTCCTCAGCCCATGGGTATCATGTCCATCCTTGAAGAGGAGTGCATGTTCCCCAAAGCCAGTGATGCCACCTTTAAAGCCAAGCTCTACGACAACCATCTGGGCAAATCCGGCAACTTCCAGAAGCCCAGAGTTGTCAAAGGGAAACCAGAAGCCCATTTTGCCCTGATGCACTACGCCGGAACCGTTGACTACAATATCAACAACTGGCTGGTGAAGAACAAGGACCCTCTGAATGAGACTGTGGTGACACTCTACCAGAAGTCTACTCTGAAGCTGCTGGCCCTCCTCTTTGCTAATTACGCTGGCGCCGACTCGGGTACGCAAAAACTGTCCTGCTTTGCTTTCTTTCTGCTTGCTCCACCCAACACTACACTGGTTTTCCAGCTGAAGGCGGGAAGGGGAAAGGAGGAACGAAGAAGAAGGGTTCATCCTTCCAGACCGTGTCAGCCTTGCACAGGGTCAGTACAGACGCCCGATCGGGTCGTTTGACCACCACAAGTTCTACAACGAGAGCATTGCAGTGCATATGTTGGAAGGGAATGTTTGCCAGTTGGATTGTTAGGCAGGAACCGCAGGAGAAGGGGAATTTTCCACCACAGTTTTGTGATTGAAGCCGTTCCTTCCTCGCAGGAGAACCTGAACAAGCTGATGACCAACTTGAGGTCGACTCACCCCCACTTTGTGCGCTGCATCATCCCCAATGAGACCAAGACTCCTGGAGCCATGGAGAACCCTCTGGTGATGCACCAGCTGCGCTGTAACGGCGTGCTGGAAGGCATCAGGATCTGCAGGAAGGGCTTCCCCAACCGGATCCTCTACGGGGACTTTAAACAGAGGTTTCTTATTCAAGTAACGGTTCTTCACATAGAAGCCGTGTTCAGACTTTTTGGTCCACTTCTAGATATCGCATCCTGAATCCTGCTGCTATCCCGGAGGGTCAGTTTATTGACAGTAAGAAGGGGGCTGAGAAACTCCTCGGGTCGCTGGATATTGACCACAATCAATACAAGTTTGGACATACGAAGGTAAGTCATTACAACACAGCCAAACTATCGTCTGAGGGTCAATGCAGGAATGACAACCGGGGTTGGTCTCAAAGGAGAAGTGCGCTTGTTTGGAATTTTGCCCATCATCCGCAATCCTTATGGGGCCGTCTTTCTTTCCTGTGCGTGATAAAGCAAACACAGAACAGTAATCAATGCACGTACCGGGACACGCCTACTGCTATTTAAACCCCCTTGCCAGTCGCAGCCGTGCTTCCGTCGGACTGCACCTGTGTCTACACATGCAGCTCACCACCACCAGTGTGTGACTGGGAAGGGAATGCATGATGGCTCCCCTTCATTGGGAAGCGCTTGGGTACCTTGCAAACAGGTCAAATCTAATCCGTGGTTTAATGTCCAATTCGTTCGAAGGTGTTCTTCAAGGCTGGTCTTCTCGGGCAACTTGAGGAGATGAGGGATGACCGTTTGTCACTCATAATCACTGGAATCCAGGCTCGATCACGAGGTCTACTGGCACGGGTGGAATTCCAGAAGATTGTCGAAAGGAGGTAATGTGGTGGAGTCCTGAGAGACTGGCGGTGACGGCAGTTTCGTAGAGAGAGTCACCAGGCGTCCTTCCTCTTACCAAAATGCTGGCCTTATCGCAGACCCCAAGCTTTTGTAGGAGGTGCACATCACACTTTTGGGAACTCTGCCCATCCTGTGCAGTCCTTACGTGAGACATGAAGACTTTTCTGTGCATTCTAAGGGAAAACAGATTTTAAAAAGAGGCAGGTAATTAATGTAAGTAATGGGACACACCTATTCCGCCGAAAGCTCTCTGAAGAATGTACATCACGTGACCTGCATAATAAGCAAGCGACTTTATTATTATCAACATTCTTACACCCAAGAACTATGTTCCTGGTGTAGTGACACCTCGCCACACCGGCCATTTCATTCTGCTTATCCGGGCCCGGGTCCTCAGGGGTTCCCAGGACGTAGTCCCTCCAGCATGTCCTGGGTCCGCCCCCGGGTCTTCTCCAGGCTAGACATCCGAACTAGATGCCCGAGCCACCTCAACCGGATGCTCTCCATGTGAAGGAGCAGCGGCTTTTATCTGAGCTCCTCTCTTAGGGTTAATCCTGCTGCCCCATAGAGGAAATTCATTTCAGCCGCTTGTGTCTGCAATCTCGTTCTTTCAGTCTCAACCCAAAGTTCATGACCATAGAGGGTTCTGGGCAGCCAACAGGATAGCACACGTACAGTGTCGGGCCAAACAAACTACTGTCAGGACTTGATACTTTTCTGTAAGTTCTTAAACGATGGCTACTCTTTGACAGGGACGCACTGCTGGTAATCCAGTGGAACATCCGTGCCTTCATGGTGGTGAAGAACTGGCCTTGGATGAAGCTGTTCTTCAAGATCAAACCTCTTCTGAGATCGGCTGAAGCAGAGAAGGAGATGGCCAACATGAAGGAAGAATTCCTGAAGTTGAAAGAAGCTCATGCAAAGTCAGAGTCACGCCGGAAGGAACTGGAGGAGAAGATGGTTTCTCTTCTCCAGGAGAAGAATGACCTGCAGCTCCAGGTTCAGGCTGTAAGTGTCACCATATCAGTATTTGTCTTAAACGATATCGTTGTATGAAGATATGGCTAACATGTACTGCATAATGCCGATTAGGAGCAAGACAATCTTGCTGATGCCGAGGAACGGTGCGAGGGTTTGATCAAACACAAAATTCAGATGGAGGCAAAAGCCAAAGAGCTGTCCGAACGACTGGAGGATGAGGAAGAGATGAATGCTGAATTAACGGCAAAGAAGAGGAAGCTGGAGGACGAGTGTTCCGAGCTGAAGAAGGACATCGATGACCTGGAGTTGACTCTTGCTAAAGTGGAGAAGGAGAAGCATGCCACTGAGAACAAGGTACGACCGCCGCATGATAAGTAAGAAAGTCCACAGACTCATACTACCCTTTATCACAATGACATCCAGGTGAAGAACCTGGTTGAGGAAATGGCGGCTTTGGATGAGATCATTGCCAAGCTGACCAAGGAGAAGAAAGCCTTGCAAGAAGCTCATCAGCAAACCCTGGATGACCTGCAGAGCGAAGAAGACAAAGTCAACACGCTGACCAAGGCCAAGTCCAAGCTGGAGCAGCAAGTGGACGATGTAAGACTTTCAGTCGTGTTTGTATTTGGAGTTTGACCTCAACCTTTCTACCGATTTTGTCTAGCTTGAAGGCTCTCTTGAGCAAGAGAAGAAGATTCGCATGGATCTTGAGAGAGCAAAGAGAAAGCTAGAGGGAGACTTAAAGATGACCCAGGAGAGCCTCATGGATGTAGAGAATGACAAGCAACAACTTGAGGAGCTGCTGAAAAAGTGAACAGTCGTCCTTCTCTACAGGATGTGTTAGAAGAAGTCAATACCACATTTTTGTAATGTCTACCTTTTCTAATCACAGAAAAGACTTCGAGCTAAACCAGCTCAATAATAAAATAGAGGATGAGCAGGCAATTGCTATCCAGCTTCAAAAGAAACTGAAAGAGCTTCAGGTAAGAAAGGGCTCCTGAAAGGTTTCCAAATCTGTACTCAGCAGTGACTGCCCCGTCGTTTCTGACTAGGCCCGAATCGAGGAGCTGGAGGAGGAGCTGGAGGCAGAGCGAGCCGCTCGAGCCAAGGTGGAGAAGCAGAGAGCAGACCTGGCCAGAGAGCTGGAGGAGATCAGCGAGAGGCTGGAGGAAGCCGGTGGAGCAACATCCGCCCAGATCGAGATGAACAAGAAGCGGGAGGCTGAGTTCCAGAAGCTGCGCAGAGACCTGGAAGAGGCCACCCTGCAGCACGAAGCCACCGCAGCCACGCTGAGGAAGAAACAGGCTGATAGCGTTGCTGACCTGGGGGAGCAGATCGACAACCTGCAGAGAGTCAAGCAGAAACTGGAGAAGGAGAAGAGCGAACTCAGGCTAGAACTGGACGACGTGGTTTCCAACATGGAGCATGTAGTGAAAACAAAGGTTGGTTTAGCTTATTGATTTTGCCTGACTGGGTTGTGGATGTGATGCTGTCAAGAACCTCATGTTCTTGTTCACAAGTGAGGAATGATGAAAGTCAAGATCGGTGCGGCGTCTGCAGTGACGCGGACTCCGCATCAGACTCTTCTGCCTCAGCTCTCTCTCCACCAGGCTGGTCCGATACACTGCGGTTGCTGCTGTTCCCCTTCTCGTGGGAAAAACCCCGAAGATATTTAAACCCCTCCACCCGGGGGAGGCCTCACTCCCAACCAGGAGGGCTGCAATGCACGCTTTCCAGCCCCAAATCCCCTGGTACTCGGAGGTGCAGAGGCTCATCCCAAACGTTGGACAGTCTCAGTGCATAGGAATTCTGTCGATAAAAACTATTCATGTTATTATTATTCCTTTGGGAATCACCACCTCATAGTGGTGGAGGGGTTTGAGCTACGTTGTCTGGGGCTACATGCCCCTGGTAAAGTCCCCCAAGGCAAACCGGTCCTAGGTGGTGGGCCAGACAAAAGACCCTATGAACGAGAGCAAAAGGAGGACCTCACCCAGACATGGGACACTGGAGCTTCATCGTGGGTCCAGGAGCGGGGAGGGGCTTGTAGTCAAGCACCTGGTGGTTGGGCCTTCACCCATGGGGCCCAGCCCAAAGATGCCACACAGGATCTCCATCCCGTAGACCCACCGCCGGTGGGGTCAAGCATAACACTCTGGTGAAATGCGCATTGGGTGGCGGCTCAGGGCGGGCGCCTGGGCGACCCGGTCCTCAGCCGCCAAATCTGGTTATTTTGGGACTAAACGATAAATTACCATTGCAGACAAATCTTGAGAAGACATGCAGAACACTGGAAGACCAGATGAATGAATACAAGAGCAAGTTTGAAGAGGCTCAGCGCTGCATCAATGACTTCAACATGCATAAAGCGAAGCTTCAGACTGAAAATGGTATGAATGGTGTGGCGTCAGCTAAAAATGAAAGTTGTGCGCATGCATGAATAAAACATGTTGCATTTGACCAAAATGTCAGGTGAGCTCTCAAGACAACTTGAGGAGAAGGATTCCCTGGTGTCTCAACTTACTAGGGGAAAAATGTCCTACACTCAACAAATTGAAGACCTTAAGCGACAACTGGAGGAAGAGACCAAAGTAAGTGGAAGTATAGTATATAGTTTTTGCAGTGTTATGGAAAGGTATATACTTCTTGGTTCAGGTGGCAGAGTGGTTGCCTCCTAACCTAAAGGTTGCTGCTTTGTTCTCCTGTCACCATGTCCGAGTATCCTTGGTGCCGCGTCATCGGTAGCTAAATGCGCAAACAGCGTCTAAGCGCTTTCAGTACTTTGAAGGTAGAAAAACACTACACAGGTCAAAGTACTGCAATATACATTTTTCCCAACAGGCCAAGAGTGCTCTGGCCCATGCCGTGCAGTCTTCCCGCCACGACTGCGACCTGCTCCGAGAGCAGTACGAGGAGGAGCAGGAGGCCAAGGCCGAGCTGCAGCGGGGCATGTCCAAGGCCAACACGGAGGTGGCTCAGTGGAGAACCAAGTACGAAACCGATGCCATCCAGAGGACCGAAGAGCTGGAGGAGGCCAAGTAAGAGTCTGACAATTCGCCAACAGAGACACTACCACGTTTGGCAAATCAGCTTTCTGTTTGTTTTATGTTCCGGCTAAAATGTAAGACAAACAAAAGGCTTGTTTGTTAAAAGACTAAGCAGCCAGACATTGAAGACGTGCTGAAAAGCTGCCCTGCGGGGACATTGAAAGGTTGAACTATTGCTGTCTGCAGGAAGAAGCTGGCTCAGCGTCTGCAGGATGCTGAGGAGGCCGTGGAAGCAGTCAATGCTAAGTGCTCCTCCCTGGAGAAGACCAAACACAGACTGCAGAACGAGATAGAAGACCTGATGGTGGACGTGGAGAGGTCCAACGCTGCCGCCGCTGCTCTGGACAAGAAGCAAAGGAACTTTGACAAGGTTGTTACAGTTTACTACTCATACTGCTAAGACCTTCAAAAGATGAAAAACGGTTGAGGTTTGGATAGGTAAACAAGCACTTGGCTAGGAAGAGCGACATCCTGAACATTTTGGCAAGAACATGTCATTCTAACGAATGATTCCAAATGCTGAGCAGCTGCGAGGGATGCAGAACAATATCATTTGTGCCCTCATTGTGCCTTTTTACCCATCATAGGTCTTGTCTGAGTGGAAACAGAAGTATGAGGAATCTCAGTGTGAGCTGGAGGGCTCCCAGAAGGAAGCCAGAGCGCTGAGCACTGAACTCTTTAAGTTGAAGAACTCCTACGAAGAGTCTCTGGATCATTTGGAGACCATGAAAAGAGAGAACAAGAACTTACAAGGTAAGATCCGGTGAACGCGTTTCTGTTCTGGAGACACAAGTTATTGTGTATGTGTGGTGATCATGGGCTTGACGTTCTACAGAGGAAATTTCTGACCTCACTGAGCAACTTGGCGAGAGTGGAAAGAGTATTCACGAACTGGAGAAACTAAGAAAACAGCTGGATCAGGAGAAGAGTGAGATCCAGTCTGCTCTCGAGGAAGCTGAGGTGAGGGGTTTTTATTGGTTTGGCGAAATGTCAATTACAAAGCATCACCATCTATCCTTGCATCTACCAGGCTTCCTTGGAGCATGAGGAGGGAAAGATCCTAAGAGCCCAGCTAGAGTTCAACCAGATTAAAGCTGATATTGAACGTAAACTAGCTGAGAAGGATGAGGAGATGGAGCAATGCAAGAGGAACCTGCAGAGGACCATTGACACCCTGCAGACTTCTCTTGAAGCGGAGTGTCGAAGCAGGAACGAGGCGCTCCGTCTGAAGAAGAAGATGGAGGGAGACCTCAATGAGATGGAGATCCAGCTAAGTCAGGCCAACAGGCAGGCAGCTGAGGCTCAGAAACAACTCAAGTCTGTTCATGCGCATCTGAAGGTAAGTTCTAAGAAGACACTTTCTTAAGATATCGGACAAACATCAGAATGGTCGATGTCGTCCCGTGAAGGATTGCCAGCTCCAGCTGGATGAGTCTCTTCGTGCCAACGATGACCTCAAAGAGAACATCGCCATCGTGGAGAGACGGAACAACCTCATTCAGGCGGAGCTGGAAGAACTGAGGGCTGCTCTCGAGCAAACGGAGAGAAGTCGCAAACTTGCTGAGCAGGAGTTGCTGGATGTTAGCGAGAGGGTGCAGCTACTGCACTCACAGGTGAGACTGGATTACGTTTTGCAGAGGTTACCAGATTTCAGCACATCTTTAATCACTCTCTGAAATCTCCAGAACACTGGTCTGATCAACCAGAAGAAGAAACTGGAGGCAGATACGGCCCAGCTTCAGAGCGAAGTGGAAGATGCGGTCCAGGAGTGCAGGAATGCGGAGGAGAAGGCCAAGAAGGCCATCACCGATGCTGCCATGATGGCAGAAGAGCTGAAGAAAGAGCAGGACACCAGTGCTCACCTGGAGCGCATGAAGAAGAACATGGAGCAAACCATCAAAGACCTGCAGCACCGCCTGGATGAGGCGGAACAAATTGCCATGAAGGGCGGCAAGAAGCAGGTGCAGAAGCTGGAGGCCAGGGTAAGACCTTGCAATATCGTGAAAACTATATCTCAAACCCATGAACGGGGAAATGGTCTCTACGGGAGCTGAAGGACACCGTAGTGGTTCATGTGGTACGGTAGTCACCAGATTGGATCACCAGCTCCCTTGCAGATGATGAAGCAAGATACCAAACCCACGTTCTTCTAAACATGCAGGGTTCAAGTCAAACTAAAGCACATTCCAAATAACCCAAACTCCGAGAGTCCAGGGAAGTTTTCCAATCAGGCTGTCTCAGAGTCGATCTTAACACATCATGTTCTTGTTTCACACTCAGGTGAGAGAGCTTGAAAATGAGGTGGAGTCTGAGCAGAAGAAGAGCAGCGAAGCAATCAAGGGAATCCGCAAATATGAGAGGCGCATCAAGGAACTCACGTATCAGGTGTGCTTTCCAGAACAAACCCAAATCTTCCAAATACCAAGACCATTCAGATGCTAAGAGACTGAAGCATTTGCGTGTCTCACCTTCTCAATGACAGACTGAGGAAGATCGCAAGAACGTGGTTCGTCTCCAGGATCTGGTTGACAAACTGCAGCTGAAAGTCAAAGCATACAAGAGATCTGCTGAAGAGGCTGTCAGTATCATTCTTATTTATTCATATTTGGCTTTGTCGCTGCCGGCAGCCAGCAAGTGCTTTTATGTCCGATGCCCTTCCTGATCAAGCCTGGCTGGGAACGGAACCCAAGCCGTAGCATTGCACCTCCGCGGACTAGCACGGGATGTATAGTCTAAGGGTCCACTCACAAAGCTTCCAGGTCAGAATGACAACGGAGTGTATGCTTTCATTTTCTGGGTTCTGATCAGATTGCGTTTTTAAATAGTCTTGTTTGGCTTTGATAAAGCGCACAACAAGTGCAATTCGTTATTATTATTGTTATTTGTAGCAAACCTCTGTGAGTCAGGTCCCTAAGCCAATAAAATATGCAAAGCTTCGTGGCGCATTGCCGCACCTCCCATGTCAGAATGCGGCCCAGAGTTACCAACGTCACACGGCAACCGGATCAGCCCGGTCTTGCGGCGGAAGCCAATTTGATCCAATCTTCAAATAAAAAGCGGATCGGGACATTCCTGGTTTCAGCCTCTTACCCACACGGAAAGAGTCAAATCGGAAAACTGTTGTTGTCGTGCAGAAAAGCAAACGGCTGCTTTCTGAAAACGACGATGTCACGTGACCAGAAATGACAAGCTGAAATACTTCACGTCAGTTGAAAGTCTGAACTGGGTTTGTTTCCCAAAAGATTCCCACAGGTTGGGAAAGCCATTGGGTTTGATGAAGAGTTGCACAGACCCTAATGTTGTGATGGACTGCATGGATGTGTCGGTTCTTGCAGGAGGAGCAGGCCAATACCCATCTGAGCAAGTTCCGTAAACTCCAGCATGAGCTGGACGAAGCTGAAGAGCGGGCCGACATTGCCGAATCTCAGGTCAACAAGATGCGCGCTAAAAGCCGTGACGTCGGCTCCAAGGTGGGTGCCCGGATGTGCCATTTCTCCAAGGTGGGCGCCCGAATGTGTCACTTCACACACTTACCCTCCCAGCGTTACATTCAATGACCTTGGTAAATAAAGCCGACCGGAAGCCCAGGGCTGGCAAAAGTGAGTAACTCATTGATTTCATTAATTGGCCTCCTTGGGGAAGTTTTCCCCGAGTTCCCCGGGGCAAAGAAGACTTTTACCATAAACATTCTACTCCCGAGATAAGGAACCGTAAACCAAGCTCCACTAGGGTACTTCTGGCTGAAGACCTCGGCCATCAGGAGAAAAGATTACTGAGATATGAATTTTGCCTTCAGAAGATCAGCATGAAAATTAATCATGTTTTTTTTGTCAAACGTCCAGATGAAAAGCAAGGCCTTCCACAGAGCTTTTATTTTGAAAATGACTCATCTTTCGTCAGACGGAGGAACAATAGCGTCTGACGCCCTTTGCTCTTTTATCACTCCATTCTTCCACCATGCAGTAGAGTACATCTCTCCGACCCGAACTCATACCCGCGTCCATACTGTCGCTACACCGCCGCCAGGTGCATTCAGGGGCACTCCGAACATCACAACATCTTTATTATGCGTGCATGTGCGGCTTCAATAAACAGAAAGTCAGCGGAGGTTCTGGTCGCTCACCAGCGGAACTCCTACTGCATGCCAAGTGACTTCAAACATGTAGGCGGTGTCCCGGAACGCAAGCCCTGGTGGTCTTGGTACCGCGCTGAAAGAGAGATGCAGGTCCAGCTCAACAGGTTTTCTGCCTTTAAGCTGGAAAGCCTGAAATGTTCAGGAGCTGTTGATGCACACAAACACACGCAGCAGACTGTCATTTAGCGTTCTGCCTGTAAAAACAGCACATTACACACAAAGTCAAGTGGGATTCATTTGAAAAAAAGTTTGGCAGCCCTACTCAAAGGATATTTAGAAATGGATCCCTTTGAATATTTTTCATGACATCCGGGTTGCTCTAATGTCATGTTTCATAGCGGAAAAGACTTCCTTGACATAAACACTCATTCACCACCATTGTCCCGTTACTGGTCTTTACAGAAGGGACTGGATGAGGAGTGAAGCTGGAGGCGGCCACGCGGGACCTTTTGGGATCATCTCTACTTTCTCCCAACTGTCTTTGGCATTTCTGCGGAATAAAGCAATAACATGTACCTGCATTCTGGTCCGTTCTGTGTCTCAACCCACGAGCCTTCTTTGGGTTGGGATTTGGGAACGGGTGGGTTATGAGCCGCTGGTTCCTGGCAGGCACGGCCGAGGACGGCTATTTGGGGCTGAAGATGAAAAGATAGCATTAGCAGCATGCTGGCTAGTCACTGGGAAGGGTTTTTACCGTACATGCGTACGCCGCAACCATCTCGTTGATGGTATTTACGGTGACAAAAGGGAATAAAACAACCAAAAACGTTCCATTTTCCCACAATAGAATAAAATGTCCTTTTAGTAACTCTATAAATATTATGGAAAAAATACAAAACATTTTGGGTTGGGGGCAAAGTTACAATATTACCAAAAAAAGACTATGAAGAAGGAAGTGAAATAAACAAAGAGTGAATTTGGTATTTTTTCTCCACCAGGATGTGACAAAGCTGAGGGGAATGTAGCGTATTAAACCTTTTAGCATATCCGGTGCAAAATATCAAAGTGCATCCTTTCATTTGGACCCCTTCCGGACAGTCCCGCAGCTTCCAAGGAGGCCGCTCAGCTTGTATTGGGTTTTGATCACATAAAGGGCGCGGTCGGAGCGGAGTTTCAATCACATGAGCGGTTTTTATGCCGCTGTTTGCCCTCATCCGTCACCACGGCTGACAGGAAGAAAGAATTTGATCTTTGTCGCCGAGGCCAGAGGAAAGGGAACGATGGCGTGACCGCACAATGAGAGCAACACTTGTGTGGGTCGGGTGCGGCCGCGACCTTAACCCTCACTCAACAGCTTCCCAGTCCCAGAAGTGCTCCACAAATATGTTGCAGCCACTTTGGATGAGTGTAGGGGATTATGGAATGTTTTTTTCCTCTCAGACGTGCTTAACGAGCTGCATGAAGGAACGTCACGCGCTAACATTGCACAACTCTGTGTGGGTCTGGACAGCACCAGCAGGAAACAGAGCTAAGTATAACGCGACGTCTAGCTGCAGCTGTCACAGGGCATCATATTTGTCAACAGAGTAGTTGACAAGCAATATGGCAATAAATATAAATTGTGTACATAACAGCTACATGGCGTTCATTATACACTCTGCATAATCAGCTGTGCTAGATCATAAAATCAATACAACCAAACAATAAATTGATCCAATAACCAGCAAGAGACCGCGGGTTTTGCTAAAAACCATCAAATATACACAATAAAACCAGCGAGCTGCTTTAGTCTCTGTTGAATGCCAGTTTGAAGACACAAAAACACACAAGGTGGCAGAAGTGCCGTGGATAGGAGCCTGGCAGAGATCATTTGCATGTAAAAACACACTCCTACAGCAAGGAGGAAGTGGAAGAGCGTGCAGCATGCAGAAGGTTACGCATGGTTCATATTTGCAAATAAGGCTTTCTTTTGATGGAAAACAACCCTTTTTGTGATGTTTATGTTGTGGTATAGTTAGATCTTCAGCATCAAAACAAACCTGGCGAAATTTGTGTCAAAGTGCGACTTATGCTCGAAATGTGTCTTAGTCGGGAACTGATGTTCTCCTGAAGCTTACCTGCAGTGTGCCCTACTGCCGATGGCAGTCTTTCTACGGAGCAGGACTCCTGGTATGTTCCATGCTTATATAGCCATAGAACATCTTGTGCCTTGGAAGATCAGTCTAAGCGGGTGCTGAGTGAAAAATGAATTTCCTGTTAGATGACCGACCCACACTACCCTGGCAGCAGGCCGGTCGCTTGCGGAAGGGCTCGCCGGCAGTACAACACTGCTGAACAAAGTTGGGGCTGTTAGTGGTCCAAAACAAAAACCAGTAGCAGGAGATTCCATCCAACAAGTTAGTTACCAAGCTTCTAGAATTCAAATGATTAGGGTTTCTAGCTTGGGACAGCAAGATGGGAGCAAAAAAACACCGACACTTGTCATTCAGGTGTCCCAGTTAAATACTGCGAGTGCAAAACACAGTACTGCCCCCGCAGCAACACAACATGCAGGATGAGCCTTAGCAAGAGCGCTCCATGAAACACCTAAACGGCCTGCTTCACGTCGGACTAAAGAAGTCCGAGCGCCGCGACAGGTTTTGGCTCGGAAAGCTGAGCTCAAGTGTCGGGGGCTGCTTCCCTTGGCGCAGGGAAAATATGAAGCACTGCCTGGGAATGGAATATGTTCCTCGTGGAGGCGGACGAAGACATTCAAAGGGACATTTGGTCCCTTTCCTTTGAATTATTCAGCATGCACAAATGCTGTACTGGGGTGTAGCCCGATGAGGAGGTTCCTCACTAGGAGAAAAGCTGTTCCACAAGGAGCCGATGGCGCCGCCGCTTGAAATGCGTGTGCCGTGGCGAGTTGTGTTGGTCGTGACACAAACAGGCCACTAGTTGGCAGCCGTGCGGTTTTATATCGTGCGGCCTTTTTCTCCAACGTCACGCCGGGTTCGGCTGAGAAGCACGCTTTAGGAGTTCGTGAAGGCCTCTATAACTAACAAGGTCCCCGCTGAGACCCAGTCTGGAAAGGTAGGTTCTGATGGAGTTGTTACATACGGATGATCCGGCGCCGTATCTGTCTGTCGTCTTCTTTCCACAGACGGTGAAGGACCCTCAGAACCCGATCAAACCGAAGACACGGCCATGCTCACCTTCCTCCACGAGCATCTACCTTGGCATGCTGGGGATTACTAAGATCCTCTGTCGTTCCGGATCAGTCCAACATATCTGGTTCAGCACGAGGGTCTGCCGGAAAGGGTAAAGGAGGAAGCGAGAAGAAAGGTTCGTCCTTCCAAACAGTCTCCTGTTTTATTATTCCTCATGCCTGATAATTAATATCAGGCATGAGGAATAAAAGAAGGTTTGCTTTGCAGACCCATCATAACAAGAATAAATACGACTGAAAACTGTCAACAGTTTGTCTACGCGGACCTCTCAGGAGAACCTGAACAAGCTGAGGACCAGCTTGAGGTGGACTCACCCCCACTTTCCAATGAGACCAAGACTCCTGGAGCCTTGCAGAACCCGTGGCTCCAGGAGTCTTGGCTGTGCTTGGAGATGAATTACAGCTGATTTTTCCTCTCCAAGAGCTACCGCGTTCTAAATCCCACTTCTATCCCTGAGGGACATAGACCAGAACCAGGACAAATTGGGGCATACCAGGGTAAGAATGGAAGCGTAAATGCAATGCTTGATCTGCTTACATGCGTGGGCTTGCCGTCCCCGCGCTCGACCGGGATTCCTCCTGCGACTCCGACTGGGAGGTCAGCTGGGATGGCTCCAGCTCACCTGTGACCCGAATGACCTGACAAATCAATCAATCAAAGGAACGAGCGTACCTACTGCTGTACCCACCATAGCAGAAAGAAAAACTGGTTTTGCTAAGCAAGCGATCCATTTTCATCGGTTTATTGTTCTCATTCCGCAGTTTTTCCCTTCTTCAACCTGGTAGCGTCATTCCAACTTTAGCATTTTAGCCATTTTCATACTCACACCGACCCTTGTTAGCTACTGCATTGTCATGCTAACAGTTAGCATGCTAGCATTTGAGTAGGAATCAACTTGCATGAATATTGATCATACTAGATGCTAGCGTGCCGCTAACAGCTACCAGGCTGGCGATGTTTCCAGATAAGGCCAGCATTTTGGCAGCATACTTTCCTGGGTATAATCTTACACGGACACATATGCTAGCATGCTAGGTGCTAGCATGCAAATTGAATCCATACAGTTTTGCAGGACTGAACGTAAGCCTGCAGCTGACGGGTAAGGGGTTTTGGTACCGATACCGGGGCTGAAAAACGTGATGTAAGTCAATATATTGGCCAACAGCCAAGCCAAGATACGGGCAGATACAGTACATGAAATATAAGCTTTGATGCACTCAGGTTTTATACCAGACTCAAAATGCCTTTCAGCACAAAGAAGCAGAAAAGCCTTTTTAGACTACTTCCTTATGCGTTTGTAAAAGGACCGTTCCCTAAAAACGTCTTGCCAATGATCCGTGACTCTTCCGAGCCTTTGCAAAGTTCCGTCTGCAGCCACAGAGTATTTGCAAAGAGCCGGGAAAGCGACGCTCAAGCAGCCATGGAGAAGTGAGACACGGCTGGCAACAAAGCATAAGGACCGCGCTGCGTTTTCTGTCACAGCGCAGATGCTTGCAGAACACGCAGCACACAAAAACGCATTCTCTGCTGCGCCTCGGTGGTCTGTGTGCGGGGGGAGGGGCCGGGGACTCGGGCAGGGTGCATCGCACACACGCACACACACACACACGCACACGCACACACACGCACACACACACACACACACATTGGCTGATATGAGTCATCGCTGATACGTCACAAGCTCTCAAACGCTTTCAATTCCAGATTTTGGACTTTACAGACTGCATTAGTCCCTTCCCAACAATCAGGGCTTCTTCAAAGCAGGGCTCCTTGGTCTGCTTGACCCGATGCGAGATGATCGTTTAGCCCTCCTTCTTACAAGAATCCAGGCACGATCGCGTGGTGGTCTGCCAAGAATCCAATTCCAGAAGATTGTGGAACGCAGGTACGCAATGGCCATTGCTTCAAAACAAGTATGATGTTTCACCGCCCTTCACAATATGACTCTTTCTCCACAGGGATGCACGTCCGTGCCTTCAGAACTGCCGTGGATCAAACCGAGATCTGCTGAAGCCGAAAAGGAGATGGCAAACACGAAGGGAGCGTTTTCCAAATTAAAAGAAGCTTTTGCCAAGTCAGAAAGTCAGAAATGCTCAACTAAACCTTGTCTTGCTCCAGTCTGACAACAGGAGCAAGACAATGTGGGCGACGCTGAAGAAAGGTCAAGGGGCTCATCAAGAGCAAGCTTCAGCTGGAGGCCAAAATCAAAGAGCTGTCAGAAAGGCTGGAGGACGAGGAGGAGATGAACGCTGAATTGACGGCTAAGAAGAGAAAACTGGAGGACGAGTGCTCCGAGCTGAAGAAGGACGACTTGGAGTTAACCCTGGCAAAAGTGGAGAAAGAGAACAAGGTCAGCGTTTTCTATCCGTGAGACATGGACGCATGAGCTGACTCCTCAAGCTGCTCTACTGCACACAGGTGAAGAACCTGACTGAAGAAATGGCAGCAAATGATCGCCAAGCTGACCAAGGAGAAGAAAGCCTTGCAAGAAGCTCATCAGCAAACCCTGGATGACCTGCAGAGCGAAGAAGACAAAGTCAACACTCTGACCAAGGCCAAGTCTAAGCTGGAGCAGCAAGTGGACGATGTAAGGAAGTGCGAGATGAAAGGTAAATGCTGCCAACCATCAATAGTACCTAAACAAACACGTCGTGTCTGACGCCCACCAGCTGGAAGGATCCCTGGAGCAAGAGAAGAAATGGACCTGGAGAGAGCGAAGCGAAAGCTCCAAGGGGACCTCAAATTGTCTCAAGAGAGCCTTATGGACCTGGAAAATGACAAGCAGCAACTTGAAGAGCGGCTGAAAGAGTAAGCGCTTGCAAAGGGGAGCAAGTAAAAGGTTGCTTAAAATGGTTTCTTCCACTTTTGAACGGTAAATTTGCAAACATGACTTTTGTAGGAGTTCCTCCTCCTTTCCAGAAGCGACATCATGGGGGTGACCCCTCTCGGTAAAGTAAACCAACGCTTCTCCAGGCAGATGGTGGACTTGGTTTGTCTAAACAACAGACTTTCCCCAATGCTGAGTTACTGCTGGAGGTTGAAGGGTGTCCTTAGGCTAGAAAGCTGGTTTTCTTTTCCAAAAGAGGAAGCTTTAATGGAGGACAGATGGATGCCCGCCTCTACTCCTGACATTTCTCCGACGACTGCCACGAAGGAACACCTTTACATGAAGCATTTGGCTTGAAAGTACGCTATAAACCCACCTTTACAGTCACACACAGCCACACGCAGTCATATCCAGCTATATACAGTCACATACAGCCACATACAGTCACATACAGCCACATACAGTCACATACAGCCACATACAGTCACATACAGCCACACACAGTCACA
>QODF01000082.1:1614444-1664509 GCA_024372805.1 Oostethus manadensis
ATACAGCTATATACAGTCACATACAGTCATATACATCGATATACATCCATATACAGTCACATACAGTCATACACAGTCGCTTTATGGTGGTTTTTCAGAAATGAATGACTAAATGATGGCCGTTTGGTGGTAGACTATGGACTACTATTAGTCAGAACACACCGAAATACAAGATATATGCAGTATTGTGGTCACTAGGTGGCAGTAATGACACAAAGCATTGCAACATTACCGTTAGGGATGCTCCGATCGTGGGTTCACGCTGCCGATTCCAAAGGCGATCATCCGTGCGTCAAATTCTCTGATAGCGATCACATGGATTTGTTGTACGTTTTCAATGTATTTATGATGGCTGCTGTTGGCCTGGGTTGCGCTGTAAGGGAAAAGGTCAGGACAATTGCAAGGTCCCCTGACGGCCAATGGAACCTAAAGAGTAGGTCATTACTAATAGAAATGTACTATGAACTCCATCCCTCTTCTTCCTCGTCTCCGAGGTCGGGAAACGGGAAACAGGCAGGGAAGCCATTTTTGTCATGGGGCCCAGACATTTACTCTTTCAAGGGAACTTGTATGACTGGTGAAACTTGCAGAGGATGAGAAGCCTTCTTAAAGGAGACGTCGCATGCGAGAGCAGATTGGACTTCCGGGTAGCACGTGGGAGGGCTCCAGGTGAGAGAGCAGTCGGTGAACCTGGAGAGGCTGCTCATCTTGTCGGATGAATCCAATTATTTCGGGGCTTAGCCTCCTGACTGTCAAGCACATACAGGCAAGTGACGCCAGCCAAGACGCTACACTGCTTGCGTTGATCATCGCTGCAGGGAGCAACGGTACACTGAAAGGCACACGCCCATCACATGATTTTTCACGGAAAAACCCTGATTGATGGGCAATTGATGGGAGAATCCCTAATTGGCCTTACTAACATGACCTTAACACTGCATGAAGTCCAGAAGTCAGCCATGGCATGTCCCAGATGATAAGAGTAAAAAAAAGTTATCCTCTCATTCTGTGTGGAAGTGGCACACTTTTGGCCTCGGGTTAGCTCGCTAGCTCTCGAGTCCCTGCAGCACAAGAGTTGCAATGTGGTCGGAATCATGAATATGGAGTGTAAAGGTGACCATAGGGGTGTTATTCCATGTCTACAGGGCTCTAATAATGTTAAAAAGCGTAGTTAGAAAGTCAGGTTTTCTATGCGCTAAGAAAATATTCCATTTCTTACCCATGAATCCTATAATGCAGAATTTACCTTCCAATCCAACCCATCAACTGCTGTAAACGACGGGCGACTGTAAATAGCATGCGCTTTCCATACCTTTTTTCCCATATTCAAACTTGTGGCCTCTCATCAAGGCGGCTGCTGCACAAGAAAGACCACCATCCTTTTGCTGAAGACCGGCAGACCCGGAACATTGGGGAACAGAATTACTGGTCTGACGAGACTAAGAGTTCAGATTGGATCCAGCATGTGCTGGTGCTCGGCTCCGTGGTACCAGGATAAGGACTGAGGAAAACGTGACCACACCCCGAACATGACTGGCCTTTTTCTGCAGGCCCGAACCCCCGAGGGGGTGTCCTAACTTTGTCCTGTGAGGGCCACAAACATGAAAAATGAAAGGATGCGACTTTGATGTTCAGAACAGCAACACACACAGACATAATACGACTTATGACTCATTTATGGTATGACTTAGAAAAAACGTTTTTTCTTGAACAAATCTACTCGAGTGAAATAATTGTTCCCGATGTTGCCAAAATTGCATTTTTATTCTCTATTTCAACTTTCTTCTTGTAATTGTGACCTCGATGCCATTTGGATTTGATTCTGGCTCGCAACGTCCGTCACAGGGAAGCTAAGAAATGCAAAGAAAATGGCGTGCCAGCTAGTTTTGCAGTTTTGCTGCTGTTGGTAGAAATGATTGTATTTGCAAATCCCTTTTTGTTTGACCGCCCGCACCGGATCCGAGTCCATTCCCCGCCTTCTGCGGCTAAAGTAGCATCCAAAAAGTTGTCCTACTATCTCTGCTATGAATGACGGAGTTGGTGTTGCCACGTTCAATCAGCAGAGGGCACCTGCAGATGCCATGGTGGGTAGCAGACCAGCAATGGAAGCAACTACCAACCTTTCAGCGCTGGTGGAGTCTCTTCTTGGTCTAGCATGGTCCCACACAAGGGGAGTGTGAGTGTAGGCCAAAATCCTTCCCCAAACACCGTCCATCATCGCCATCTGAGAAAGTGAGCTAGCTTTGCATCTCCTTGTCTGCGTCTCCTGGAGACGTGGTGAGTCCGCCCAGGCACCCGTGGACTGAGTGAGCGAGGAAGGAGAACAATTAACGCCAGCCAGCCCCTTGAAAGTCACCTTTCCCAATTAGAACGAACAAATCCTATTATTAGCTGCGAGGGCTCCTGTTTCACTCTCAAGTGGCTCACAGCTTCCTTTGTGTGCTCATTCCCAAACTCAGCAGCGCTGCAGACAGCTGGGAATGAGACCTTGGTGGAGGGCCCGGCCTAAGTCTTTAGGGATGCAAACGGTCTGGACTGCCTTGTTCGTGGCACTTCCTCCTGAAAAATCTCCCGTACCAGGGAGTGACTTTGCTCATCGTGGCGTTTGCTTGTGGCGGCGTCACCCGCCGCTGCTAATCCTTCACACCCTTTCGTGACAGCCTGCGTCCCGAGCTGTCCGCCCGAATCAGCCGTCTCCCTGCGGTGGGCGGACGAGTTATCTTTGTGCACACACAAGGCGCCAACCCTTCTCCTTTGGCACGGACGGCATGCAAAGCTCTGCCGACCTCCGTCATTGCTTCGCTGCTAACCCCTCTCGTTTGGTTGGTTCTGTCCCACGCCGGCGGCCAACTTCGGGAGTAGAATGAGCGTAATGGGATGAACACAAGAAGTGAAACTTCTGACAACCTCCTCAACAATGTGCCAGAACGCTGGGAGTCCCACCAGCATGCCTTGCGGCAGGAATACTTTTGGGAGGTTTGTACTTGTATGGCCGCATGGTGCTGTGGATAAGCTACTTTGCGTCCTGCGTGTGTTGCAAGCCCACGTCGGGTGACCCCCCCACATGGGTAATATGTCCACCAACAACAGCGCGGCCGTACTGATGCTAACGAGGCAGCTAACCAGGTATGGCAACTGGTGGAAGCCCACTTCCGACCTTGTGAAATAATATTTGCACACAGCGGCTGCACTGGACGTCCACTTTCTCTCCTAGAAACGCCAAGACGCACAATTTTAGTGGTTTTGATGGCGTGATGTTTCCGTAGCGTGGTACAGCTTGATGCTGACAGCGTTGTGTGCCCATGCCCACTTCCTAGACTATACGGTGGGCCCCTGCTACATCGCGATGACACTGTATTACCTTCACACTGCACGGAGTCAGCCATGACATAGTGGAAAAAAAATGTTGTCCTCCCATGCTGTGTGGAAGTGGTAGGTTTTGGCTTCTTACCTTGTCCTTCTTTCCCACTTCATTTGCAACACTTTCAGTTTAGAATAAAGACATTTCAGGCTGACTCGTTAGTTCCTTAGCCTGCTATCATTTCGTGGCTCCCACCTCTTGTGTCCCTGCAGTGACCCCATAGCTTGTGCACCACCGCTGGGCAAGAATAATGGCAGTGTAAATGTGCTCACATGTGCTCGAATAAAACTATTTACAAAGTCCAAACAGGCAGGAGGAGGAGGAGGGCTCACATTGCTCTCAGCAACTGGCGCGTTTGTTTTCCTTAAAAGTAAAAGTAAAGTCTTGACTAACATGCTCATATTTCCTGGTTCTAGTCACGACTCGAGCAGCAGCATTGTAGATTACAGTAGCTGGTTTAGAAAGCCCGGAGAGAAGGCTGTTAGAGAAGCCCGCTGGAGGCAAAGGCGTGGATTAGTCCTTCCAAATCAGGCCCTTGATCGCTACGCCCTTGGTCTTGGCACACGATTTCACGTGGCTGGTTCGAGTCCACGCTTAGCCACGTCAGTGACACGTAGATCTGAGCGCGCTCTGCATAGTTGCGGTAGAACACATGGCACATAGGGGTCCCAGGACTGAGCCCGAAGACCCCTGTGGAAGAAACCTCTGCGACGGTGATGCCAGGAAGAGCTAAGGGGCCGCCACTGCCCCGTCCGGGCTGCCTTTGGCAAACTAAGTTGTAAGAGTCTGTGGGCCTCCGGTTAGCGTAAACGGCGCCGAGTGACAACAAGCTGACAGCTGCGACCTTGGCCTTGTCTCGTCTCCTGGCAGACGACAGCTGCCACTCTCTGCTGGAAAGTGTTTCACGCCCCCGGGGCGGACCTCGGGGTCTTTGGGGTCTCATCAAGCGGCCGGCTCGCGAGAACAATGCCACTTCCGTTCAAAGACGGAGAAGAAGAATGAGGGCCCACGTCTGGGATCTCGGTGCTCACACGACACACCAATGCAGAGTATTCAAAGTGTACTTTGTCCTCCTCGCTCATGACATGCCCTTTGAGAGAGATGTCACAATAAAGGTTCTGATCATATGAGGGCCTCCCCCCTCCCCCGCGCTGTCAGGTCCGATGCGGCGTATTGTTCTGCTGTGCAAGGTGGGAGCAATAAATAGCAGCACGCTACCCAATTTAGGGGCTGGGGGCCTTTCCTGATATGCAAATTCCCTCACATCCATCACCTTGTTTGGCAGCAGCAATCCTTTATTAGCGGAGAGGAAAGCGGGATCTGCCGTCAGAAGCGACAGCACTTTCAGGTAAGTCTTCTCACGTCCTTTACCGGCGTCACTCTCACCTCCTTCCCGATCTGCTTCCTTTCCGTCTGTGCTTTTTTACCGGCATGTCGCAGACCATAACGCCCTCCCGGTGCGCTTCATACCCGCCGCCACGTGTCGTTCGCGCCGCAACCACAGACGGTTTTAGCGGCCCGCCTTTGCAGCACATTCACCGCAGCGCTTCATCACCGTGGCTAGATCGGGCGACGTCACCGGCGACTCTTTCGCCCATCGTTGGGGAGATTTCTGCTGTTTGGGGACTGGCGCCGCTGACCGGTCCAGTCACGCAGAGAGCATGATGCGGAGCTCAGCACGTCGTCTGAAAGGCTGACGTGTCTTAATCGTCGGTAATCAAGAGAGCGGGACGTGTTATATTTTCGGAACAAAGCTCGGTTGGCGTCCCGTGCAGTATTTGGGCCGCAGAATACACACGGCATTGGCTGGGGAATTGTGCACATTTTAAAACGTAGCAAGATATGATGGGAGAACTTTGAAAATGGGCCAATTTTAAGTGAACAGAGCAAGTGCATTTGTAGTTCTAAACGTACTGACTCACTTTAACTTTAACTCACTTTCTTAGTCTCTCCTGCGAGGTCGGGTCACATGCAAATTAGGCGATGGCGTCATCTAGCAGTAAGCAGGACAGCCAATAGCTGCTCTGCTTACTGAAAAGTTGGCAGCGGTGCTGGAAGGTAACGCATGACGTCAAGCTGTGTGCGCGTGTGTTTAGCTACGTAGCATATGCTAGCTAAATGCGGCCTTCAGCAGTATCTAGCTAGCATTATGGTCAGAGCAAGCGTTTTTTTAGGACATTACATTCCCAAGAGAAGAAGACACCGACATGGAGACAAGCTAAAACGGGTGAATAGAATACAAAAGGTACGCGTTTCACGTCGATGTCAGGCACCGATGAATGATTGCTGCCGCTAGATGTCGCCAAAACCACTCTCAATTCAAAGCAACCACATCTATTTTTCTATATTTTCATGTACAAAAACATTTAGCGTTGTAACAGCATTCCACTGACAGGAGAGGAAGAGAAGCCTGTATGATTTCCGTGCCAGAATGTTCTCGAAGAAGACACTAGCGGAGACCAATAAATATGTCTACTCAGCGCAATGACTTATTCCTGCCGCTAGATGTCGCCAAAACCCCAACCGCATCCCGCTTTAAATTCACAGCAGGCACGTGAGGTCAATTGCGCATATACGTCACACAAGGCTACAAGGTGCAAGCAGTGCAAGCTTTTTTTGGTCAACAAGGGCAAACTTTTGCTTGACACAGTTCAAAACGGGGGGGAAATACGGCAGTGACACAGACAGTTTTGTTGCTCTCCTCAGAAAAATGGGCGACGCAGCGATGGCAGAGTTTGGGTCGGCTGCTCCTTTTCTTCGGAAGTCGGACAAGGAGCGTTTGGAAGCCCAAACCCGTCCGTTTGATATGAAGAAAGAGTGCTTTGTTCCGGACCCAGAGGTCGAGTACGTCAAGGCATCAGTCACTAGTCGAGACGGTGACATGGTCACTGCTGAGACCGAGTTTGGAAAGGTAGCTTCTGCACATTCACTGACGGCAGGTCCAGATCTTCTTGCAGTAAGCTTCCGTTTCATGTCTACAGACGGTGACGGTGAAGGAGTGCGACGTGCACCCTCAGAACCCGCCAAAGTTTGATAAAATTGAAGACATGGCCATGTTCACCTTCCTCCACGAGCCCGCCGTGCTGTTCAACCTCAAGGAGCGCTACGCGGCGTGGATGATCTACGTGAGACCACGCCCTTCCTTCTTTTGACAGGACGGTCACAGCAAAGTGTCGTCATGGTAACTGTGCATCATCCTTCTTCGGTGTGCGGCAGACGTACTCCGGCCTGTTCTGTGTCACCGTCAACCCCTACAAGTGGCTGCCGGTCTACAACCAGGAGGTGGTGGTCGCCTACAGGGGCAAGAAGAGGAGTGAAGCTCCTCCTCACATCTTCTCCATCTCTGACAACGCCTACCAGTACATGCTGGCAGGTACCGAGTCTCGTCATTGTCCTGTCCGGATTCTCAGTTGCAATGCCAAACGTCATAGACGCGTCTTTGCCTTGCAGATAGAGAAAACCAGTCCATTCTTATCACGTAAGAACCACGGAACCGGCACGCTTCTTGTGTGCTTGGGCTTTTCTAAACCTGCGTTGTCTCGCTTCAACCCAGCGGAGAATCTGGCGCTGGAAAGACTGTCAACACCAAGAGAGTGATTCAGTACTTTGCCAGCATCGCTGCAGTCCCAGGCGCTGGAAAGAAAGATCCAGCCGTTGAGAAGAAGGTGAAAGAGCAAATTTCCAAATGTCACCACGGGCAATCTCATTTGTGTGGAATTGGAATGAAATGTTTCCAAAGTCACGCTGTTGCCATCGGTGAGGTTTACCGCGCGGGAAGCAACAACTTACCAGTCCAAAAAGTTCAACATTCTATTCTCGGCGTCTATAAGCAAAGTGGAGATGGTGTCCCAGTTCCAGCTGGGACCACTGGATATTTGTGTGACTTTCCCCGACAATTTTGCTGGAATTGCACCACCTTAGCAGTGTGCTTGGCATTCCTTGGATGCTTGTCATAAAGTCAAAGGGTCACGCATTCTGTCTTCAGGGTACCCTGGAGGATCAAATCATTCAGGCTAACCCTGCTCTGGAGGCCTTTGGTAACGCCAAGACCATCAGAAATGACAACTCTTCCAGATTTGTGAGTGCACGCATGAGGATCGTTTTCCACCGACATCATTTTTCCTTACCCCTTCAAGACTTGTCTCCTCAGGGGAAATTCATCCGGATTCATTTTGACAACCGAGGGAAGCTGGCTTCTGCTGATATTGAGACTTGTAAGTCCCAATCGCATTTTGAATCCAACTATACTAACTGAGATTCAAGAACACAACATCAATTTACTGACTTAGGGCTTTCATTTGGTGCACGCGTGCACCTTTAGACCCCCTTACACCAGGTTTTTCCTAATACGTGTGGCCAGAGGCAGCCAGTCTCTGTGTTTGTGTGGGGAAATTGCTGCTGTGGTTTCCTCTCTATGGTGCTGTGCCACATCAATGCACCCAGGAAGGAGGAAATGTGGAGCTGGCTCGGGGGGGTCTTCTTTCTTTCCTTTGTTAATCAAATAGGTTGTACATACAACAAAATAACCCTGCGTGCTTTTTCAGATCTTCTGGAGAAGTCTCGTGTGACCTACCAGCTCAAAGCTGAGAGAGACTACCACATTTTCTACCAGATCTTGTCTCAGGCAAAGCCAGAGCTTCTGGGTAAGTCATCCTAATAATAACAGGAAGCTTTTTGGCATCGTTCATTCATATTTTGTGTAAAATAATGCCAGAAATGCTGCTCATCACCAACAACCCCTACGACTACGCCTTCATCTCCCAAGGAGAGACGACGGTGGCCTCCATCAATGACTCGGAGGAGCTCATGGCCACCGACGTGAGCTGATTACGCTTTTAAATGTAACATTGGAAAAAGTGCAAAGGTGCTTCTACTGTTGCTTTTTGTTGATATGATGACAGGACGCCTTTGACGTGCTGGGCTTCACTCAGGAAGAGAAGAACAGCATTTACAAGCTGACAGGCGCCATCATGCACCACGGTAACATGAAGTTTAAGCAGAAGCAGCGAGAAGAGCAGGCGGAGGCCGATGGCACTGAAGGTAAGTGGCCGATTCCACCCTTAGGGCCCTAATAACGACCATAACCCCAAAAGGTGACGCGTTTATGGGCATCTCAGTTGCAGTTTTTGGCTTCTTGTGGGTGGTCCCGGTGGTGGAGATCCGCCGTATCTGTTTTCAGACATTTGTGAGAAAAGTACGGAAATGTTCCTTCTACAGATGCTGATAAAGTTGCTTACCTGATGGGGTTGAACTCTGCCGACCTCATCAAAGGTCTCTGTCATCCCAGAGTGAAAGTGGGGAACGAGTGGGTGACCAAGGGACAAAATGTCCAGCAGGTAAATGATGCATTTCCATGTTGCTGCAGGGCTTACTGTGGAAAACACGGTCTTCTCAGTCTCTACTACCCTGACTGGCAACCATGCATCTTTTCCATACCGCAAGCCCTCCTGTAGCATGGAAAACACACCATTTTGCTAGTTAGAGCATAGAAAACCTGTTTGCAACCTTCTAAATGTGCCTTTTAACATTATGAAAGCCCTCTAGACACGAAATAACACCCCTAAAGTCCCCTTTGCACTTATATTCCCCCTAAAGCCCGTCTGAAATACACTTTTTGTAAGCCAAGAGGGAACCTTTGTGGCGTGAATGTGCTTCTAGGTGTACTACGCGGTGGGTGCGTTATCCAAGGCGGTGTATGAGAAGATGTTTCTGTGGATGGTGGTCCGGATCAACCAGTCTCTGGACACCAAGCAGCCCCGCCAGTACTTCATTGGGGTTCTGGACATCGCTGGCTTTGAGATCTTTGACGTGAGCTAGTCTAGGGTTTGTGGGCCATGTGGGTACATGAAGGTAAAGGCAGCTTCCTCTGTGTTCCAGTTCAACACCTTTGAGCAGCTGTGCATCAACTTCACCAACGAGAAGCTGCAACAGTTTTTCAACCATCACATGTTTGTGCTGGAGCAGGAAGAGTACAAGAAAGAGGGCATTGAATGGACTTTCATAGATTTCGGGATGGACTTGCAGGCGTGCATCGACCTGATTGAAAAGGTAAGACTCGTTCGCGAGAGGCCGTCGTTGACGAGCAAATTCAAAGAACTCCCGTGTTCTCCTCCTCAGCCCATGGGTATCATGTCCATCCTTGAAGAGGAGTGCATGTTCCCCAAAGCCAGTGATGCCACCTTTAAAGCCAAGCTCTACGACAACCATCTGGGCAAATCCGGCAACTTCCAGAAGCCCAGAGTTGTCAAAGGGAAACCAGAGGCCCATTTCTCTCTTGTGCACTACGCCGGAACCGTTGACTACAATATCAACAACTGGCTGGTGAAGAACAAGGACCCTCTGAATGAGACTGTGGTGGCACTCTACCAGAAGTCTACTCTGAAGCTATTGTCCCTACTTTTTGCTGGTTATGCCGGAGCTGATTCGGGTACGTTGAGCTGTGACAGGTTCAAAAATGAAATCCATGTTCCAGGAATGCCACTTAAGTATAATTATATGCTAGTTTTGGAATTTCTACCAAAGTATTGTATTTTACAATTCATCTTCATTCCGCTCAAGAATCTGGCAGCAAGGGCAAAGGTGCCAAGAAGAAAGGTTCCTCCTTCCAAACGGTTTCTGCTTTGCATCGGGTAAGAGCTTTTGACAATATAACATGTAGTTATGGGCCTGCAAGCAGAGCACAGCAGCCCATCCTGTTTTTCTTCATACTTCCTATTATGGGCCTGCAAGCAGAGCACAGCAGCCCATCCTGTTATTCTTCATACTTCCTATTATGGGCCTGCAAGCAGAGCACAGCAGCCCATCCTGTTTTTTTTCATACTTCCTATTATGGGTCTGCAAGCGAAGCACAGCAGCCCATCCTGTTTTTCTTCATACTGTACGTAAATCTCAGTCAAGCCGTTTCTTGTTTTTATTCAAATACCCCCTCCAGGAATCTTTGTACCCCTCGGGGGGATTGATGTCTTCAACAGAGGAAGTAACACATTTGTCCAAAACGTGCAGGAGAACCTGAACAAGCTGATGACCAACTTGAGGTCGACTCACCCCCACTTTGTGCGCTGCATCATCCCCAATGAGACCAAGACTCCTGGAGCCATGGAGAACCCTCTGGTGATGCACCAGCTGCGCTGTAACGGCGTGCTGGAAGGCATCAGGATCTGCAGGAAGGGCTTCCCAAACCGGATCCTCTACGGGGATTTTAAACAGAGGTTTGGGTTTCAGTGAACTAAACAAACAAGCCCCACTTCGACAACTCAATTTAAGGAGCATTTTTGGTTTCCATTTTTTTAATAGATACCGAATTCTAAACCCCAATGCAATTCCTGAAGGGCAGTTTATTGACAACAAGAAGGCTGCAGAGAAACTTTTAGGCTCTCTGGATATTGACCACAACCAGTACAAGCTGGGGCACACCAAGGTTGGTATTTCAAGCCCTGCTTGAGAGAACAGGGTTATGACCGACGCAAACACTTAATCATTTGTCACTAGGTGTTTTTCAAAGCCGGGCTGTTGGGTCAGCTTGAGGAAATGAGAGACGATCGATTAGCGCTGATCATCACTGGCATCCAAGCCCGGTCAAGGGGTCTCCTAGCAAGGATTGAGTTCCAGAAGATTGTTGAACGGAGGTAAATAGCTCAGCAACGTCAAATATCCAACTCATTGTCTGAGTATTTTTGTCAGGTACTGTGCTGGGGATGTGCAGGATGAACCCGGGAGAGAGTATCAGCCGCCCGGGTGGATAAGAATCCGCCATAAATCCTTGGGTCCTGTCCACACGGGAACGTTCTTGAGATTTGTTTTAGCGGGTTGATTAGCAAACGGTTGCATCCAGATGGGAAGAGGATGCAGTACACCAGGTACACCTCCTACGGCGCTGCGAACAAACACACCAAACCTCCGGAGGAGAACGCATGCAACGCTTTTCCCGACTTAGGAGAAACGGAATGACTTCCTTCTCGTCATTAGGGGGCGGCACGGTGGTCGAGTGGGTAGCACGTTGGCCCCACAGTCAGGAGGTTGAGGGTTGGAATCTCCTTTGGGCATCTCTGTGTGGAGTTTGCATGTTGTCCCCGTGCGTGTGTGGGTTTTCTCCGGGTACTCCGCTTTCCTCCCACATTCCAAAAACATGCATGTTAGCTTCATTGGCCGCTCTAAATTGTCCATTAGAGTGTGAGTGGTTGTTTGTCTGCCCTGCGATTGGCTGGCGACCAGTCCAGGGTGTACCCCGCCTCCCGCCCGAAGCCAGCTGGGATAGGCTCCAGCATCCCCACCCCCCTGATGAGGATAAGCGGTGTAGAAAATGGATGGATGGATGAATAGTCATCAGGGAGCATGAGACCACTAAACACCAGGTAGACTGGGGGGAGTATTCCGATATTATGTTGGCTCGTCGTCACTTCTGGTCGCGTCATGGAGTTCGTATTGCAGTACTTGTCTACACTTGTCAACTTTGCCGTTCTGCATTTCTGTTTTTGGTAAAGCCGCGTGTCGGGCAGCGTACGGAATCCGCCACAAAGAGATGAGCGTGACTTTACTGCACGCACCTGACTCATCCTGTTGGATGAAACCATCAGCATCTGTGGTCCACAGGGACGCGCTGCTTGTGATCCAGTGGAACATCCGTGCCTTCATGGGGGTGAAGAACTGGCCCTGGATGAAGATGTACTTCAAGATCAAACCGCTGCTGAAATCGGCAGAGACGGAGAAAGAAATGGCCAACATGAAGGAAGAGTTCACGAAGCTAAAAGAGGCTTATGCCAAATCAGAAAGCCGCAAAAAGGAACTGGAGGAAAAAATGGTCACGCTTCTCCAAGAGAAGAACGACCTGCAGCTCCAAGTTCAGGCTGTATGTTTACTAAAGACACATGATTATGAAGAGTAAATAAGTCACAAACTCCTGGTTATGTGCATTTCTGACAACAGGAGCAAGACAATGTGGGCGACGCTGAAGAAAGGTGCGAGGGGCTCATCAAGAGCAAGATTCAGCTGGAGGCCAAAATCAAAGAGCTGTCAGAAAGGCTGGAGGACGAGGAGGAGATGAACGCTGAATTGACGGCTAAGAAGAGAAAACTGGAGGACGAGTGCTCCGAGCTGAAGAAGGACATTGACGACTTGGAGTTAACCCTGGCAAAAGTGGAGAAGGAGAAGCATGCCACGGAAAACAAGGTCAGCGTTTTCTATCCGTGAGACATGGACGCATGAGCTGACTCCTCAAGCTGCTCTACTGCACACAGGTGAAGAACCTGACTGAAGAAATGGCAGCTTTGGAGGAAATGATCGCCAAGCTGACCAAGGAGAAGAAAGCCTTGCAAGAAGCTCATCAGCAAACCCTGGATGACCTGCAGAGCGAAGAAGACAAAGTCAACACTCTGACCAAGGCCAAGTCTAAGCTGGAGCAGCAAGTGGACGATGTAAGGAAGTGCGAGATGAAAGGTAAATGCTGCCAACCATCAATAGTACCTAAACAAACATGTCGTGTCTGACGCCCACCAGCTGGAAGGATCCCTCGAGCAAGAGAAGAAAGTGCGAATGGACCTGGAGAGAGCGAAGCGAAAGCTCGAAGGGGACCTCAAATTGTCTCAAGAGAGCCTTATGGACCTGGAAAATGACAAGCAGCAACTTGAAGAGCGGCTGAAAAAGTAAGTGCTTAGTAGAGAACCAGGTAGGTAAGTAAAAGGTTTTTACTTAACTATAAGGAACTGCAGAGGCTACTTTGCTCGAATGCATTGTACTGTATATTGTTTGTCATTATGTTCTACATTCCTCCATTTTTTTGAAAGGATGTATCCTCAAGAATGACATTTGTAGTACAAGAAGTAAGTAGCCACAAACCTACCACTTCCACACAGAATGGGAGGAGAACTTTTTTTTCACTCTGCATCCATGGCTGGCTACATGGAGTGCAAGGTAGGGTCGTGGAAGAAGAAGGGATGTGTAACATCCGTGTAACATTACTGCTGCCTAGTGGCCAGGATACTGCATTAGTACGTATGGCTTGCATCTCAATATGTATGTTTTGACCTATAATCGATCATAGTCTACCAGCAAACCAAATCATTTATTCATTTTTGATCTTGGGAGGGACGACCTTTGCTTAAATATATATACAAATTATATAATAGGATGTATTTACCCACAAAACAGCCTCATTTTTTAGTCAGATCATATATTTTGGAAAAGCCGTGATACAGTAAACGAGTATATTTAGTAATATGAACTTTCCGATGGCATTTATTCACAGGAAAGAATTTGAAATGAACCAGCTTGTTGCCAAAATAGAGGACGAGCAGGCCATGAGTGCTCAGCTCCAGAAGAAACTGAAGGAGCTGCAGGTAATATTGCCATCATATTCGAATGGATGCTAACTTTCATACTTGAAATAGTCATCTGCTGTCACCTGGCAATACATACAAATATGTTTCATGTGTCTTTCCCCTCGTCAAGTACTGTAACAATGGCCACATTTCAGACGTAGTTGCTAGTACAATTCTTTGGACTTGACGTTGGTACAGGCCCGAATCGAGGAGCTGGAGGAGGAGCTGGAGGCAGAGCGAGCCGCTCGAGCCAAGGTGGAGAAGCAGAGAGCAGACCTGGCCAGAGAGCTGGAGGAGATCAGCGAGAGGCTGGAGGAAGCCGGTGGAGCAACATCCGCCCAGATGGAGATGAACAAGAAGCGGGAGGCTGAGTTCCAGAAGCTGCGCAGAGACCTGGAAGAGGCCACCCTGCAGCACGAAGCCACCGCAGCCACGCTGAGGAAGAAACAGGCTGATAGCGTTGCTGACCTGGGGGAGCAGATCGACAACCTGCAGAGAGTCAAGCAGAAACTGGAGAAGGAGAAGAGCGAACTCAGGCTGGAACTGGACGACGTGGTTTCCAACATGGAGCAGATTGTCAAGTCCAAGGTGAGTTCTTTCTTCCTGAATTTCTCTCACGGGATGATTGGACCTGATCTTCACCTGTTCAAACCACCGGACTGCACCACAGAGGAGCATGCTTGCATTTGCTACGCGCAAAACTAGCAGCTAAAAAACCATAAGCGATTCTTAAAATATGTCTTTTTTGAATTCTTAAACATTTTTTGAAATGTACGAAAACGTACAAAAATTTGGTACTGTATATTCTTTATTGGTAAACTGTAATGTAATGTAAAAATGTCAAAAAGAATTGTTTACAAAATACATTTGTCCAACCTGTAAAAAGATCCATTCAAAAATTCATTATAATAGTTACTTTTAAAAGTCACAATTTAAATATAAATATGGAAAACATTACATTTAGAGAAGTTCAGAACTAAAGATTTGAAGACTTGTATGAGTGCTTCTGCAAACTTCACGCCTCCAACGGCACATGTATCATTCCGACACCAAGCGTGCCTGCAGACCCTGAACATGCAAAAACCCGTCTTGTTATTTGTGGTGCACGCTGGGCATGACTGGAAAAGAAGGCGTTCCCAGTCCTCAGTCATCATTTGTCATCATCATGTTGGCTTGCAGAATCATCTGGAGAAAATGTGCAGGTCCCTGGAAGACCAGGCGAATGAATATAAAACAAAGGCGGAAGAAGGGCAACGTGTCGTCAGTGACTTCACCATGCACAAAGCCAAACTACAAACCGAGAACGGTACTTTCTTGTCTTTTTCATCCCCGCATGGCCTTCAATTTACATTTGTTTACTAATTTGACCTTTTCACTATTTTCTTTTGTATATAATTTCTTCCAAATGAAAAAACATTTGATCACGAATGTATTTATATACCGCATATTAAGAATGTGATTCAGTCGTAAAGTATGAATTCATTACAAAAAGAAATTGGAAGTAGTTGTGCCACAACACTCGGTTGCTTTACAGGAAAAAATGAAATGAATGTTGTCTGGAAATTAGGTGAACTTTCACGGCAGCTTGAGGAGAAGGACTGCCTGGTGTCTCAGCTGACCCGGGGAAAGCATTCCTACACTCAACAAATTGAAGACCTGAAGCGGCAACTAGAAGAGGAGGTGAAGGTGGGCAAGCCGATCCTGTCTCGCTGCTCCATCCTGCAGCACAACCCAAATGCATTTCCTCTGCAGGCCAAGAACGCCTTAGCGCATGCCGTGCAGTCTTCCCGCCACGACTGCGACCTGCTCCGAGAGCAGTACGAGGAGGAGCAGGAGGCCAAGGCCGAGCTGCAGCGGGGCATGTCCAAGGCCAACACGGAGGTGGCTCAGTGGAGAACCAAGTACGAAACCGATGCCATCCAGAGGACCGAAGAGCTGGAGGAGGCCAAGTAAGTCAAATGGACGTTGAATTGACACGCGTTTCCCTGCAAACTAAAGACTGTTGATGACAACGCAGGAAGAAGCTGACTCAGCGTCTGCAGGATGCTGAGGAGGCCGTGGAAGCAGTCAATGCTAAGTGCTCCTCTCTGGAGAAGACCAAACACAGACTGCAGAACGAGATAGAAGACCTGATGGTGGACGTGGAGAGGTCCAACGCTGCCGCTGCTGCTCTGGACAAGAAGCAAAGGAACTTTGACAAGGTTTGAAAGAGTTGCCGGTGCCAGCACTGGCTGAGATCAAATATTTAATAGCCACGACTTCCTGTCAGCTCCTGGCAGAATGGAAACAGAAGTATGAGGAGTCTCAATCAGAGCTGGAAAGCTCCCAAAGGGAGGCAAGGTCTCTGAGCACAGAGCTCTTCAAACTGAAGAACTCCTATGAAGAATCCCTTGAGCATCTGGAGACTATGAAGAGAGAAAACAAGAACTTACAAGGTCAGCGTGATGTTTGATCTGGCCCCTCTGGGTTCTTGAATTCAATCAGCTGTGAAATGAGCCTAAGAGTCCAAAGATATCGTTTCACATTTCTTTTAAACAGGAGCGAATACGAGCGATTATAATGCCAGCACTGGAGAGAGCGATTAGCTGCCAACCATGGTCTAGCGCTGGTCAACTAAGCTCTGAAGAGGAACTCTGTTCCTCCTTCTTACCTCCCTTTTGTTACTTGTTGGGATGTCAGCTTAAACTGGTTCTAGCCAGTCTTGGTTGGATAGCTAAGCGCTCCTCAGACAGAGACTACAAGGTGGCCTATCGACAAACTGCGTGTGTGAGATAACTACGACATCAGGTTGTTTATTCCAAGTGAAAGGCCTTGCGATCATGTCTATTCTTTGGGGTGGTACAAAAGCGCAAACATGTTGCAGTGCTTATCTAAAGTGGAAAATATTCCATTCCTAACAATGATATGTTTCCAGAAATGTACTAATTGAAGAGAAATCTCATTATTTCCATGCAAAGAGGAAATATCGGATCTCACCGAACAAATCAGTGAGGGTGGAAAGAACATCCATGAGCTTGAGAAGATTCGAAAGCAGTTGGAGCAGGAGAAGTCTGACACCCAGACGGCTCTGGAAGAGGCGGAGGTACGATAAAGCAGAACATACAACTCCACCTGGTCAGCATCTCCTTGAATAACCGCTGCTTGCTGAGCCCCGGACCTCTTCTCTGTAGGCCTCTCTGGAGCACGAGGAAGGAAAGATCCTGAGAGTCCAGCTTGAGTTCAGTCAGGTGAAGGCCGACATCGAGCGCAAGCTGGCCGAGAAAGATGAGGAGATGGAGCAAGCAAAGAGAAACCAGCAAAGAATTGTGGACAACCTTCAGAGCTCGCTTGAGGCCGAGACCCGCAGCAGGAACGAGGCGCTCCGTCTGAAGAAGAAGATGGAGGGAGACCTCAATGAGATGGAGATCCAGCTAAGTCAGGCCAACAGGCAGGCAGCTGAGGCTCAGAAACAACTCAAGTCTGTTCATGCGCATCTGAAGGTAAGTTCTGAGAAGACACTTTCTTAAGATATCGGACAAACATCAGAATGGTCGATGTCGTCCCGTGAAGGATTGCCAGCTCCAGCTGGATGAGTCTCTTCGTGCCAACGATGACCTCAAAGAGAACATCGCCATCGTGGAGAGACGGAACAACCTCATTCAGGCGGAGCTGGAAGAACTGAGGGCTGCTCTCGAGCAAACGGAGAGAAGTCGCAAACTTGCTGAGCAGGAGTTGCTGGATGTTAGCGAGAGGGTGCAGCTACTGCACTCACAGGTGAGACTGGATTACGTTTTGCAGAGGTTACCAGATTTCAGCACATCTTTAATCACTCTCTGAAATCTCCAGAACACTGGTCTGATCAACCAGAAGAAGAAACTGGAGGCAGATACGGCCCAGCTTCAGAGCGAAGTGGAAGATGCGGTCCAGGAGTGCAGGAATGCGGAGGAGAAGGCCAAGAAGGCCATCACCGATGCTGCCATGATGGCAGAAGAGCTGAAGAAAGAGCAGGACACCAGTGCTCACCTGGAGCGCATGAAGAAGAACATGGAGCAAACCATCAAAGACCTGCAGCACCGCCTGGATGAGGCGGAACAAATTGCCATGAAGGGCGGCAAGAAGCAGGTGCAGAAGCTGGAGAGCAGGGTAAGAGTCACAGCTTTCAGAAGATCTAATGAGCATAAACACCAACACCGTAATCCTCCGCCTCTTCACACGATCACGATTTTTCACAAAAAATGCTGTTCTGAGCCTGTTATTAGTCCAAAAGTGTGTTTTTATTTATTTCTGTCCACATGAAGCATTTTCAAGCCCAACAACGACTAAATGAACGTAACGACACATGAGGCCGGAGGAGACTTCATATGTAGTGGATGGGATGAGATCGTCACACCCTACTCATTTATGTCTTACTTTCTGTTCTTATGTCCACTACATTGGCCAGTAGGAGCATACAGGTGACCATAGGGGTGTTATTTCACATCTAGAGGGCTCTAATAATATTTCCAAGGTGATAAACAGGTCTTCTACCTAGTATCAACATATTTGATTTAGTCCGGAATGAAGCAGGGATTACGATTCCAGTGGGTCAACCTGCACCAGTGACCCAACTTCCCCCCGTCCTGCTCACAGATCAAGGAACTGGAAAGTGAAGTAGAAGTTGAGCAGAGGAAGTCCAGCGATGCGGTGAAGGGAATACGGAAGTATGAGAGACGTATCAAAGAGCTGACCTACCAAGTAAGACCCGAGTAAGACTGAGTCGGACTGAAGATGACCGAGCCTTGATCCTCTTTGATTCCTCTTTTCCCAGACTGAGGAGGATCGCAAGAATCTTGCCCGTCTGCAAGACCTGGTGGACAAGCTCCAGCTGAAAGTCAAATCATACAAGAGGAGTGCAGAGGAAGCTGTAAGCATGACTCAGACGGTAGTACTCAGTCCGGCAACAACTCGCGTACTTGTACACGTACTTGTACACGTCCTTGTACACGTACTTGTACACGTCCTTGTACACGTACTTGTACACATCCTTGTACACGTACTTGTACACGTACTTGTACACGTCCTTGTACACGTCCTTGTACACGTACTTGTACACGTCCTTGTACATGAACTTGGACACGTCCTTGTACACGTACTTGTACACGTCCTTGTACACGTACTTGTACACGTTCTTGTACACGTCCTTGTACATGAACTTGGACACGTCCTTGTACACGTACTTGTACACGGATGCGCCACGCCAGTAGCAAATATTTCTAGAAGGGTTTTCTATACAGCCTGCATATATTGCTATCACTGGGGGTGTCTCTTTGGACTGGTCTTGGCCCAGCACTGAGCCTGATGGATCCAGAACAGGAATGATGGAATGGCGGCCGTGTGTGCAGGAGGAACAAGCCAACAGCAATCTTGTCAAGTTCCGGAAGATTCAGCACGAGCTGGATGAAGCGGAGGAACGAGCCGACATCGCCGAGTCGCAGGTCAACAAGTTACGAGCCAAGAGCCGGGATGTCGGGCCCAAGGTCAGTTGTTGATGGTCACCTGGCCCTTGAACGTATCCACCGTTGGAATCACTGACCCCCACCTTGAGGTCCACTCTGGAGAACCCATTTGTGCACTCCCGATCCAAACGCCTCAACGGGGAGAAGATGTCTCGAAGAAAGTAACACTCCCTTTTCATCTTCTCCACTAGAAAGCACAGGATGAAGAATGAAGCCCCAGGAATACTTCCAGGTCACCAGTAGTCCCCTGATGGAGATTCCCGGATGCTGTTACTGAACAAAATAAAGTCATCCGCTTCTCAAACTTTGCTCGGCTTTTTTTCCCGCGCCACTTCGGCACAGTTGGGAGCTTTACCCGCATGAGCCATTTCTCGTGGCGGCGAGGTGGTCCCGAGACCTGCGCACAGCTGGAGGGCGTTGCCTTCATCGATTGTACCAGCGGTGATCCGCATCCGACCTTGTGCAATCACGGATTTGGGGCCAATCACCAGACTCAGCATCTAAGATTGATGCCATGCCCCGCCAGTCTAGTGCCCCTCCCTTTTCCTTTGGGCGCGTTTGGCCTTCGGACTCGCAGGACGAGCCCTCGTTAGTGTTTCTCTCGTAAAACGACTCTTCTGTTTTCCCCCTGAATGTTACGTTTCCAAAGTGCTGCGCGCCAACACAGCACATGAAGAAAAGAAATATTTTGGTAGTCGGAGCATCCCACCCCGACACGAGACGACATAAAACTTCCTCCTTCTGGTTTTGTTTTCGGACTAACACCACGTGGCAGCCAACCACCAATTATTATTCGGACTAATGCAACATAGTGAGGGGTTGCTTGCTGTACCAACTGAAACCCAAGCCGACTCCAAGCAGAGCACGCTTTGCCGGGGAAAGTCGTGTTAATCCAGTTGACCCCTTCCAAAGACATCTCGCAGACAACAATTATAGTTGCACACGCAGAAAACGCTGCCAAAAGAAATCCAACAAGAGTGCAAAGGCAAGGCAGCATTTTGGTTACCAAGCGAGAAATACATAAACCCAAGTAAAGTGTGTATTGTTTCATTTCCAGGGAAATATTGCGGCGATCACCTCAGGCAAATGACACATCGGTCCGGAAGTGTCGTCCGGGTTTCCAATCTCTGTCTCGTTACGGAGCAAGCCGAGGTGAGGTGGAAATATCCTACCTTTCTTTGCGTGTCCAGGCTGCAGGGCTCGACTCGAGGGCCGGGCTGTTGCGTGGCTGGCGTTACGGGCAAAGGCGAGATGCAGGCGCGGCGCGAGCGCCTGTACATATCAAGTATTCTAAGAATAGCGAGCCTGCTGGAAAGAGCGGCTCCGATTTCCCAGATAAGACGCGTACAGCGCCTTGCTCCTTCCCTTCTATGCATGCACTTGCAGAAGGGCAAGACCCGCGGGCAGCTGGGCATGGCGCATTTCACGAGAGGCTTACCGTGTCCCTGATGCCGGGAATAGACGGAGGCAAAGTCAGCGAGTCCGGCAAGCCACAAGACCCGATAAGTCTGCCCCTGAAATGGGGAGAAACGATCCCAAGAGCCATGGAATGTTAGGAGGGCAAATAACGTGGCATCAAGTTGGCAGCTTTTTCAAAGACAAACCCGTCCTTCTTCGCAGGCTGTCGCCCGGGAATCAGTTAGTATTTTGGAAAAATGAGGTGGCGGAGAAGTTGCAATGTCACGGGAACCAGGTCAGTGGGAACGAGCTCTGAGTTGCAGGAAAAGAAAAGATAAACCCAAAGCATCAAAAGAAAAACATGCATTTTTAAAAGTTGCAATATTTTTGAGAAACAAGCAAAACAAGACGAAGTTGGGAAGTAGAATAAGTAGATACAAATGGATGATAATAAAAAATATATAGGAATTGATATTAATGTTAGACAAAAACAATGGAATTTAGACAAGGAAAGGGAATTGGGCGTCATGTCAACATAGTAGTAGTATTTTTTGATTAGTAGTAGTATTAATAGTATCAATAGGAGTATTGCCGCGCGCTATGAAAGCCGCTTTCCGTGGCCCGGGGTGGCAGAAATGACCAACCACGACATTCCGTGTTTGTTGTTGCTGTGTTTTATTTGACGATGAATATTCACATCACGGCTAGACAAAGAATCACAAAGAACATGGCCTTCATACCAAATATTACACCAGAATGGACGGCGCCAGTAACAACCAGCACTGACTTTGTGGTCTTCTGCATGCTCCTGCTCTGGTGTTGGGCGGGCCCCGCGCGAGAACTCCGCGGGCCCGCTTCACAGGATTGCACACGGCGGCTCGCTTGGTACGTTGGAATTTTTGGCTTCCAGTGCAAGGGAGACCATGACTAGCGTGCGCTCCTTTTCTGATACGGTAGACGAGCGTTGAAGCTCCACCTTGCGGAGCTGAGATGCTGACAGGGCTTTGGAAGTGGTGCAAAGAGCATCTACCAACACTCCCTTTCCAAAATGTCTCCAAGACCTTTCCGGAGAAATACGCCCCTTCTAAATACAGCTATTATTAGCATTAGAGCTCTGCAGACATGAAATAACACCCCTATAGTCACCTATACCCTCCTGTAAAGTAGACTTATAGTCATCTTAACATTGGGATAGTTCCTTGTTGTTCTTTTACTTCCTGTTTTGTTCATTACTGCCGTGGCTCAGGCTCGTTAATGTAACATCGCTGACACCGAGTGACCAGTAAAGAATACTACATATCGTCCCAGCGTCTTTGAATGCATCTTCTGAACACCATTCATTTATGCTTGGAAATGCTTACTTTAGGCAGACAAATATGTAACAGTTTCTCCAATCTGCATATATGGCCTCAGGGGGTGGCGCAGGCCGACCAGAAACCAGTATGTTGGAGGTTTGATTCCTGCTCCCTCCACCCAGCCACTTCAGCCACCTTGTCTCACTGGTGTGTGAATGGGGATGTATGTTTGATGGTGGTCAGTATTGGCAGCCACGTTTATGTCAGGCAGCTGTGGATACAGATGTAGTGTACCACCACCTATGCGTGACCGTGTACAAAGGTCCAAATCCAATCCAGGATTTGACTAATAATAAGATGCAATCATTTTTGGTGCGTAATGGTAACATTTGAAATGCAAAGTGGCGAGGGATTACCGTATTCCTAAAGCTTGTGGAAAGCCTTCCCGGCGAGGGATTACCGTATTCCTAAAGCTTGTGGAAAGCATTCCCGGCGAGGGATTACCGTATTCCTAAAGTTTGTGGAAAGCATTCCCGGCGAGGGATTACCGTATTCCTAAAGCTTGTGGAAAGCCTTCCCGGCGAGGGATTACCGTATTCCTAAAGCTTGTGGAAAGCCTTCCCGGCGAGGGATTACCGTATTCCTAAAGTTTGTGGAAAGCATTCCCGGCGAGGGATTACCGTATTCCTAAAGCTTGTGGAAAGCCTTCCCGGCAACGGATTACCGTATTCCTAAAGCTTGTGGAAAGCAACTTTGAACCTGACCCTCCTCTCACCGATTATTCTTGATTCCAAAAGTGCAACCACCACCCAAAGACCCGGGTACGCATGTGCTCAAAGCTGCTGGTACCCCTGCAGCCAAGATGGAAAAGCCCACAGTAAGAACCGAGTAGGCTCCAATGAGGTGAGATTACCCGTACTGTGCGGGCGAGCAAATCAAGCGCTCCTTGTTTCTCCTGCCTGCGATGTTATTGGCCTGCCGTACCTTCCCCCGAGCTCGCTTGTAAACCGACATTCACTTTAAGAGGAAGGACCTTGTACCAAATGCTCCACGATGGGCACACAAAAAACCGTATCAGCCGCCTGAAACGCCGGAACCACAGCGTCAGGAAAGTGTGTGCCTGAATACGGTGCACCTTGCTGGGCCACAGCAGGTGGCTCCTCCCCCTCCATGCTCCGGTTCTCCTGATCGTTGTGATGTACACTCGCTCACGTCCTCAGTCCTTCCACACCTTCTTACCCGCGGGTGTCCACAAACTACACCGTGTATCCCGTAGTTTCTCTTTCTTTCACAGAAGGGCACCAACACTCGTATCTGTCTAGTCTTCGCACAACGACTCGGTACTTAACCAAAACCTCGCTTGCTTCTGGTTCAGCACCCAGCATGCCAGCTTGTTTGGGATGCAAGAGTATTCACTTATCAGCCTGGCTTTGCGTGCAATCTCCGATATCAATACACTGCACGAGTCCAACCGGGGTCCTGATGTAGTTCCATCGCAAAATGCCCTCGTTAGGCGCCTGACAAAATGGAAATCGAAGCGGAAGTCATCTCCACGGCCCATCTAGGACCTAATCAGCGGTTGACTCTCCATCCATCGTCTCCATGCTGAAGCTTGAAACGAGAAGCCCAGACTCCAACGTGTCCTGAGCCCCGAGGCCTCCTACTGGTCGGACGTGCCTGGTGAGGCATCCTGACCAGGTGCCCGAGCCACCTCATCGGACTCCTCTCTATGCGGAGGAGCAGCGCTTCTACTCCCAGTTTGACAGAGCTTCTCACTTTATCTCTAAGGGAGAGCCCAGGGAGGGAGAAAACCCATTTTGGGTACTTGCACCTCCCATCTTGTCCTTTCGCTCACTACCCAAAGCCCAAAGGTGAGGGTAGGAACGTAGATCCACCAGTCAAGTGAGAGCTTTGCCTTTGGGCTCAGCTCCCTCTACCCCACAACGAACCGATGCAGAGTCCGCATCACTGCAGAAGCCGCAATCTGCCACAGCGCTGCATCCTCGATCACTCATGAAACTCCTCCTCTTGGGGCAGGATCTCATCCCCGACCTGGAGACTCCACCCATTTGCAGGCGAGAACCCGGGAACGGGTGCTCGGACTCGGAGGTGCTTATTTGCATCCCGGGCCTCCTCACACTCGGCTGCAAACCGATCCGGTGAGAGTGGAAGCCAGCAGGACCACATCATCTGCAAACAGCATAGACCCGACACCACCGACGTCCTGGATGCGCCTAGAAATGGCGGAGTCCAACCCCCCCTGGACACGGTGGTTGACTCCGCAGTGGTTAAACATGCAAACGACCGAGCAAACTGCATGCTGAAGGGGAGCAAACCATACAAGTAGGAAGGGGTAAGGTGAAAAGCGATCATCGGCACAACACCAACCATCAAGTTTGACCGGAAACCACCAGACTGCTCAGGACGAGGGAGGAGCCACGATAAAGCCGCTCACAGAGTCTTCACGCTGAAGCAAAACTACTAGAGTACATGTCCATATTGCTGGACGTGACTGGGAGGCTACGGTACAACATCCAGTATGACTCGTTTCGCCTGGTCTTGGTTGTTTGCCTTTGGACTATCAGAAGTAGACGTAACGACAGGGACCGGCTTCCGAAAGCACAGAAGTACAGGACACAGCAAAGCGACGCTTATGCCACTGCGATGCACAACACATTCAAACGATTGGCCACATCACGGTGTTATTCTACACCTAAAGTGCCAGGATGTTCTCCATTTTTAACAAAGTTTTGGTGGCTGAGCCGTCCATTGGTTTGGGTGCAGCTCGATAAAACACATTCAAGAGTCCCTGGCGGGATTGACCAACCCTGCTTCAGTATGGCATATCTGTTTTGTAATTACTGTATGTACCACGCTACTAAAGTCTCGGAAAGGACAGTGATGCCAAAACAGTATTACAGTATCGCTCGGATAGTGTGAACATCCGGCGGCAACACAACATTTTGGCGCCATTACTATTTTGAAGAAAAATATAGTCAAGCAGCCTCGAGAAGCATTTCTCTACTCTGCTGTTGTCATTTTTGCTCGTTGAAAGTTTCCTTTCAAAAACGGAGAAGAAGATATAAGATATGTAAGCAAAGTTCCTTGAATGATCTGCAGGCTAGCCGCAACCGCAACAGCAGCGCCGGTTCATCGCAGCTGCTCTAATAAATCCGAACATCAACGCCACAAAGTCCCGATGAAATGCATGCATCCTACCGAGTATCTACCGCTAACTTCTTCCAGCCCTTCCGCTGTGGTGCCGGGAGAGCCAGGATGGTGAAGTATCTAATCGGGTGTGACCGACATCACCGCAGCTCACCGAGCACGGCAAACACTGTGAAGCCCCGGATTCCAAAACTAGTCGCTTTCATTGTTTGGACCCTTGCGTGGGTGCATCGGAGGGTCCGTTTCGGTGCTTCTCGGGGCATTGAATGGACTGTTCTGCTTGTTTCATCATCATCACCGACACGACCAGGTGGGACAAACACCAGTCTGACTAGGTAGGACAGCCCCACTCGTCTTATGGTTGCTTGCCGTACAAATCCGCTTCAGCTCGAGGGTAAACCCCTGGTGGGTCCAGTTTGCAGTCCTGCATATTTATTGACCCCGCTGCTAGCACTACGTGGCTGTCGTGGATGACGCTCAACAACCTTTGCTAGTAGGCCGTTAGCAGTGCCAATAAGAATGTGCCGGACCTGTCTCTTGTTGAGCCGTACGAAGAGAAAAAGGATTTTATGCTTTTTATACCGGGCGTCCCAAAGAAGTTGACATCCTCGGATGTCAAATTTCGGATATTCAGTGTTTGGTTCCGGTTTCAGTTGGAGCCCAAAGAGAAGTCATTTAGGAATATGCGGCCAGCCAATGTTAGGAGAAGCGTCAGCACCAAAGTGTGACCAGCAGGGCTGCTTTTGCAGGCCCGAAGGGTCCGCTAGATCTTCAACATCAGAAGAGAAGGTGGAGAAATTTGTGAGCCCCTTTCAGAGCCCCAAGAAGCCGGTAAGGAGAACAAGTTTGGAAACTCGGATTCCTCCGGCGACGGTTTGGCGGATCCTAAGGAAGCAACCATCGTTGAGTTTCAGGGAGCTGGACTTCGTAGGTTAAAGTGATGTCAGAATCTTTGGGCCACCCCGGCTCAGTGGTTCCCAAACTGTTTTTGCAGCGCCCCCTTGTGGAGGTAAAAGGATTTTCAGACCCCCCCCCGGCCCGAAAAACAGGCTAATAACGAGTAGTGTTCTTGGTAGACCCGCGCCCCCCGGTTGGAAAACCACCGCCCTAGTTCGGAGTTCTCGTGGACCTGCCATATTAGGCGCAAATCCGAATCGCTATTTAGCATTTGGCATGGCAGTTGGCTTTGAACGTTGGAGAAATTTTGCTTCTGTTGGTGTCGCTCAGTTCTACGGTGCTTCAAAGTAAAGGCTCACCCGTGCAACTCAGCCGGCGTCTTTGATGCCAACCTGCGTGCCCGCCGCTGAGCCTCTGCCGATGCCATTTCTTCCAAATCTGCTCCCGCATCAAGCCCCTGCCTTTCCGCCGGCTGCTGATATCGTGATGATACCATTCCCATAACGAACCGGGACAGTGCAAGACACGCTCCTGTGGTCATCACAGATTTGGACCGGGGGTTCGAGGGGAAGGATGCGCGGGTGGTGTCCTTGTAAAGCGGGCGGGCTGTGCATGAAGTTTGGCTGTGGAGGACGTGGGAGGGGAACGGCGGTTAGGCCAAGGCGGCTTGCTGCCGGCTGGATTGTGGACCGGCGTGGATGGACATGCGAGAACCATGTGGCTTAGCTCCGGCGTTGGGCTTCACCGTGAGGGGATTCTGGATTTGGAGTTGACGTCCTCTACGCCTGCGCTAATGAGGAATTCTAGAGTTTCACAGACAAACAGCAAGTGCTCTTCTCTACGTGGGGAGGGCCAAAGGTCCACCCGTGGGCATCAAAGGTTGGGCCAGGCAGTGGACCCCAGAGAAACGCTGAGAGGCGGACGTTTGGGTTTGGTGCTGCGGGTGGCGATATGGAAGGCGGGGCCAAAGGGAAGTGACCTGGGGGGTTGGCTGGTCAGGCGAACCCCAGCAACGCTCCGGCTTGCTGGGGTTCAGTCTGCGGGAAGAAGGAAGTCCATGAAAAATAGAACATCTCAGAAACATTTTATATTAAAAATAAAATATCTGCTGATAACGGCTTAGACATGACGTCTTCTGCTCGCCCTCTCGGCTGCACAAGTTAAGGAAAGTTGCCAGGCATGCCTTGCGGGTGAAACATTAGTGTAAAACAGAATTGTTTTCATCTTTTTTCCCAAACCCACGTAGTCCGTGGGGTTCAGTTTCATTGTGTGCTCCACGTGGTACTTTGGGTTGCACCGTGAGCAAGGGAGGCCTGGGTCTGTGGGTTCATGAGCTGCTATTAATTCCAACAATATTATGGAAATAATATTAGGAGAAGACCCTTAACAAGAAAGAAGATGAAATAGATGGAATTGAAAAGCAGCAACAGCAGAAATGTAACAAGTCTAATTATTAGGAGAAAAAAGTTGCAAGAATATACTCCGAATTTTAAAAGGTAAAGTAATATCATGTAAGTAGCGTAGAGGTGAACAAAACCGAATGCAATCATAAGAAAAATAAATCAATATTATGGGAATAAAGTCATAATTACAAGAAGAAAGGTCAAAGATTTTTTTTCATGTAGATTAATGAGAATAAAGTCAAAATATGAAGAGAAAAAATTGCAATTGAATAAGACTAAACTTGTAATAATGTCAAAAAATGTCATATTGGGGATGGAATATTAAAGAAACAAGTTGCCGTTTTTAACGAAGGAAACAAACCAAACCCGCTTCTGGAGGAAAAGCTCTAATCTTGTCAGAATAAAGTCCAACTTTGGCCCAGAAAGATACTTCATGTTAGCAAGCGAAAGGCAAACATAAATGTTTTTATTATTATCATTACACGTTGCTTTACGCTTACTTTTCTCGGCAATGCGCCGGCCCATTCCAAGGGGGTCCCTCAATCCGTCGCCCCCAAAAGGAGTAGGCGCGGCCTCCTTCAGCCCGTTCTCCTTGGCAACCCCTCCCGGTCCCGCGCTTGGAGGGTTACTCTGGTGCGGGGGTGCCTTTTCTTCTGCCTTCCCCTCCTGTTGCCAAACAGACGCCGGCGGGGGCACACACATGCACACACACACACACACACACACACACAGTGAGCTGGCACAGGACTCCATCTAGTGGCCACGTGCACAGACTTCTACCTTGTGCCCGTTGGCCTGTCCATCGCCGTGGCCCACGTTGTCCAGCGATCCAACCTTAGACTTTGCCTTGATGTTCAGCTTATGAGACTCGATCTTCACGTCGCCGCCCCCTGCAGGCAAAGTCTTATTAACACCAGCTCGTGCGTTTCTCATCATGGCCACGGACGGGACAACCTGGCTTGTGCTTGATGTTGTCCTTAGAGCCACATTTGGACGTGACCTTGCTCACGTCCACCTTCTTGTTGAGGATCTGCACCTGAGGAGCACATCCGCATGACATCACGTGGAGCAGGAGCTCTTGTAACTTGTGTGCACGTCCACGTTCCTCCGTGGCAGCCAGCCTGGTGCTACCTCTTAAGACGTGCTACCTAGGTGGCTAATGCGTCATCTTTGCCGGTTATGGTCCTCAGCGCCGGGCAGCGTGCAAAGCGCTCATCAGCGCCAGTAAAACATGCTGGTTAGCCGAAGACGAGAACACAGTGAAGTGTAGTAGCGAGATGTCCGCTAAGGCCATCAAACGGGTCTTATCAGGATGTGTTGCGTAACCCCGAGCCATGCGCATCAGCACTCCGCAAGCCCTTCCTGAAGTCTCACCTTCATGCATTCCCGCACCGTGTCAGCATTTGGGAGCCAATCGGAGGAGAAAGACAAAGTTACGTGGTGCCTTCAAGGACAGCCCGACAAACGGTGGGATTTCCAACTGCATATTATTTTGCTCCAAAAGTCTTTCATTGCTCCTGAACTACCAAAGCAGATTTGGGGGTCTGGTATCGGGTTCACGTGGTTTGCTGAGCGCACGTTTCTTGTTGAGTTGGACCTTCTGGAAGGGAGGAATGGCGCTAACGTCTGGACCACAACTGGATTGCTCTCAGTGTCTTTATTGCACAAAATGGATCAAAGCTTGTCTGTGTGCCGTCCTGGATGGAACAAGTGCGGACACCCCCTGCTTGGCCACACCAGCCACTAGGGGGCGGTCCGACCCCTGACAGCCTGACGTTTGGTTTTAGTACTGCAGTAGTACTGCAGTATTTGTGTTCCACGTGCTTTGTTGACTTTGCTCCGATTGGGTCGCTTCCGTGTGCAGGTTTTGTTTTGTCTGGAACCCACCACTGAGAACCTCAAAGTCCCAATGGAAATCAAGCAATAAAAAGTCATGAGTGTGAGTTCGGAAAGTCATGAATATGAGCCGAGTCAAAACGACACGCGTGATGACCTCACCCCGGGTTGCATCTCCCGGTGTTACATATTTACCCCTTTATCGGGGGAAGTGTGAACATTTGGGTCTTCCGGTTGCTGCCGAGATGTTTTCATTCATTGTTAGTGATGTGCGTCCCCGGACATGAAACATGAACACCTCCATTAGACATTTCTTGTATGATTGCACTTTATGAATATTACAGGTGTGCCTGTTATGCTCCTGCGTGTCCAAATAGTTGCGGCGGGTATTTGCTCATTCATGATAGAGTACTACCGGACGGACGTTTGGACAAGTGTGGAGGATCCGACCGGGGACAGAGTCGGGCGTGCACGGACTGGAATGGCGCGTGAACACGTATCGGAAACTATTCCGAGAAGATGACAGAGCAAGACCACAGAGGGATGATCATCCTGTTGAGACCAGTTACCGCAGGGGCGCATGCATGGCAACTCCGCACGTGATGAATGCTCAACTTTGCACATTCATCAGCCCCACGGAACCAAACAAGCCGCTACGGGGGGGGGGGGTTTGGAAGGAGGACTGCGAAGGTCAACATCCAGACTTCAGTGTTTGTTTCGTGTAAATACAGCCCCGTCTCGTGCTGCAGCGTACAGTAACCCCTCCTTTGCGGCGCAAGTCCAGTTCCCGATTCCCAGCTTCTAAACACGCTTTTGACATATTACAGCTCTCTAGACAGGAAATACCACCACTCCTATTACCCATTATACTAAACATATCAGGGGGACAAAAGACATAAAAAAACAGTTTACGGCTTTTTTTTTTACATTATTAGAGCCCTCTAGAAACAAATAGCACCCCTATAGTCACCTTTACGCTCCTACTACCCAACATAGTAGACACACGAAGAGAAATGACGACATACACGTCATCAAACGGATCCAAAACCCGTTTGAGCTTCTAAACATGGTTAACATTGTTAGAGCCCTCTAGATGTGAAATAGCAGCCCTATAGCCACCTTTCCACTCCAGTACAGTTGCAGTGCTAGAGAAGTGGAGTGGAGTCCATGTTAGGCATTATTGTGTCAGTCGACGCTGCAATAAAAGCCCGCCCCTGACGTTTGGTGCTTGTGTGTCTCAGCCAACATTACAGAAAGATTACTGACACCTGGTGGCCGGTGTGAAAGACTACATGTGATCGCGTCTTCTGAAAGCCTTATTTTTAGTTGGTGTGGCCAATTTTTCTGCTTCCGGTGAAAACGCGAAAGCCGGTGCTGAACCGGGACAGGGCGTGATGGATCGTGTGCAGTATGACCGGGAAGGGATTACTGCAGGCCTTCCCTGCTGCTGCAGGTTAGAAGACAAACGAGGTTATCTGCGTCTGCTCCTCACCAGCAGCGTTACTTACATTGCCACCTCCAGGGACATGTTTGATATTGTCCTTGGAGCCACAGCGAGACGTGACGTGGCTGAAGTCCAGCGCATTGTGCACTATCTGAACCTAAAGACAGGTGGGGGCACACAGGCAAGCGAGAGAGGGGGAGGTGTCACATGGAGGTGTTCGGAGAGAAAGAACGGAGACGGAAAGAGAAAGAGCAGATCAGCCGGCAGCTTCAAGGTCACAGCAAAACTTTACAAAGTGTGCGCACGGAAGAGGTTCTGTCGTCCACATCCATCATCTCCAGCATTGTTTGGAGTGACGCCTTTTTGAAAGCCAACGGTAAACTCCCAAAAGGGACTCTGATAGTTGAGCAGCCAGACCTCGCAGTTCCGGAAGTGACGTCACCGCAGCTACGACAACACCAACTGGAGCTGGGGGTGGACTTTCCATCCACGTGGTGGTCACCGAGGAGAAGGGCGTGTTGCTGCTGGATGTTGACACTCTAACTTGGCTTTCCTTTCCCAAAGGGGAGGCTTCGAGACAAGAACGGACGAGGCGAGTGCAGAGAACAAGAGACACATGGACGCCCACCTCCAGTTCGGTTCTTTGCGGTGCTCATTTCACTGATGACCTTTCCGAGAATTTCAAGTGGCTTGAAGGCGCGGGTGAATCGCATTTTGAGGACGCCTGATGTTCCGCCGGTGCACAGGAACCAAAGGCGAGAAGAAGCAGGAGTACATCCAGGCTGGTTGGCATAGCGTCTTCTAAACACTATTCCACCATAGCGACAAGGCTGCAAGTTGCATCCTCCCACAGCCGTACAGCGCGTCGCCTGTAGGAGGCAGCCTACAGCCGAACTCAGACTAACTAAGAAGGCGATTCCATTCCGCCTTTCGTGTCTGTCTCCCCGTCTTCGTGTTTGCATGAAATCTTCTCTCCGGTGCACCGCCATGATCCAGCACGTGAGTGACAGCACTCCCGCGGCGTCACTTCCGGCAACGAGGCTGAACTGCGAGCGCCAGCTCGTCTATAAAAGTCCTTTTTGCACATTTACCGTTCACTTTCCCATCACGGACAGTACGCGACGTGGAAGCGGCGTAGGTGAAAGGTGCTGCATTCGCTTTGAAATGTGGCCTGCGAGGCTGCGGCACCTCCCTGACGGCGGGAGCGGGCGTGGATGCGGACGTGGGCAGGAGAGGAGCTCCGAGCACCAGAGCCCTTCCGCTGACAGCAGAAAGTCCGGCACACGCAACACAACACGGGGGCGCATGCCGTTCCGTAACGGTCGCCAGGATGTTTGCGATAAGACCCGGAGACGGCTCGTCAGGTCACAACCAGATCCTTGCCGTTGCCCAGATTGCTGCGCTGGTTGCTTTGTGGAGAACGTAGTTGCAGTGTGAAATATCCAAACCTGCTACGTATGTGGGGCGCAGCGCGCGGGTCGATTGTGCCCAAAGCCGACACCCGCTGGGCGTACGGACCACGCGCGAAGACGTATGAAGTGTCTACGTTTGTCAGCCGTTTTTTGACATTCTTTTGCACACAGGAGCCCATACGATCAGTTGTGACCTTGGCCTTATGGAAATACACCATTATTAGAGCCCTGGAGACATGACATAGCATCCCTATAGTCACCGTTACACTCCTATTGTTTTGTCCACCACATCATAACGCTACAGTGCACGCGGCAGGGCCAGGAGGCAGCCGCTGGCGGAAAGCTAACCAGTTAGCTTCCACTTTAAAATTCTTACCACTTCCACACAGACTGGGAGACTGGGAATGTGGGACATGCCATGGCTGAGTTCATGTTAGGGCAAAGTCGTGCAAGCTAATGTCTAAGAAGAAAATAATTCCTTGTTTTGGGAAAAAGCTGCCACGCAGCCAGGGAGTAATATTTGTTTTCTGTTTTTATCTTTCCCAGGATGGAAATGGAATGCTGACGTAGCGTGACCCAGCGTGAGCATCAGCCGTCGCAAACACACACACACACACTTGAGTGGTGCAAAAATAACTTCCACATCTCTGGAATGAAATCATAACATAAATAATGTCTCCTCCCGATGAGAAAAAATACAAATAAAAAAAGGGGGACTTCTTAGCTCTAAAGCTGGAAGAACGTGTTGAGTATGGCGAAGTTCTGATCCGAATCCAGTTGGAACCACGCAGCAGACCGAGGCCAATCAGTTCTTTCATGCCAAGCGGGACAGCCAATGACCGAGGACCCGCTGAATATGGCGAGCATCTCCGATGCTGGCTTGTCCTCTCTATGGAAGGACGGCAGCTTCCCATCCAGGCGGAACTGCTGAAATTCCAACTCTTCCCGGAGCAGGGAGGCTGGGGAAATGGACTTCTGATGATGAAACTAGTACGGCGGTTGGTTGGCCACGCGGAGCGGAGAAGATGCGATGTTGAAGGCACCAAAGAAGACTGGAGTGTGGCGGTTCCTGCCCGTCATTTGGGTTGGCCATTTTGAAGGATTCCTGGTTTCGATGGCGGTTCCTAATGGATGAGATGGCTGAAATGTGGATCAGCTTGGCTAATTTGCAGCAGCATCCAAATATCAACTTGAAGTATACTCTGTTTGCCGCCTCAGTGTTGCCGGAAGCTCTTATTCTGAAGGCCGGAAGTGTGCTTTGTGAGTTGCAAAGGTCCCCTGGCGGCTGCTAAGAGAGACGAGATAGTGGGGAGGGTAAATTGGTTTGAGTCCGGAACAGACGGGTGGCGGCTGCGAATATCGGGGTCCACAAGTCGGCATGTGGATGGCGACTTGGGACTCACGCTGGCCTCGGCGGGAGGGTTGGAGGGACCTGAAGTCTTGTTGTTCTGTGTGGAAGGAACCTGGGGAGACAACCGCCCCGGGGTCAATACAACGTCTGACCGACCGCCCCGACACGAAGCGCCACGGAGCAGGTGGATGACCGTGGAAGGTGGAAAAGCCGAGCCGGGCCGGAGCTGGGGCAATGGGGGTGACAACCAAAACCCTGCGTGGAAAGTAAGAATACTAACTGGCGGGGAACACCGAGGACTCAACATACACCGATATGAGATGTATGAAGACCTGGGGTCAAAATGTGAGGGTTTCTGTTTGGACCTGCACATACGGGAATACATACTGTAAAAAAAAGAAAAGAAAAAAGCTCTCCTCTCGGTCCGTGCGGAAGTGGTCCATTTTTGTCTTCTTTGGCTTCTTTCCCCTCTCCATTGGAAACACTTTTTTGAGCACGTTGGAGAGGTTAGCTTGCTGTGCTAGCGGGGGCCATGTGTTCTGTCCCTGCAGGGATCCCATAGCCTGAGCAATGTCCTGTAAATGCTTCCAAAAAGAACACTAGGAGCGTAAAGTGACTATAGGCCTGTTATTTCATGTCAACGGGTCTCTACGTTAAAGTATAGAACGTCAGAAACTGGTTTTCTATGCTCTAACTGGCAAAATATTCTGTTCATCAGTAGTGGACCCGCCTTGGTGGAAGGTCTGGTGTGCAACTAATCAGCTGGCGCAAGCAATGAAACTGTCGTGTTCTGAGCAAGGAGGCGTGCACACGAAAAAGGTGATGACAGCGAAGGCATCGGGGTAGTGTCTGGGCGCCTCATGTAGCAAGGATGGGGGTTCCAAACGGCAGCTTACTTAGAACTTTAGATGATGGGAAAAGTTCCAAAAGTCACTTTTCCTTCAGAAAGGTCTGCTGTGACGCTTTTGCACCGTTGGCGCAATTGTAAGGCCTTTTGGATCTGCTCTGTCAGGTCATGAAAGGAGACCCAAAAGGAACCCAAACCAAACATGGTCGGCCAAGACCAGGGTTGTAATTTCACAAAGCCAGTCCTCGCGACTTTGAGCTAATGAGACCAGATCTAAGGCCCAGCTGCTAGACAGATGGACCTCAAGAAGGTCACAGGTCTAACCCTAACCCCTAACCCCTGACCCCTGACCCCTGACCCTAACCCTATTTCACAAAGCCAGTCCTCGCGACTTTGAGCTAATGAGACCAGATCCAAGGCCCAGCTGCTAGACAGATGGACCTCAAGAAGGTCACAGGTCTAACCCTAACCCCTGACCCCTGACCCTAACCCTATTTCACAAAGCCAGTCCTCGCGACTTTGAGCTAATGAGACCAGATCTAAGGCCCAGCTGCTAGACAGATGGATTTCAAGAAGGTCACAGGTCTAACCCTAAACCTAAACCTAAACCTAACCCTAACCCTAACCCTAACCCTAAACCCTAACCCTATTTCACAAAGCCAGTCCTCGCGACTTTGAGCAAATGAGACCAGATCCAAGGCCCAGCTGCTAGACAGACGGACCTCAAGAAGGTCACAGGTCTAACCCTAACCCCTAACCCCTGACCCCTGACCCTAACCCTAACCAAAGGGTAAATGTTTCTGACTCTGCTCCACAAGGTCAGACCTCGGTCGCAAAGTATGGATCGGGCGCCACCCAGTGGAAACGGGAAATGCCTTTCCCTCGCTGCTGGCGTTGTATGAGGGCAACAGGTCGGTACAAGCGAGTACCTTTCCTGCAGCCTCCAAATGTGCAGCCATGCGGGGTACAGGGCAAGGCTCCGGGTAGTCCTGCCGAACCGGCAGTGCATCATTTATTGCATGGCCTCGTTACGCCGCGAGCTACCAAAGGTGGAAGATCGCGGCGTAACGAGGCAAAATGTGGTTTGGAATTCCCGCCGCTGTCATCATCTGTGGATGGCAACGGCAAAGAAGCTCTCTGTCCCGGAAGGCGGTGGGATTGTCGAGCTGCGAGAGCAAGGCCTCTCCTTGCCGCCAGAAAATAACCACGAGGTCCTACCTTCCCTCCACCAGGTTGGTACTTCATGTTATCCGTGGACCCGATCTTGGAACGGACGTTCTTCAGGTCCGGTGTGGGTGCGTTGATGGGCCGGATGTTTCGAGGCGCGCGAGGCGGCGCCGGCTTCTTTTCCTGGGCGCTTTGCTTGGGGACGGGAGGCTTGGTGATGACCCGGCGGCGGTGGGAGGGAGCGGCGGTCGTGGGAGACGTGGCGGAGGCCGGGCGTGGACGAGCTACGACACAAGACAGGTGAGAAAGCCGTTTTTGCAGATGCTTAAGCTGACACTTCCTGATTTGACCCCGACCCTAACCCCGCGACGCATCGGAACGTCTGCCCAGACGTTGCGAGAGCGAAATGCAGCAATGACCCATGACCATGACCCGGCTGCGGAATCTTTGGAAATGTCTGAGATGCTTGCCAAGTGTTCCCGAGTGATGGGGAGGACTGATTTCATACGAGCAGCTCTAAAGTTCTCCTTTGGGTGTTGGGTTGCTCCTCTCACCTGTCGCTTTGGGTTTCCTGGCCTCTCCCGGCTTCTTGTCGGCCGCGTTGCTTTTGTTCCCTGCGGAGGAAACGGCGCACAGAAAGGTGACGTAGGAAGACCGGACATGTTCTCATATCCCTGATCTGCAGCCAGAGCGTTGGGAAAGCCAATGTTGTGACTAATCCCATGTGTTCTGTTTTCTGTGCATGTTTGCAACTTGGAGCATCTCTAATAAGCAGCTTGGGATTCGGAGAGGATCCCAGGAATCAGCCGGCATTTACCAGCAGTCGTGCTACCAGGAGAAGCCTTCTTCTTGGCGGCGGAATCGGGCGCGGCCTTTGGCACCGCTGCACGTTTCTCCGCTGCGCCGCTTTCTGGGGTCTGGAAATCAGAAGAAAAGCGAGGTGTGTGTGTGTGTGTGCGCTGGGAAAGGTCAGGCACGTGCACAGCGGGAAAAACGTTAGCAGGAGCAAAGCCAAGTAGCAGGTCGCATATTGGATCAAAGAACTTTAGATAACGGGTCATGCGGCAGACATAGCGAGGGGATAAAAGGTCCATGCATGTCCCGCGGACTCACCTTCGCAGACCCGGGTGCCATAGGGGGCCTCGCCTTGGGTAGGGGGCTTTTTTTATTCGCAGGGCTTGTGGTTGGTGAGGGACGTTTGGCTGAGGCGGCCTCGCCATTGGTGGAGAGGCTGGATGGGCGGGATTTGGATGCGTTTGTTTTGGTGGACGCCCCCTCGGGCTAGTAATGGAACCACAAGAGGGCGGGGGTCAGATGTGGACATAAAGAATGAAATGGCGGGGCGAGCGAAAGCAAAACAAACAGGAAGCATCAACGGAGGAAAGAAGAGTTTTTAGTTAGAAATGAAAATAAAAGAGGCGTTGGTCATGGTGCTCCACCACCAATCAGAAAAGCCCTGAGGGTCAAACGTAGGAGGTGTGTCAGAAACGTTCATGCTGATGCCAAGGAGATCTTTCAGCCTCTTTGGGTGCACGAAACGAGGCGGGACTTCTTGTGGCTGCTTGCAAGGCCCTCAGCATCCAACGGTTCCTGGCCAAGGAGAACATCCAGCTCCCTGCTCAACCCACCTGGACCTGTGGGATTTCAGTCCCCTTGCCCAAGCTCAAGGTGGCCATCGAGGTGGTGGAGGATCCCAGGAGGATCCGTCCAGGAATGCATGAAGAAGGTTCATCAGACTCCGGAGGGGTGACTTACCCGTAGGAGAACTTTTCTGACACACCTCCTGCTCTACTTGGGCGTGTTAAGAATCAGTACAGTACCTTCAGAACCAAGCAACATACAGTAGTAACATGCCTCTTCTTAGCTACCATCGGTACCAAACCCACACCAACGACTGTGGCCTGTACAGAACTGTCTGTGAATCTTTTTTTGGTTCTAGTAGGAGGTACAGTTTTGGGATGATATCTAAGAGATTTGCCCTCCAAGGACGGTTGGATCGGTTTGGAAGTCCTACGCTGGGTCAGGGTGTGTGTGTGTGGGACCCACCTTGCCCTTGCTGTCTGTGCTTGGAACCGCCCCACTGCCATTACCCGCCCCTTTTCCTGCTTTGTGGTCTTGTTTCTCAGCCGGCTTCTTCTCTTCCTCCTTCTTGTCGTCCTTGTTGGTCTTCTCTGGCTTGTCCGTCTTTTCGGCTTTCTCGCTCGCCGCGTTCGCCTTGTCCGTCTTCTCTTCGTCTCTGACGATCTTGGCCGACTTCAGGTTCTTGTCTTGGCCGTCGTCCTTGTTCTTGTCAAAGGGTAGAAGGTCCATCTTCTCCTGCTTGTCCTTGTCGGCTTTCACTGCGAGGGGAAGGAGGGCAAAATGAGGAGCAGTCCGCGTACAATCCGTACTTTCCCACGAGCGTAGAAAACGCAGGTCCGAGGAATGCAGGGGGGTTTACAAATACGGTTCTTTTTCAGACACTCATTTGGTCCGGCCGGGTCCGCCACACAACAGCGTCATGAATTCCTCATTTGCAAGATGGTGAACTCCCGAGAAGAAGCTCATGCAATAAAGAAAAGTAAGTATATTTATATCAGTTTTTCATTTGTATGTATATTTGATATATACCTAAGATGTCTATTTTGGTTTTAAAATGTCCATATTCCATTTTTATATAGCATTCATAGCTAACATTTACATTCAATGTCATTCTTATATTTAACATTTATATTTATATTCAACATTTACATTTACATAGAATATTTAGACATTTGTATTCAACATTTACATTTAGATAGAATATTTAGACATTTATATTTAACATTTACATTTACATAGAATATTTAGACATTTGTATTCAACATTTACATTTAGATAGAATATTTAGACATTTATATTCAACATTTACATTTAGATAGAATATTTAGACATTTGTATTCAACATTTACATTTAGATAGAATATTTAGACATTTATATTCAACATTTACATTTAGATAGAATATTTAGACATTTGTATTCAACATTTACATTTAGATAGAATATTTAGACATTTATATTCAACATTTACATTTAGATAGAATATTTAGACATTTGTATTCAACATTTACATTTAGATAGAATATTTAGACATTTGTATTCAACATTTACATTTAGATAGAATATTTAGACATTTGTATTCAACATTTACATTTAGATAGAATATTTAGACATTTGTATTCAACATTTACATTTAGATAGAATATTTAGACATTTGTATTCAACATTTACATTTAGATAGAATATTTAGACATTTGTATTCAACATTTACATTTAGATAGAATATTTAGACATTTGTATTCAACATTTACATTTAGATAGAATATTTAGACATTTGTATTCAACATTTACATTTAGATAGAATATTTAGACATTTGTATTCAACATTTACATTTAGATAGAATATTTAGACATTTGTATTCAACATTTACATTTAGATAGAATATTTAGACATTTGTATTCAACATTTACATTTAGATAGAATATTTAGACATTTGTATTCAACATTTACATTTAGATAGAATATTTAGACATTTGTATTCAACATTTACATTTAGATAGAATATTTAGACATTTGTATTCAACATTTACATTTAGATAGAATATTTAGACATTTGTATTCAACATTTACATTTAGATAGAATATTTAGACATTTGTATTCAACATTTACATTTAGATAGAATATTTAGACATTTGTATTCAACATTTACATTTAGATAGAATATTTAGACATTTGTATTCAACATTTACATTTAGATAGAATATTTAGACATTTGTATTCAACATTTACATTTAGATAGAATATTTAGACATTTGTATTCAACATTTACATTTAGATAGAATATTTAGACATTTGTATTCAACATTTACATTTAGATAGAATATTTAGACATTTGTATTCAACATTTACATTTAGATAGAATATTTAGACATTTGTATTCAACATTTACATTTAGATAGAATATTTAGACATTTATATTCAACATTTACATTAACCATTTTGATGTAGCATTGAAGATTTTCACTGATCAAGTGGATTCACCTTTCAGTTTTTACCCCCATAATTTCATTTTTCTCTTTCACATTTCTATATACCGTTTATATACGGGGACATTTACTGTCTAGGGAGACTAAAACGACAACATGTGTACCTGCACCAAGATGATGGTTTGATGACTTTGCAAGGTCAATGTTTGCAGAAAGGAGTAAAATGTACCACAAATGCGTACTTCGGCCCAAATCAATGCGGGGAAGCAAGTGCAGTTGTTTGCGTGCACAGACAAGCGACAACGGAGATCGGAAGAAGCAGATTTTCCCCTTTTTGCCCCAACAAAGCTCGCTCCTTTTCTTGCTGAATTGATCGGCAGGTCCGAGTGTGTCATGGTGTCAAGGACCCGCTGTGAACACGCCGGGCTGGGGTATTGTTAGAACCTGCGAGCTGCAAATGTCACGGTACATCTAAATCTCTATTCTTTTACATTTGATTTATTTTAACATTTATATCTTACATTTTTCTCGAGAATGTATATTTATACCAAAAAATGATATGAACATTTTGGACATGTATAATATACATATTTGTCTTTTCATATTCAGTTTTAATATTTGTAGTCATATTTTATGTAAATTTTAAATTTACATTTGGCCTTTATATTTAGATTTCCCATTTAGATGAAATCTTAATATTGATGTTTTTATGTTTAGATTTAACATTTGTTTTGAACATTTACATTCAGGCTGAATGTGTAGATTTATCTAACATTTATATTTTATATTCAACATTTAGATGAGTCATTTTTGATTTAGCACTTCAGATTCACCTTTTAGTTTTTGCAGGAGCAAAAATGTATCTATTTGTACGCCCAATCAGAAGAAATATTTCAAGCCATTTGAGTTGTTTTTTTACACTAAACAGTAAATATCATGAACAATAAGGACAACATTCATATTAGTAGGTACACCTTATTAGTAGGTAAAACCTTCACCATCACGCCTACACGACCCCGCGCGCGTGTGTGTGTGTGTGTGTGTGTGTGTGCTGCTCAAAATAGCTGCTCTACATTTCCGGGAGTGCAGCGAATGATCAATGTCCCAGCCTTTCCCTGATCTTCGTTCCTTTGACCCGCTCTCCTGGGACTCTCCAGGCTAAAAAGAAACATTCGACGTAAAAGACGTAGACGATAACATGAATGGTAAATACAAACGTTAAATAGAAAACCAAATGGTAAATGTCAATTCCATATTCGAGGTAAACCTACACATCAACGAACGTTTCCGGTCTCACACATGCGTCGTCATAGCAACGTCAGGAGTGATTGACAGTGGTGCTGACTGGTGCTGAGTGCAGTCCGGTAAAGCCAGAGAAGGCTTTAAAGAAGAAAAAAGCTCTGGAATTAGCAGGAGATCAGCAGACATGGGACATTGAGAGGTGGAAGAAAGTCTTCTTCCTCCTTGACGGTCCTGACAGCTTCCAACGTTACTGGCATGACAAGGAGATGCCACCTGAGATGCTTTCCACACTGCACCATCGTGATCCTTCAAAGGAAAAATGGAGCTTGAGGTTGTGCAGGGGCGTCAAACGGCGTCCCTCCTGACAGAAGGCCCTGGTCTGTGTGGCAATGACTGGCGTACAGTACGTGGCCAGAGATTGCCGCAAAGCGGATGGCTGGCAGCCCCAGGAGATCTTTGTTGAGAACGATAAGGATGGTTTGGCTGCCCGAGCTGACAGGACCGGCGCTTGAAAAGTACGGGTGGACCTACATACCTGCCGGGGTTGGGACCGAGATCAAAACGCCGGTTTCGCAGACGCCACGATGCCTCCTGGGCGGCGGGGATGACGGCAGCACGGGCGGCATTAACGGAGATGCCAACAGGGAGGCCACGGCGGCCGAGGCTTCCGTGACGGTGAGCGAGCGTCGGACAGCGCCGTGCGGGGGGGGCGCCCGGGTGGGACACGCCAGTTCCCCGTTGGGCAATATCCCGGGTGAGCCTCCCAGAGTGCCGGGGTACAGTTCAGCGTTTAAGGTGGGAACAGACAGGTGAGAACAGTCGGACATTGCTCGTCTGACTGAACTCCGCTGAGGCGCTTGGGTGTTTCGTCTCCCTGGGGTTGGGGTGGCACCTAATCCCACTTTCATGCCATCCCGACGCCCCGCTATCCCACCTGATCCCACCTCTTCTTGATGGTTACAATTCCCTTTTTCCGACAATCCGTCGTCCGCGGCTGAGGCAGGAAGTTCCGGGAGCCTCGGCGATACCGCCATGTTACTTCCTGCGCTTGGAGCGCTGCCAGAAGGTTGCCAAGAGGACTTGAGTGGTGAATCTTCAAGCAGGCCTAGAAAGGCGGCGGCATTTTCTCCCACCTTTGGACTGGCACTTCCCTTGACGGAGCGGCGTGGCTGTTTTGGAGGAACCTCCTGGGGTTGCTGAAGATAAAGTCCATCTCTGCTTGGACAAGACCAGTTTGGGTCGAGCTGCTGAAGACTTGAGGTTTTTGAGTTGGCAAAGGATTTCCCAGGTGAGATGGAAGGGGAGGCTGATGGAGACGACGTGGACGAGTAGGAAGAAAGTGGGCTGCTGGGACTTTGTCCGGCACTCCCTAGTGCAAGCCCCGCCCCTCTTTCTGATCGTTTCTCACCTGCTGACTCGCCATCGTCTGCCTTCAGAATAGGCGGCCTCGGACCCGGGGTTCCTGGCACAGTCCCAGGGGAAGCTCCGCCGCATCTGGGCTCATCTTCGGTGAAAGTGACTTTCAAGCCCACCTCAGGTGCCATCTTGGCTGGGGGGTACGAGCCGCTGTGGTTGGCAGAGGCCCGGCTGGAGGATGAGGGCGCGGGGGAGGTCAGGACAGCCGAGGGGGCATTTGCAGGTTGCTGCTGTTGATGGCTGCTGCTACCACCGAGGATGCCAGGCTGCTGCCTCTGTGCGCCAGACGAGGAGGACATTTTATTCGTCTTGTCTCTGCTGCTTTTAGCCTCCGGGAGGTCCTTCCCTGAGGGAGCGACGTCTTTTCTCCAACGTGCTCAAAGAAGGAAGCGCATCCCCTCCGTGACGCCTTCCCGTTGTTTGGGTGCGCTAAAGTGCGGAGAGCGCACGAGTGCATGCGACGTGCGTGCGCATGGCTTCACCGGGAACAGCGACGGTGTCGTCTCTGAGCGCCGCACGCACCGGCTGTGGGGCTAAATTAGCCCTTGCTCGCTCTCTCTCTCTTTCCCTGACATCACACAGTCACATGACCGGCAGGAATATTCCCTCATTGGCTGGATTTCCACATCCAGACCCAAGTGGCAAACACTGACAGCCACGCAGATTGGCACGCAGATTGGATGGAGGACACCTATTGCTGGGGAATACTTCCTAATACCAGAGACTACGTGCCTGTAAGTGATGTGCAATTGTTGCTTTTGCTTGACTAGACTGCAGTGTTGTTTGACAAGGACGCCAATTACGAGCAGCTTGGGGAGTGTAGCTGCTGCGTCAGCCGCTGGCTAACTAAACACCCAAGTATGATTTTCGAGCTGGTTTTGTTCGGTTCGGACTGCAAAAATACGGCTTTCCTACACACCAGGATCTTCTACAGTCTGACATTGATGAAACAGGTAACCCATAAACGTACAACATGTGACTTGAGTTTGTGCAGCTTTAGCTGAGGAAGAATGCAAGCGCGTTGGGTCGTGTGACGGATTACCACAAAGGCTTTAGGTCAAAAGTTGGCAAAGGTCTTCACTGGCTTCCCTTGCAAGGTTATGGTCAAGATGACACCCCGATCCAAACTTAGACCAGTGAGACGTACAAATGTGTTACGAAAACAAACAAAAGAAATTCAAGGTGGTTGCTTAGCAACAATGCCACACAAAAAGCCATACGATTGGGGAAGCTGCCAGTCGAGATGAAACCCTCGGAAAAGGAGGCATACAAACTCTCAGACAACTGGGAGCCTCCCAAGTCACCAGAAGCCAGGAAACCATGAACCCCCGCACCTACCCCTAATCCCCAAACTCTAATCCTAATTTCCTAGTCTTTCACCAAACCCTAATCCTAACCTCCAGGCCCTGACCTTAATCTCCAAACCCTAATCCTAACCACATAACCCTAACTCCCTAACCCTAATCCTAACCTCCTAGCATTAATCTTAATCTCCAAACCTTAATCCTAACCCCATAACCTTAATTTCCTAATCCTAATCTCCAAACCCTAATCCTAACCCCCTAACCTTAACCTCCTAGCCTTAATCTTAATCTCCAAACCTTAATCCTAACCCCTTAATTCTAATACCCAAACCCTAATCCCAACCTCCTAGCCCCAATCCTAATCTTCCAACCCTAATCCTGACGTCCTGATACTAACCCAGTAACCCTAACGGTGGCTTGCTGAAGACGGTGGACCTCGGTCGGTGGTTGAGGCCGAGTTAGGGATGAGGAGTGTTTTCCTTGGGAACAGGAACACACTTACCAGATCCCTGTCACATTCTCTCCCCTTGGCATTGAGGCCACATCAGTAAGAAAATGATGCTCCTCTGTGTTCCTATGAAGAACTATCTGCTCCCAGTTACACTCTCGCGCGTGTCTTTCGCCAGCGACGCAATCACAGAGGTCATTGCAAAGGTTTGAAGGTCGGATCCTCCTGAGCATCTGTGGACATGGAAGCCTGGAAAGGGGGGGTCTTGTCACAGCGCTTCTATTTTTCATCTTCAGCCTCACTGAATGTCAAACCGCGGTCCACTCCTTCCCTACTCCTCCATCCCTCGCTTGCCGAGCCCTTTCGTTGCCATGGTAACTGTCTCCCCTTCTCCCTGGCAACTGTCTCCCCTTCTCCACCGACACCCTCAATTGCTCGCCCCGCCCCTGCGGTGCTGATGCCGCCGTTTTTAGCTTGTGGCGGAGATGCAGAGAATCTGGGCGGCCATTGCTCCACGTACAGTACACACTATATATTATACAGTACACACTATACACTGTACACACTATACTGTATAGACTATACAGTACACTGTAGACACTATACATTATACAGTATACAGTACACGCTATACACTATACAGTACACACTATACTGTATAGACTATACAGTACACTGTAGACACTATACATTATACAGTATACAGTACACGCTATACATTATACAGTATACAGTATACGCTATACATTATACAGTATGCAGTACACGCTATACATTATACAGTATACAGTATAAGCTATAATTATACAATAAACTTTATGCTTCACTCCTACGCTGCAAGATGACCCCACTTTGATGTCTTTCCTTAACCAGGACATGAATAAAATAATTCCTATGTTGTGCAGACAAAAACCAAATATTGTACAAAAAAAGCATGAGAAATTTGAATTCGGAAAAATCCTTGGCAAAAACGGAGGGTGAAAAAATGGCTAGGAAATGTCAAAGAGAGCAGAAACGGAAGCAGCTGTAGTTGGAAGAGAAAAAAGTGCAGCTCATGTAATGTCGTTTTGCCGCGAGAAAGCAAAAAGCAACGCGCGGCAAACAGCGTGGCGCTTTGGCTTTGGCGCCACGGAGCGGAGGGGCAGCTGCAGTTCCCCCTGCAGACTCAGGGTGGAGCCAAAGAGTTTAGACGCTCTTGTTTGAAGCCAAACGAAAAAGAAGGCCGTGCCGGTCCGTGTCCCGCCCAACCCGGGACGGGTGTAGGCAAAGCCAGTCCGGGGGGCCTCCTCATCCTAGTTTGGACTCAAAGGTGAGTAGGTCATTTAAGGCACGTTGTCTGTCAGCTGAGAGGGTCCCTGACGTCAGTCATCTGCCTAAATATGTGTCGTCCCACTTCCGGTCCGTCCTGGAAAGCCGACGGGATGTGCGTCGTTGATGGCGTCTTTCGGGTAACATGGCGGTGTGCGGGAAAGAAGATGTGGAAGGGTCTTCCGGGAGGATGAAACATTTGGACGTGAAATAGACAAATGGAGAAGTAAAGTCATGGAGATGGAGATTGGTGGTCTTCAAATCCCAGAAGACTCCGGAGTTGCTTATGCTTCAAACCGGCGTCTCCATACGCATATTTCCAGTTCGCTGCACTGGCTTCAAACCTTCCTCCCTTAGAAAAGGAAAGAACCTGCGGTATGTTGCCATGACGACTGTGCTCCAACTGCAGATACTCAACCGAGCCCAGCACCCCCCCCCCCGCTGCTCTGCGCTAGCCAAGGTGCTGAAAGCCACGCACAGAGTGAACCCTCGATCTCGGTCGATCTATCTACGACGCCGTTTCCCCCGCCGGTCTCGGGTCGGAGTGACGTATTCCCGCAACCGCAGAAGGAGGAAACGCGGGAGGCGGTCAAGCGAGGACAAGACTTACAGAAACTGCTCTTACCTGCCGCTGCGCCGTTGAGAGCATTGGGAGAGAGAAGGGAGAGAAGGACAGCGTTAGGAAAATAAAAAGTCATGCTTGCTGCTGAGCACACAAGGTACCGTAGATGTGCTGAACCTGACCAGTGAGACGCTGCACACTCTTACTGGTCAGGTTTTGGTGGAAAAATCATCATCATCCCAGTAAGGGCTTGAATGTCGCCCAACATCAAGTATCAGCACCAGTAGAACATGAGTCCCAGGTGACTGGTTACACCGCAGGGTTGGGGTTCCGGTAGCGATCACACCTTTTTCCCGCAGCCGGCCGGAAGAAACCCAATGACAAAAGCTTGACAGCACCGGTGAATCTATTCCAACCCACCCATCCAGACCAGCAGACCAGCAGGGAACGGTTATTTGGGTCTGCTTTTAACAACATGTGAAAAGTGCATAGCTTGTGGAGAGCTGCAGATGCCAGTTGGCTTCCCGGGTATCGTCTGCGTCTCCATGGCTAGGGGGCGCCGGTTCTACAAGCCCTTGACCTTCAAACGAAGGACAGCGGAGGAGGCGTACAGTTCCCTCCAAAAGTATTGCAGCAGCCACGTCAGTTGCTTTGTCTTTCCTGCAAACATTGCGATGTGACTGCAGAAGACAACATCTCAGCTTCTACGTCCGGATGGGACGCACAGCCTGGAGGACTTTTATTTAGAGGCGAAAACATCAAGAAAAGCAAGGAGTTGTGGGTAAAAACCAAGCCACGGTGCATCTGAGAGAAGCTGGGGCATTGGCCACGTAGCCGGTGGGACCAGCCGGACCAGTAGAACCACTGGTGTGTTAAGTAACAGACGTGGAGCAACAAGAATGAGGAAAAATACAAATAATGTTGGGAAATGAGTTTGGGAAAATTGCTCTAATACGGGAATAAAGTCCTGTACTTCTGTTCCTAAAAGACATTATGGATGACATTCTCATCACCATTCTCAAACCAGTTCAACAGGAGAGCAATGGACATTTGGCACTGTTGGGTCTCCAGGAGGTTCTAGGAGAACTTCCAAATGCAAAGGGAAGAACCGGGAAGCATGGAAGTGAGATATTGGGTTGATCAAACGTGGAAGATCACAGCCTTTAGTTTGGTGTCAGGTGTTCACGCTGCCATCCTCTCTTGATGGCAAAGGCAAAAAGCTTTCTCTCTTGGAAGGCGGTGGGATTGTTGAGCTGCACAAGCAAGGCCTCTCCGGGCTGCTGAGGTTGGACTTCACACAACCGGAGCCGCATGGAACTAAGAAGTCTAGTGGTAGACCCAAAAAATGAGCTGGAGGATCCCATTGGCTGTCCGTCAAGACCCAAATGAAGGCTGGTACTGGTGCTGAGTGCAGTCCAATAACCATCAGATGCCATCTGCCAGAGAAGAAACCACATCTCCAAGGCCTGGTCTCCGTCAAGGTTTGGAATTAGAAGAAGAGCACCAAACACGGGCCATCAAAAGGTGGAAGAAAGGTTTCTTCTCCCTTGGCGGTCCCGATGGCTTCCGAGGTTACCGGCATGACAAGGAGATCCCACCTGAGATGTCTGACATGCGCCACCATCATGACACTTCAATGGAAAAATGGAGCTTGGGGTTTGCAGGGCCGGCAAACGGCTGCCAGCTATGTGGAGATGATGCAGGGGGCATCCATCACGAGCGAAGGTCCTGGTCTGTGTGGTGTGTGACTTTTTCAACACTTCAAAGGACTTCTTCCGAAGTAATAAGCTCACCCTTTGTCTCCAACTCATCTAAATCCAATGGAGAACCTCCGGGGCTGGATGGAAAAATGGACATACGTTCTAGATGGTGGCTACCTTCCATGAGGCTGGAGCTACATTTCCACTAGCTTCCTGCAAAGACTGGCATCAGGCATGCCCACACCCATTTTGGAGAAGATTACCAAGAAAATGGAGCATTTGATTTCCTATTAAGTGTTTTTTGGCTGTGCTCCTCAACCTTTGGTGAGCTTTTTCACTTGAAAGCTTCTTTGCACTACGTGGCTTTTCGTTTCACTTCCATTGAAGCTCTCCTTGGAAGCTCCTTCAGATCCAACAGTGCAAAGCGTACTGTTTGTTCCCTTGAAGATGCTGATGCGTACGGAGAAAGCCCGAGGGAGTCTGGTTGTGAAAGAATGAAGAAGAACATGCAGAAATGAAGACAGGAGAAGCTTCCTGCTATCCAAGCATGAGCTAGCGGCGTGTTAGCCTCGTCTTAGTCATACTCTTCCCTGTAGTTCACCAACCTTCCAGTGGGGGGAGCAGTGGCGACGTGGACTCCTGGTTCTTGGAGTGTGCAAGGAGGGAGGGGGGCGTGTCTGACGATGGCGGATTAGTAACCGCGGCGGTTGTGGAGGACGCGAGTGAGGCCGGGGGGGCGAACGGCTGAGCGTCGGCGCCGAGGAGCGGCGCAAGAGCGGCTTTTGGATTCTGGGTTTCCGTGACAGGGGAGGGAGAGAAAGACGGAACTTCCGCTGACGACAGACTGGGAGAGTTGGCCAGGGATGCGGGGTTCTGCGAGTCAGGCGTGGAACCCGGCGGGGTCTGGAGGACGGAATCGAGAAAGGAGAAGGTCTGGGAGACTAAGCTGAGGTTGTCTCCTGTCATCGAGGCGAAATCGGCACCACCGCCAGGTGGAGCTTTGCTGGGAGACGATGGACCTGCTGCAGGAACGCCACGGGAACCCAGGGGTCCACAGTCTTGCTGCGGCGCTCCCCACTCCTCCGGCAGCCTCGCCCGAGTCTTACATTTCCTGCCTCGGACTCGCCCCCCCGCTCCGCTCTCCCGGATTTCCCACTCCCAGTCCTCGTCCTCCTCCGCCCACGGCCCGCCCGTGTCCTGCAGCTCCTGGTGATTCTGCCGGCTACTGGAGAAGCCGCACGCCTCGTCACGCCCCTTCCTCTTCTTCTTCCTCCGCCTCTGCTGCCGCCCGCCGGCCTCGCAGCCTCCCGGCCCCAAACGCTCGGGACTGGCGTGTTCGGAAGTGGAGGAGGTGGGGCTGCTGTCGTCCACCGAGCCGCTGGGAGAGAGGATGGGAGCTGCCGAGGGGGGAAGCTTTTGTAAGAGGAGGAACCACGTACTGTACATGCTTAGAAAATCAGCAAAGCCTTTTCCAAAACGTCACGTTAGCAAGCAAGAAGGAAGGAAGGCCTTTCCGACGCTCCTGTTAGAATGCCCACAATGTCACCTACACGTTTCTTCCTAAGGTCCATAAAGTCACGTTCTAACGCGGGAGGTTCTGCTGTGCAGTAATCCCTCCTTTATCACGGCGATTTGGTTCTGACCGGACCGTCACTTTAAATCATTAGTGGAATTCCTCATTGTTGCATGAAATATTGTCACAGTTAGAGCTTGTTTCCCCATTTTTAACATTATTAGAGCTGTCTAGGCATGGAATAGCACCCCTACAGTCACATTTACACTCCCATTACCCAAATCGTGTAAATATTAGAGAAAATAAGACATAGAAAATCCGTTGACCCTCTTCTAACTGCACATTTAACATTATTAGAGCTGTCTAGACATGGAATAGCACCCCTCCACGGCCACGACACAATGCAAACAATACATGGAGTGCAGGGTGGATACAGGCTGCCATGCAAAATGCAGAATATATCCAATCAAGAAGAACATGCAAAATGCAAGCAGTCCATATCACTCGTATTGAAACAACAGACAGCCTCCGTGACCTTTTCAACCTTCCCATCACGTCACCTTTCCGTCCAAAACTTCCCCTGCATGCCCTTCGTATTTCAAAATAAAGCCCGCGTTCGGGAGCCGCCCCTCCCCCAGCTTGTATGAAGGCATGCGCGTCTGCACGGCGGCGCGGTAGCGACACATGCATTAGCGGTGCAAAGGCATGATGGGGGACGGGCACCTCGGCCGAGGATACTTCCACGTGGTCATGGGAGGAATGGAACCAGCAACACGCCGTGCTCGACTGCACATACGGGAAGCATTTCCAGCGTAAACATGCCAGCAGACACAGGAATATTTCACAATAATAGTATAAACATACACCGGTGGAGACTTTTTGCCACTCATACGTGTTGATCATCCTCCGGGACTAGAATGGAACACAACTCTTTGGGTTTGGGCGCAGCTGTGCCACGGTTATTGTCTCCCTGGGGAAAGTGGTTGGTAGCACGCAGGTTCCGGCTTGGTATGAAACGGCTGACAATATTTCAGCATCCTCTTGGAAATGAATCTTTCCATGCTCACGTACCTCCAGAGGCCTGCATACCCCTGGTTGGGAATCCCTGCCCTAGGGACACATTTCTGGCAGCACACAAGAGCAGAGTTTTACTTACGTCCCTAATGTTATGGTATTATGTTTACTGTATAGGGGTGTTA
>QODF01000138.1:10632-54899 GCA_024372805.1 Oostethus manadensis
CTAACATGCATGTTTTTGGAATGTGGGAGGAAACCGGAGTACCCGGAGAAAACCCACACACGCACGGGGAGAACATGCAAACTCCACACAGAGATGCCCAACGGAGATTTGAACCCAGGTCTTCCAGATCTCCTGACTGTGTGGCCAATGTGCTAACCACTCAGCCACCGTGCGGCCCTGCATACGCTAACCAAGGTTCCAAAATATTTTTTGGCTTGCTTTGGGACACTAGGCCAGTAGAAGGTCTCCACACTCCTTAAAAGCGGAAACAGCCAATTGAGATATTGGCTGCTTGGCGCTGTGTTAAGTTTGTGCTTGGGTCCAAACGAGCAGTCATGCCTAACAAGTCAGTGATTGAGTAAAATTCTAAACCTACACTCACGTGCACGCACTTTTCTAGCCGTCCTAGAAGCCGTACCAGAAAAAAAGACGTCACAAAAAGTAGCTCAATTTTTTTGCACCTTTCTTTTGAGAAAACATGTCCTCAAGGGGGTTTGGAACGTCGCCAGGTCTAGCGAGAAAATCACCAAGTTGGCAACACTACGTGAGTGAGTGCATATTCGTGCAGAGCTGTTCGTGCAGCTTAGCTCTCTAAAACCGGGCTAAGAAAACCACGAAAAATCCAATAAAATCAGTCTTCTTTTTGCCTTTATTGTCTTTTTTTTCCGACACCAGTCAGAAACAAAAACAAGGAGGTGGGTTATGCAATAACAATGCACGTAAATGCCTCAACTTAGCACCTGTGTAGTTTGGGTGGAAGGCCTCCATGCAGGATTCACGAAGGTTAGCGCACCCCTGTGATGCAGCACACAATGCACAATGGCAGTGCTTCCCCCACTGGCACCCGCCACCAACCACTGACCTGTTTAAACAGCTGGAGCATTTGGCACTGTGCGCCTCCGGAGGTTTGCAGGGCCACTGGCAAAAGGCTCGAGAGGAAGGAAGAGGAGAAATGAGAAGAAAAAGGGGTCTGGAGCTGGTGAGGGAGCTGTGTACAAATGGCACTAAGCAGGAATGAACGCCAACTGCATGCAGCAAGCGAGAAGGAGTAGGTGTTTGGATGGAGTCGGTGGGAAGGGGGCCAACCAGTTAACCCTACCAAGACCGAGCCAGAGTGCTTTCACTTTTGCAATTCACTGGTCAGTAAGTTCATCCCTTTTCCTCCCATTTGATTCCTTTTTACACAGGAAGCACAAACAAATTTGTCGTTATGCTAATCCACCATGATGGAATCAAGGCAACATCATTGCCCCCCAAGGAATGACCCTTGGTTATGGGTCATTCCCATAATGCATAATGCATTATGGGTCGTGCATAATGGGTCATTATGCACGACATAGCTAAGATGAAGTCCATGGTCTCTAAAGAGGAGCTTGCATCGATTATTCATGCATTTGTATCCTCAGGATTGGACTACAGCAACAGACTCTTCACCTGCTTTAACAAGAAAGAGTTGGCTCGCTTGCAGTCTGTCCAAAGTTCTGCTTTGAGGCTCCAGACCAAGACCAACCGGAGGGGCCACATTACTGAAATCTCTTTACTGGCTCCCTGTTGAATATCGGATTCAATTTAGAATCTTGGTGCTGACTTTTCACGCCCTACATGGACAGGCTCCTTCCTACGTCACTGACTAAATCAAACCCTACCGGTCGGCTCAGAGTCTGAGGTCATCTGGGCAGAACCTGCTGATGGTTCCACGTACTTGCTTTAAAACTCGTGAAGACTACTACCGCTCCCCGACTCTGGAATGAGCTTCCACTGGCCTTCGGCTCCTTGTAAACTCATTTGTTTAGGAGAGCGCTCTAGTTCCACGAACGTTGTGTTCGTATTGTTTATACTGAGTACTGTAGATGTTTTATAAGATGTTTGAACTCTGTGAAGCACTTTGTGTCTGTGAAGAGCACTATACCAAAAAAGTTGACATACTACTTCCTCACTGACTTACTCTTGAGATGTACTGCTGACTCTGGGCCAGAAGAAACCGCTCTCCTACGCTGCGCCATGCATTTGTTAAAGGGTTATTTGGTCTCTCCAATGTACAAGTCATTGCACTCCTCACTGCATGAACACGAGAGCTCACTGCTGAGTTTGCTTTTCCGGATTTCGAGCTTTCTGAGGGGGTTTGAAATGCATCGGTATGTTATGTGTGGAGAAAGACAAAGAGTTTCTCTGACAAAATAGCCACATATGCGGGACCACTAAATTGAATCACCTGTTTCTATCCTTGGAATTGGGTGTACTGGCCCTTCTTCAGGGGTGATTGACAAATGCCCAGTTAGGATACCCGTATTTGGAAAGAGGTTTCCCAATGTGTGTCTGCTCCTTCAGTATTCTGTTTCTTGTGGTGGAGATCTGTCCTTGAAGGTTCTGATGACCACCTTGCCTATGTTCTAGAAGATGATGGGGGATTTTGAGTAAATCACTTCATGCGTCACCTGTCAATCATTCAGAAACCCTGGGCTTTGTGGGTTCAGAGGTACCGTGTACCAAATCGACTTTCAGTTCTGACTTCAACGCCAATTCCTGTGATCCGACACCAACGTCTCCGCCCACACAGCAGCCAACTAGTGAGATAATACGGGGTGTGGCTTATCAAATGGGCCTGTAGAATTAAAAAATAAAGTTCGCCCGTGTGCTGATGGAGTTCTAATGTAAAGTCCGAACACATTTGTCCCAAGAGCTTGTTGGACTTGACTCTGATGAATTATGGAGCTTGTTTGTGCAACAGATCAAAAACAATGGCTACGGTCACTCCAGCAACAGTCGATGCCGAGAACCTTCGTCTTCTTGCTTCAGATGCACCAGTTCACCAATAAAAGTCCAACATGACGCAGTTTGTACTACACAACTTTGAATGCAAGTTTTAAAAACTTTACTATCTGACTAAAGTGTGCCTTTCAGAGGGTTTCAGAACCCCAGTCTGTAATGTTCAGACCCCGCAGTGCATGCTAAATAGAAAGCAGCCTCCAAGATGTGTGATCTACCAAGCCAGAGAGAGATAGAAGTTGTCCTTGGGATGCTAACACAAAACGAGATCATCTTTTGAGCTGGAGGAAGCAACTTGTTCAATCTTAATTAAAAGATTGTATCGCACGTGGCTTTGCATGTGGAAAATATGGAAATAATGGACTTAAAAAGCAAGTTTTTGCAGTCAGAGCAAGGAAATAATTTACCATGCAGGGAGTAGGCGGAATGAGAGAATTTATTTGTAGCATTTTTTTTTTCTTCTATAGCCAGAGCAATGACACCACCATACAGCACCTGTACCCACGGTTCCCATGCTGCTGCTCTCTTTACAGTTTTCAATGTAGCAAAAACAGTGCGTAAAAACACCATTGGGACAAATTATGCACGCGCACCCCTGCTTGCTACCTCACTGAGATCATCTTAAAAGATTCCAATTTATCCTGAATTCTGCCGACAAAACTGAGTCTAATGGATTTTAAGGGCCTCTGAAATGACGGTAACGACAAGCCGCAAAGCAAAAACAAAAAGCTGCGTCGTACATCACCGCTGGGAAAATACCTCACATGTCCCTATTGAGCTGCACATTTTATTCTTTGGTGGATTTGGTAATCCTGGTGATATTATCCGTTAACACCATTAGCACAGCACGTGTAAGTGCTTTAAAAGTGTAAAAAGGCACAACCGCTCTGGATTCTCGCGTGGGCATAATGTAGACATTTGCCAATACAGCGGATCCCTGCATTTCTCATTCATCACAGTCCTACAAATCTCTGCATTTTTGGCCAAAATATAACTTTTACATATTTCTTCTTCTGAAAATAGGCATTAAACACATCTCATTCAATCTAAATTGGTCATAATTTACTATTCTTGCACAATTTTTTTACACGTTTATGTCTCCGAGCTTCATTGATAATGTTTTGAATGCCAAATGTTGAGATTTTGCACTTTGCTCGGCGGTCTTTGAACGCACCGTAGTCGCTTTGAGACGCAAAAGTGAAACGATCCAACCTCAGAACTTGCAGCGAGGTGAACACCAGTTAATAGATCATTTTAAGCCGTCACTGTAATTACCAGCAGTGAGGATCAATGATCAGGTGGAGGCAGAGCCTAAAATGACTAACATCAAATAAATATTAATATTATCCATTGAACTGTATTATACATACAATATATATTTCTGGATGTATTCAATTGTCATTATTTTTCTTTGAGAGGCATATTTAGGGCTTAAAAATAAAAATTACAGATTGTCGTCATTGATTGGTGGGTGTGGAACGTAAAGTTAATAGTGTCAAATATAAATATACAATGCAGTAGGAAGCACACTGAATAAAATTACCTTTTTATGAACTAGAGATGACAAACTAATCCATTCTGTCATCCGTGGAACTCTATAAGGTCATCGTTATAATAAAGATTTATTTCTTTAACATCACCTCCATTTTTCACCAAATTATGCATCCGCTTAGTTTGTGTAAAGATGCCCGAGAGCCGACACGTTCTCGCTCCATCCACACCCGTCGCTACTCGCATTTGTTCGATAAACGGGAAAAGCTTTTTCCTCCTCCACTGTACTGCCGCGCTTCTCTGACTCATCTTCAACTCCTCCCTTCGTGATATTTTGGGCCTGTCGCCTTGAAACACATCACCCTTCCTCCCACCACCCACCCTCCTTTCCGTGGAGTGAAGAGCCCCCTGCTGAGAGATCAGCACCAGCCTCCACAATTAACAACGCCATTTCCACACCGCATGGCCGCAAAAGGTCACAGAGTCTGATATTTTGTTGTCCTCCGTTGATCACGGTGTGCATTCTGCAATTCAGCCGTTATCAACTAATATTTCTGTCCAGAGTTGCGTTTCGCCAAGATCTTGTACCGACGTGAAATCCCAAACACCTTTCATACATTTTTTTAGTCAGCACTTTTTAACCAGGTTTTCTAAGTCATCTTCGGCATACAATCACCCATTAATCAAAATAAATAAATAAAATGCCGACCGGTCCAGGGTGTACCCCCCCCACCCCCAAAGTCAGCCTGGGACAGGCTCCATATTTACAGCATAGGCTGATATTTACAGCAGGTTATAGCGTTCCAAAATATTTATTGGCTCACTAAGGAAATAGACTTTTGTTGTGCTTTGGAGGAAAAAACTACAGTATACAAACTCAAGACCAAGCGCCAGATTCACCCCACCTTATCTTATGTGGCAGACAAAAACCTGCAAGACAAAAGCACCCCTATAGTCACCTTTACACTCCTATTACTCTTTGTTTACACCACATTGTGCAACTCTTATGCACAGGCTACGGGATCACTGCGGAGCACAAGCGACGACCGCCACGCTAACCATGGCATGCTCCGGATCTAACTAGCTAGCTTCCAATTTATTTATTTAAAATTTAAGAAAGGGTTTCCAACAGAGCGGGGAAGAGGGACAAAGTAAGAAGCCAAAAACATACCACTTCCACACGAAATGGGAGGATACCATTATTTTTCACTCTATTATCCCAGCCATGCCATGGCTGAGTAACCAGAACTGCGATGTGCGCCACGGTGAAAACGAGTCTGACACCCCTGCTACAGGGGATTGCTCTTGGTTTTATATCATCTTGTGGTTTATTTTCCCTTTTACTGTTTATTTATTTTCATACAATACACACTTTCTGTGCAGTACGTATGCTTTTCCTGAGGAAACATTTATCTTTTGCGACTCAAACTCATAACCATCGCTGCAAGCAGCTGCAACGCAATAAAGTCTAAAGCTCTGTGGCGTAACTCCCTCTAAATGCACATAACAAACTTTCTTGTTGGCGCATCTTGTCGAGCAGGTGTGATTAAATGTACAATATCAAACTGAATTTTCTATCATGCAGAAGAAAGATAATAATTGCTGGGCTTTTAATTTGCTTCCGTGCAAGATGGTGACCATACACCTCTAACAAGGTTCGCTCCCAAAACTCGCTTTCATTTATTTTTTTCCCTTGCAACTCTCTCTCTCACACACACACACACACACACATGCACACGCACATTCCTGCTCTTCATCTGCAGAAGTGGTCTTTAATGAAGTGTGAACAGCGCACTTCAACTACCCATCCCCCCCGCTCCTCCTCCTTCCTGCGTTTTCATCTTCCTTCGCCGTCACTCCAGGGAGCGGCAGGAAAGACGGACAGAGCGACGCGTTGCGAGCAAAACACAGGAAGAGAAGGGTAGAGGGAAAGTGAGGTGAGAGTTAATGGGAGAGAACAAAATGTTTTTTTTCCCCCCCTGCGTCAACCCCTCAGCATCCCCGTTTCTCTTCAACCAAACTATCATCATGTGACCACAGGAAGGTTTTCAAGGGTTTTCCCCAGCTAATAGTAACACCAGGCTGCGCGGTGCACATGTGTACGTCTGAGTGTGTCGCAAAGCTGCTGGTCCGACTGGATGTAAAAGTCGGCCCACTCCCACTCGTGCTAACCCGCCACAGAGTATGAACTCTGCGGCGGTGGTGCCGCCATGTTCGGTAAACGCGTGTTTGTGTGCCCTCCAGCATGGCAGCATCCTGCTGACCAAAATCGGCAGTACGTCCTCGATTTAGATGACCGACACCCTTCTAAAAAGGTCTGACGTAGAACCTCAGAAAATACTCTGAAAAAAAGCTCCATAAAACAAAACCATGATCTTCATTCTGTTAGGGAGCTGAGGTGGCAGTCGAGAGGTCGACGCCCGGTATGCGGAGACGACGCGGTTCAGAGATGAACGAATAATATTTTAATACAAAAAAGTGTCCTCTCTGAAGGAACAACAAAAAACGCTGCTAGGAAACAGGCCTGGCATGAAAAAACATGATCGAGAGATAAGAGCGCGGCTGAAATAACCTGTCAGGTAGCAAAAGGGTACTAATGCAAACTAGAAAAAGGTGTCACACAAAAAAACTCACAAGCCGGAAAGAAACTAAACAGCACGAGCAAAGGAAACGAGGCAGGATAGCACCGAGTGTGCAGGAATTCCGACGTTCTTGGATGCTCTGGGTGACCGCCTGGGCCACGGCAAGGCAAGAACAGACTTTCCATCTGGAAAAACAAATGCTTGAACTACACAGTCGCACACAGAACAGCAGCTACTTAGTATTGTAGCTTTCATAGAAGCACATCCTTTAACAAGAGATCCTATGTATAGTGGTAAAGAGTTTTGGAATTTCCGAATGTCTTTGAACATGACATACATTATGTCCTGATTGTGCGTGTTTGTGAGCAGGATGGATTTGTGCAGGGTGACAGGCCAATGACAGTTTGCTGATGTTGTTTTGGCTGACAATCGCTTGTTTGGTTTTTGCAGTAAAGAGATTGTTTGATCGACCACCTCCTCATCGTCCTTACCATGTCCGAGTCCGAGTCGATCTTTTTGCTGTCAAGTGTTGTGAGTAGTGTGGCTTTGTGTGAGCTGCACATGGTGTGTTTTTGTGTAACGGCTACATGAGCGAGTCCTGTGTTTATGGGCCAAAATCAACCACAAAACTCTGAATGCCGTAGACCGAGAAACCGATGATACAATGGTACCTTGAATAAACTTGTATTTAAACTATTCTTGTAAATAGATTAGCTTCACACAGACATCTTCTAACTGTCACAGTACTTACAGGTAACTCCAGAGTGTCTTTGATCATCCTGGAGCTGATCATTGAATTCTTTCTTAAACAAGGTCTGTAGAGGACAAAAATCATATCTGGGAACATATTTCCCCACAAGGAAACATGGTTAACTGCTTACAGACTAGACAAGAGTTCCTCGTTTAGTAAAAGTTTGTAATCTTGGATAACACTAGAACAAGACCGCGACTCACTAAATTCAAACGACGTGTCTTTGGTGGCGCTTTAAAATTTGTCTGTAATGATTTATTACACTGAGGTTTGGGATATCATAAGACATGGTCCCAAGAAGTCCCAATAGTCCGAAATATTTTGTCTTCACCAACTGTCTTCAACCAAATATATTTTTGTGTATAATTCCATTTATTTACATATTTCTTAATTGCATTCAAAATAACTTCATGTTGCAGCATGATAATACGCGGCCCCATGCCGCAAGGATCTGTACACAACTCATGGAAGCTGAAAACAGATCAGTTATTGCATTTGGATCGTTGAGGAAAAACAAAAGCGTTGCGTTTATTAGGTTTGTGAACAATAAACAGACCGCGGCCGGATATCCGCTTTGAGATATGGCTGCATTGATAGTAGCTTCCCGAACAGATATGAATCAGCCGTAGTTCCTTAATTGATTGTAAAGATATGCATCGGGTATGGCAATATTAGCAAAGAAAATTAGATGGTGCGTTCAAGGACCGTCAAACAAAGTGGAAAAGGTCGCCACTCACCACATATGCAGGATATTTCTAACTATAATTGTGTTGCATTTAGATCACCAGACACTGCTTTCTACTGGTCTGCGCTCCTCGGTGTTAAACCACAGTTCACTTAAAGCGCATGGAGAACGCCCAAAGTGAGATAAAAGGATGGATTTTGGATTCTGACCTCAGTTGACCAATTGTGGGTGCCTGCTTTATGACAATGTTTTTCTTTTGTTCATTTGTGGAGTCTGTAACAACTGGTAGAAGTTCTGTTAAAGCGCCCATGGTCATGATAAAACATAGTTGGCCGGTGGATTTAATTGTCTTTGCTCAGGGAGCTGTTGCACTACGTGTTGGATGGTTTCCTCTGTATTCCCCAGGTTTTGCTGTTGAATTATTAAATGTCCTCCCTTTTCTTTGTCTTTTCCCAGCTCCTTTGACAGACAAGCCACCCAAAATCCTCTCCCCGTCCGAGAGCCAGACTAGCATCATTGAGATGACGCCAGGTAAGTCTTAATCCAAAATAATCGGTCACCAATCGGTATTGGCCCATTTGCGTTAAAAACATGTGATCAGCATATGCCTATAAATGCCTTTTAGAGCCGATCAACAACTGATCGGCGTGCGGCGGCGAACCCAACATGTCTGCTGTGTTGCGTAGGACGGCCAACACCAGTATGGAGCCGACACTTTGTCCCGTGTGGGTGCAAGAATCCAATGTAGTCTGTCAAATCTCAATGGCTTCAGTTTGACAGCTTGCCACAGACAAGAACAATCAATGCCAGTGTGTTTGATCAGTCCCTTATCAAAACGATTGCCGTCGGACTTATCTTGCATCTCTGTTTACACACTTTTCCTGTCTGTCACTTAGATGCTGTCTGTGGCTCAGTTACATTGGTGGCATTGGTTTTTACCACAGTGACATTTTGTTGGCAAGGTTAGTTTGGAGCTCGTTTTTGTCCCGCAGGGAAATGGAAAAGACATTCATGGGGCATGTACTAGTTTGTGTCACTGGACGGTTGCTCTTTCTTGTTGTCATTATATCACTTATGTCTTGTCCTCAAAAACACTATTTGTGTGTCATTCGTTGCTGCACATAAACACACGGTGTGCCCAGCCCTATGACGGTGCTGCTTTCATACGCCTCGTCTCAACTGCTGATCTGGAGTACCTCTCAAATGGTCAAAGCATTATTGCTTCAACTATTAGTAGTTTTTTTTTTTCTTCTAACTGTTGATTACAGACTTGGACAAAGTCTGAAATGCAAATGACAAATAAGCAAAAAATAGCATAAGGACACTGGCCACACTGCTTGGGTAGAGATCTGCTTGGTAAATAAAGTTGTCTACAATTTAAATGTTGCCAGTCATAAATAAAACAAAGTTACTTTGCAGTTCTAATCTACAATCTACAGTCGGAAACACCTGGAACCTGGACACTGAATTTATCGTGTTTTAAATTAAGCCGGACACATTTTTGCTTCATAAAGATATGCATTTGTATTATTTAGTTCTGTTAATGTTGTTATTTTCTTTAATTTTGTTATGTTAATAAAAAAATAACAATTTATTTACCATGAATGTATCTTACTCCAAAACATGAATTAAATGTATGCAGGTTCGTGCAAATATAGTTTCATACAATAAAGGCTTTTTTTTTTATTAATTACCTTTTTGTAATTATCTATCTATCAGAAGTACTCATAATAAATACATTGAAAAACGTACACTTATGAGTATTTGTATCAGATGATCTCACTCATGGATACTTGGAGTCGGAAGCATAAAACCCTGGTAATAGCATCCTAATATCAACTTTTAAACATTCTTATTTGGTATACAATAGAAGCATTGGAGCTGGAACTCCCTTTTTTAGTCTGGCAGTTAGCAAGCTGTGCTTTTGTGTCAGACCAACGCACCTCTTACTGCGTGAGCGCTTTAAAAGTACTCATTTCAAAGTATTTTCTGTGTGACATCCTTTGCAGAGCTCGGTGCTTCAACGCGATAATGATTGTCATTGACTCAGGACAGCGGAGGAGCACGAAGGTGTTGCATTCCTAGTGGTGAACGCAGAATAAAGAGCTGGCAAACAAACAGCACCGTCTATGCTATCTGGCGTGGCAAGGCTTTTGGCAAAAGTGCTCCAAACTACACATCTGATTTGGAAACATCCAACTTTCTGCGGGTACCTCCGCTCCGGTTTGATCGCGTCATTGTTTCTCACATGCTGAAACTTTCCCTTCCACTGAAGCATTACCTTATTGACTTCACGAACAGACTGCACTGTTGCAGCATTTAAACTGGATGACAAAATCTATCATCTATCATAAAATCAGACCTGGTCTGCTTAGCAAGCTGTAGGATCTTGGCCCTCCATTATGAGTCTCAAAAGGGTAGGAATCTCTCGGTATGGCCCTCACGTTTTATGTTAAGTGTTTGCAGATTATGATTGTATGTGTGTTGATGGACCTGATGGACCATCAACGGTAACAAAGCCCCTCTCTACATTGTCTTCTTTTCCTTTGGGCTTATCCCTTCAGGGGTCGCCACAGCGAATCAATTGCCTCCATCTAACTCTGTCTTCTGTATCCTCTTCTCTTGCGCCAACTACCTTCATGTCCTCTTTCACTACATCCATAAACCTCCTCTTTGGTCTTCCTCTAGGCCTCCTGCCTGGCAATTCAAAACTCAGCATCCTTCTACCAATATATTCACTATCTCTCCTCTGGACATGTCCGAACCATCTCAGTCTGGCCTCTCTGACTTTATCTCCAAAACCTCTAACATGTGCTGTCCCTCTGATGTGCTCATTCCTGATCCTGTCCATCCTGGTCACACCCAAAGAGAACCTCAGCATCTTCATCTCTGCTACCTCCAGCTCTGCCTCCTGTCTTTTCCTCAGCGGCACTGTCTCTAAACCAAACAACATCGCTGGTCTCACCACAGTTTTGTACACCTTTCCTTTCATTTTAGCTGAAACTCTTCTATCACACATCACACCCGACACTTTTCTCCACCCATTCCAGCCTGCCTGCACACGCTTCTTCACCTCTTTTCCACACTCTCCATTGCTCTGGACTGTTGACCCTAAGTACTTAAAATCCTCCACTTTCTTTATCTCTTCTCCCTGTAACCTCACTCTTCCACTTGGGTCCCTCTCATTTACACACATGTACTCCGTCTTGCTGCGGCTGACCTTCATTCCTCTCCTTTCCAGGGCAAACCTCCACCCCTCAAGCTTCTCCTCCACCTGTTCCCTGCTCTCACTACATATCACAATGTCATCTGCAAACATCATAGTCCATGGAGATTCCTGTCTAACCTCGTCCGTCAGCCTGTCCATCACCATAGCAAACAAGAAGGGGCTCAGAGCTGATCCCTGATGTAGTCCCACCTTCACTCGGAACTCCTCTGTCACACCTGCAGCACACCTCACTACTGTCTTACAGTCCTCGTACATGTCCTGCACCGCTCTAACATACTTCTCTGCCACTCCAGACTTCCTCATACAATACCACAGTTCCTCTCTGGGCACCCTGTCATAAGCTTTCTCCAGATCTACAAAAACACAATGCAGCTCCCTCTGACCTTCCCTGTACTTCTCAATCAACATCCTCAAAGCAAATACTGCATCTGTTGTACTCTTTTTTGGCATAAAACCGTACTGCTGCTCACAAATGCTCACGTTTGCCCTTAGTCTAGCTTCAACTACTCTTTCCCATAACTTCATTGTATGGCTCATCAGCTTTATTCCTCTGTAGTTGCCACAACTCTGCACATCTCCCTTGTTCTTAAAAATGGGCACCAGCACACTTCTCCTCCATTCCTTAGGCATCTTCTCATTATCTAAGATCTTGTTAAACAACCCGGTCAGGAACTCTATTGCCACCTCTCCTAGACACTTCCATACCTCCACAGGTATATCATCAGGACCGAGTGCCTTTCCATTCTTCATCCTCTTCAATGCCCTCCTCACTTCTTCCTTACTAATCTTTGCTACTTCCTGGTCCACAACAGTCACCTCTTCTACTCTTTGTTCTCTTTCATTTTCCTCATTCATCAACTCTTCAAAGTACTCTTTCCATCTTCCCATGACACTACTGGCACCTGTCAATACCCTTCCATCCCTATCCTTCATCACCCTAACCTGCTGCACGTCCTTCCCATCTCTGTCCCTCTGCCTTGCCAACCTGTATAGATCTTTCTCTCCCTCCTTGCTGTCCAACCTAGCATACAAGTCATCATAAGCCCCTTGTTTGGCCTTTGCCACCTTTACTTTCACCTTACGCTGCATCTCTCTGTACTCCTGTCTACTCTCTTCAGTCCTCTCAGTGTCCCACTTCTTCTTAGCTAACCTCTTACTCTGTATACACTCCTGCACCTCCTCATTCCACCACCAAGTCTCCTTATCTACTTTCCTTCCAGATGACACACCAAGTACTCTCCTACCTGTCTCCCTGATCACAGTAGCTGTAGTTGTCCAGTCATCTGGAAGGACTTCCTGGCCACCCATAGCCTTTTTCAACTCCTTCCTAAAAGTCACGCAACACTCCTCCTTTTTCAGCTTCCACCATTTTGTCCTCTGCTCTGCCTTTACCCTCTTCATCCTTCTCACCACTAGAGTCAACCTACACACCACCATCCTATGCTGTCTGGCTACACTCTCACCTACCACTGCTTTGCAGTCACTGACCTCCTTCAGGTTACACCTTCTACACAAGATGTAGTCTACCTGTGTGCTCCTACCTCCACTCTTATGGGTCACCCTATGTTCCTGTTTCTTCTGGAAGAAAGTATTCACTAAAGCCATTTCCATCCCTTTTGCAAAGTCGACCACCATCTGTCCTTTGGCGTTCCTCTCCTGCATACCAAACTTGTCCATCACCCTCCTCATCATCTCTGTTTCCTGCACCAACATGCCCATTGAAGTCCGCACCAATGACAACTCTCTTACTTCTAAGGATGTTCTGCATCACTTCATCCAGGTCTGACCTGAATTTCTCTTTCTCATCCATCTCACATCCTACCTGTGGAGCATACCCACTAACAACATTGAACATCACACCTTCGATTTCTAGCTTCAGGCTCATCACTCTATCTGACACTCTCTTTACCTCCAGGACGTTGCTAGCAAACGCCTCCTTCAAAATCACCCTTACTCCATTTCTCTTCCTATCAACACCATAATAGAACAGCTTGAACCCTGCTCCTAAGCTTCTAGCCTTGCTACCGTTCCACCAGGTCTCCTGGACACACAATATGTCTACGTTCCTTCTCTGCATCATGTCAATCAATTCTCTACCTTTTCCTGTCATAGTTCCAACATTCAAAGTCCCAACTCTTAGTTCTAGACTCTTAGCATTCCTCTTCTCTCTCCTCCTACGGACACAACTTCTTCCTCTCCTTCTTCGGCCAACAGTAATCCAGTTTACACCGGCACCCTGTCGGTGAACAGCACCGGTGGCGGGCATTGTTAACCCGGGCCGCGTCCGATCCGGTATGGAAGTCATTTGTATGATTCGCATGTTCTGGTTTGGCAAAAATGTTACGTCGAATGCCCTTCCTGACACAACCCTCTGTATTTATCCAGGCTTGGGACCGGCACTATAAGACACTGGCTTGTGCCCCTCTCTACATACAGTCGCAGAAATAAAAAAGTGACCATACTGTAGTTTTAAGAATCACATTTGTCAAAAATCTGCCAAAATCCAATGATCAACGTGACATGCAAGTAGACCAGTAACCTTTCAGTGTCTGTGCCTGTGAACTTCTCACACCTGTTCTAAACACGATCTATAAAGATTCACTACCTGCCTGGAATTGAAGGTGCTGCACACACACAAGTGTCCCTAGACCAATTTGTCCAAAGAGTGGACTGTTTAGATGCATCAAATGAGAGGTCTTTTGTTATACCTACATCATCATCGTCTGTCTTCTGTTTGTCTTTTGCTCATCGGGTCTGAGAGATCTCATCTTATACTGCTTATACTGCTGTGCTTAAAATCTTAGCTTTGCAGACATCATCTGTCTTATCGGCTTTGCATCCGTAAAGGATGCAGGGCTAATGCCGACATTGTTTTTCATTTCAGTTTGTATTACACTCGTTCATAAGGCGGTTCATTTGTATTCCCAACTTCGTCACTACTGTCACACCTGTATTTGTTGATTGTCTGGGATAACTTCTGTGCCACCACGTCCTGACTTGCTACTGTGTGTTAACATGTTTCACAAACGCAGCTCCATTCTGACCAATAACGACTCTGGGTGCCTTCCACTCTTCATTCAGCACGTTTCTGTTTCACACCTTTCATCTGTGGATCTAAAGTTGTATTAATATTTAGCTTTCACGAAGGCTGTTTGAGAATGTTCCCCCACTCTAGCCCTCACAGTGGTGCCTTCTGGAGCAGGTATCTTGTCAACAAACTGATGGGAGATTGGGATTCTGACCAAAAACCAGTTGATATAGGCTGTACCCATGGGCATTGTGCATACTTTTCTTACCCATGAGGGCCCAGTCAAGGGCAACATGCCCACTACAGCCATGCTCCCTTTTTGCCTTTTGGATGATTTCAGTGCATGTCTGATTGTGTCTTTCCAGCAGTCCATTAGTCTGGGGACTGTATGCTGCTGTGCTCTATATTGGAGTATTCTGCCATTTCTTAGACTTCTCTACCATTGTTACTGTAGAGTCTCCATGGGCCACCGCAAATCCTCATGCACGTGTGAATGATGGTGTTAAACTGTTTCAGAGGTTTTTTTTGTGTTTACAATAGTTTCTGCATTGAAACGTGTAAGGTGCTCAATTATCTGAAGATAACATATGCCAGGTTCCACGTCACGTAGATCCACTGCAACTGTTTCATTGTACTCCAAGGCTAAAGGCTAACTACAGCAGGTTTTGGCTCCGTCATGCTGAATCGCTGGCGTTTGTCACAGTCATTTACTGTTTGCTGCAAAATAGTGACACGTTCTTTGTTTCCAGAGCCTCTGCAGCCACAATGCAGAAGCATGGTCAAACTGTTAATGGAGTTTCCAAAGAACTCTGTGTTTCTCAACTTGAGACACGTTTTTTTGCTATTGTGAGAACTTCATCTTCATTTACATGCTGTCCTTTTGACCGGCTCCTGCTCTTTTCAATAACGTTTTGCTCAGCGATGGTGGGATTGTTTATTCTGCTTGTGGGAAGAGCCGTTAGCTCAGGGGCCTCAAACTGGTGCCATGGAGAGCCAAGACCCTGCAGGTTTTCTTTCCAGCCGGTCACTACAGCAGGTGCTTTTAATGATCAATACCACCTTCAATTTGAGGCAAGGAGGTCATCAGTTAACCAGAAACCTGCAGTGTCCCGGTCCTCCATGGCACAAGTTTGAGATCCCTGCTTTAGGCTAAAGTTAAGTGACTTGACAAATAGCATATCTCTGTACTTGTCTATTTGTTGACTGCAACGGAATGCAATGGTGCAAATACTTTGGCTTCTCCACCATCTCCTCAAACTTGAGCTGTCCGAAGATGTGGATTTGTTTCCCACGGTGCATTCTGTGCCTGTCTTGTGATTTTGCGGATTTAACAGCCGTAGCTTGTTTTTAACAATCATCAAGTCCTGCTCAGCCACCACCGAGGCACCTCATGTTTGATATAATGAGTTTACAATTAATCCCAGTGCCTCCTGAGAGGACCCATTGCAAACTCAATTCTGCCTCATGTGACCGACGATGATTGTTCTCTGAGGAGCTCATGGGAAAATTCCAGCTCATTGCCTTATTGGGAACAAAGTAAAGCATCGCAGGTCTGAAAATGGGTCATGATGTAGTCTTTAAAAAAAAAAATTAATTGGGGCTTACAGAGGTAAAAGGTAGAAATCAGGAAATCATTGTTTCAAATGGGACGATGGAGCAGACTCGTGTGCGAGTCACAAGCAAGTCTCAAGTCATACTCGTCTTTAACTCTGACGTCAGTTTGTATCTTTGTGTTGGATACCTTGTGTCCGGGCAGCAGCGGAGCAAGTCGCCCAGAAAGTCACCTTCCTCCTTTCCCAGGCACCGCTGTTATGTCCTTTGCGGAGATCGCATGACCCGTCACCCACCTTGCCACCAGTGCAGCGCCTTGGATGTCTACAAAGGCGCTATATAAATCCAATCGATTGTTACTGCAGCTACCTTTAGTCTTGATTTGTTGCAGCATTGCTAGATATGCAGGGACTTTCTCGATTTTAATTGAGTTTAATTATGTAATGAGGTGTTCGCCTGATCAGGTTGCGGTCGCCAACACGGTGTTCTTTAATGTGCATCAGTAGGACAAAATGAGGATTAAATGTGCTTTAGAGTATTTACTTGTATAACCTTTCCGTGACTTGATCAAGGTCACTCCCAGACACCGGTCATACAGAGCATGGATTTGATAATATGATGTTTGGCACCTTCTCCGATCGATTTAGGCAACATTTTCGATCTATAAAAATGTATATTGATTTCTTGAGCCCTCTTGCTGACAATATTCCGTGGAATGTCGCCGAAAGCTAGACGCGCGCTGCGAATCGTGGTGCAGATAAATACCACAGATATGAAAAGGTCAGCAAGTCATGAGAATCGCTATCAGCTTTTAGATGTTTTGTTTTTGTTCTCTCCCTGTAACTCATATCTTTACTTTTGCATTCGGCAGTGCTGAAGGTTTTAATGATGGGCACATTAATCCAACGTACAAATTAGGTTCCTTGGTGTACAGTGAAATCTCATTTTTTGTCCTTAATCCATTCCAGAAGGTCAGATGAAAAAATGAAATGCACGAAAACCAATAAATTTTTCCTAATAATGAAAATCCAATTCATCTGTTCCAGCCACCCAAGACTATTAACACAAATTATTAGTATAGTTGTGCCAAAACACATGAATCAAACGATGAATGGCTCAAAGAACATTTTCCAAAGAACATTTTGCCATCACATGTTAATGCACGAAGTTGCTTTGTTACCTAATACACAAAGCGAACATTACGGCGATTTGGTTCCGATAGCTAGCGTCTACTGGGCGACCTTGGGTTTCATCATCAATCCATTCCAAGCGTCCAACAAAAAATGACTTACTGAATTACTATAAACTTTAGCTTGCCCTGTGTGATGTGTCACCGTTTAACCATTCCCTTTGCAACCAATGGGAACAAGGAACCTTGTCCGGGATCTGTCTCAACTGTATCCATTCTTCACAGAGTCACCAAAACCGAAAAACTGAACCAACACATCAGTGGACATCGATGCCTAGACAGCACACACAGCATAATGTCTGCCACACGTAGAGTTTGAATTGCATCACACTACGTCTTCACAGCGGATCTGTCCAGTATTTAGGATCAGGATTCCATTGCGAAAGTTCAGCGGTGCTTATTAAACTGCAAAATACATTTTGATTTGACGAAGAAAAGGAACATTGACAACACTGGCCACACACGCTACGAATGCACGCTCTCACATCCGAACCAACCACCTCTCTAAATGTCACGGGCTGTGTATCGACGGCAAGGGTTTAGAGGCCCCTGGATCGATGTTACATCATCTCTCCCAATCAGGCCATATTTATTCTCCTCAACTTATTGTACGTCTTCGGTTAAGGTCCTCAGCAAGGTCCTGGTAGACAATACAGGAGAACGGGAAAGATGTGCCAAAGTGGTACTCATCCCCCCCCCCCGGATAGAGTCATTACTTATATTGCTCATTTTCAATTTTTTCGGTATGTTAAATGGAAAAATCATGTTCTGACCGCCATCTGCAGTCAGAACCTCGGTTAGCATCACCGATTTGTTCCAGAAGGTCTGATTTGAACCGGACCGAATTCATTTATCTCATGAGAAATTCTATAAATCCAATTAAGTCTAGGGAGGGGCGGTCGCTGTGAGAGACTGGCCAATCACAGAGCGTGAGGAGTGAATACATAAGTAGTTACCCAATGAGGATTTAAATGCATTATCCGTAACCGATACTGGTCTAAAACAAGTGTCCAGCTCATCTCCAGTGCTTCCTATGCCCTGCTGCTTTGTTTTCTATACGTTGAAAGGTTCAAAATACCTCAGTGTTTTTTTTCCAGTGAATTGTTTACAAAGCCTTTTGCCAGCTGACACCAGGACAGACCACGGGCATCATTGTTTGTGTGACTGCTTCCAGTTTGGATCAAGATGCCTTGAGCGTGACATTGAGAGGGCATCAGCCTTGCTTTCGCATTGGTCTCCAGGCCAACCTCGGATTATGCATGTGCAACTGTGTGTGTGTGTGTGTGTGTGTGTGTGTGAGAGAGAGAGAGAGAAAGAAAGGGGGTTAGTGTGGCCTCTGATGTCTAGCCAGAGTTGAATCTCCTTGGTGGCATCAGGAGGCGGGGATGCAAGTTTACTTGTGGTATGCAAAGTTGGCACAAAACAAACGGCAAAAAGTCCAGTTGATTCTTATCCTGTCGAGCGTGGCAGGGAAATGCGGCCACCTCGATGCCAACTTTGGGGGAAAAACAGAATACACCCTGGCACAAGGCACATACAGAAAGACACACTCACACGGTCACTGGGCGGGGACTGAAGCGGAAGTCGTGCAAGTCAACCACCGCCCTACCAGGGAGGGAAGCCGCAGCGCAACCTCGTTGCACGACTGCCATCGTTTGCATTGCATTGTCTGATGGCAACCTCATAAGTACTGTCTAATGTACTTCAGTGCAGTTTTTCTCTTATGCACGCAACTTCAATGTTGTTGTTTGTACCCAGTTTAATGTTTTTGGGGTGCGGAATACACGTCACGTACTGTTCGGATCACACTTGTATTTCGTTTTTGTATTGAAATGAGGTGTTATAATTGGCCCAAAGTGTCACTGCCATTCAAAAGACCATTAACACTTTAATCTGAGCTGACCTTGTTGTGGGAATGCGATTCAATAGGAAATGAAAACTGAGAGAAACAACAACAAACAGAAGACATAATTATTCTTTCTTCAATATTACTCAAAACTCGGTATTACTCGTTGTAGGTAATATTCAATACAAGGAAGTGCTTTTAGTAAGAATTATATATATATATATATATCCAAACTGGAGCTCTCAGTGGTGGTGAGGCGTTTAGCGGACCCCTGACCAATCACAACAGAGTGGGCGTAGTCGAGGGATGAGGCTCGTTTTATAGTCTTTATATCAGCCACGGGGTTGGGTTCATTTTACAGTATAATAGGGATTGTTCAGCTAATTTAAGGCTTTTTAAAGTCATTTTTAGCTCACTTTGGACTGTAGGGAATCAAGCAGTAGGAAGGAATAGTTACAGTAAAGACCAGCACTTACTGTAAATAGCTTTTATGGCCCTGCATAAGGTTGTCACGGTGGAATCTTAGGTTTGCAAATCTCAAAAATGGCGTGCAAGCTGCGTGGAATGAGTCCCAAATATGCATATGCACTATACAGTAGCTGTGTTTTGACATGCAAATGTGGGTAATGGCCTGCTTTACATCGTGATCACCCGTTCATTGTTTTTCCCTCAAAGCTAAAAGGCTAAATCAAGAACTCCACCCCCCTTCTGTGCTCATCTTCTGGTAGATATGGAGATATTGGATCAGAGCAGGACTGGCGACATCCAAAGCATAGCTTCCAGGTGCATATGCTTTGTTCTCCGTTGGGGTTATTTTGTAGATCACAACAATTTTGACTGTCCTACTTCCTGCAGTGAACATCAGGCAGTTTTCCTTCTCTCCAGAAATGCACCTTTTTTTCTTCCAAACGTGTGATTTTTTCTGCTCTGAGCATGTTGGTCCTGTGTGGTCTGTAGAGCTCTCATTCCAGCACTGTCTTGTTCACCATCTCTGTTGTAATTCATCCCAAACAGGGATCATGTTCTTTCACATCAGACTGATGAACGTAAAGTTAAATAAGTAAATTAGGTATTTCATGTTAATGTTCTATTCATAAAAGGGAGGCGTACTTTAAATGTATAGAAATCGACTAAACAAATATCATTATAAAAAAAAATATCATTATAAAAAAAAATATCATTATAAAAAAACCAGGGCCCCTGCCTGTGCCCTGGGTTTTTTTTAATTCAAAGATGTTCACCCGAGCTCAGGGGTGTACAAAGTGTGGACTCGGGGCCATTTGCAGGCCGGGGCTTTTTTTTTTTTTAATCATATACTGTAATTTACAATTATATAGTATATTATATTATTTAACAAGTAAAATAAATAATAATAACCTCAAAATCAGCGGTAATTTTACAAGGCAGGGAGACATTTTAGTAGTTCAAAGTTGAAATATTGAAGATTTTAGCATTTTAGTATAATACTACTGAAATAAGGTGAAAATACTATGGGAATAAAGTGTTAATATGAGGAAAAAACATTTTAAATCAATCAAAAAAATGCTTGGTTTAAATAGTAAGAGTCAAAATAATAAAAAAAACAGCTGCCATTTAACAAGAATAAAGTCAAAGTATTGCAAGAAAGAAGTCGTAATGTAACAAGAAAAAAGTAGCAGGCCAAAATTTTTTTATATGTAATACGAAAAATAAACAAAACAGAATGAAGTTGTATTTTTATAGTGGTAGAGTAGAAAATGTACAGCAACTATTTAAAAAGAAAGTTGAAATATTTTGAAAATGTAAAAAACAACAGCAAAAATGAGAAAAAAACGGATCCAAGACCATAGAGTGGTTCTCCCCGAGCGTGTGGGGGTTTTCTCCGGGTGCTCCGGTTTCCTCCCACATTCCAAAAACATGCATAGGTTAGGTTAATTGGCGACTCTAAATTGTCCATAAGAGTGTGAACGGTTGCCTGTCTGCCCTGCGATTGGCTGGCGACCAGTCCAGGGTGTACCCCGCCTCCCGCCCGAAGCTGCAGCTGGGATAGGCTCCAGCATACCCGCCACCCTAATATGGATAAGCAGTATAGAAAATGGATGGATGGAAAATTAGGTATGTGCATGAATATGGCCACCCTTGTTGTTTTATTGATTTGAATACCTTTAGCACTAATTATTGGACCACAAAATATGTTTAGTAAGCTCATTGACCCTTGACCTACATGCATAGGTCATGCCAGTCAAGGGAAAGGGTATTTAAGGTGGCCAATTGCAAGTTGTTCCCCTCTTTGCATCTTCTCCGAAGTGTGGCAATATGGGAGCCACAAAACAACCGTCAAATGACCTTGAATACAAAGATTGTTCAACATCATGGTTTGGGGGAAGGATACAAAAAGCTAGCTCAGAAATTCCAGTTGTCACTTTCCACTGTAAGGAACATAGTGAGGTAATGAAAGTCCGCAATCACAGTTTAAGGCCAGGAGTGGCAGGCCAAGAAAAATCTCAGACAAGCAGAGGCTAGGGATGGTGAGAACAGTCAAACTCAACCCACATACCAGCTCCTAAGACCTACATCATGATCTTGCTGCGGCTGGTGTTGCTGTGCATCGGTCAACTATTCAGCGCACTTCGCACAGGAGGATGTTGTATGAGGAAGAAGTCCTTCGACACAAACAGAGTTGCTTGAGGTATCCTAAAGCACATTTGGATAAGCCGGCTTCATTTTAGACCAAGGTGCTGTGGACTGATGAAACTGTGCATGGCGCATGAAGAACACAGTATTCTAAGAAAAACGCAATGCTATCCACAGTAAAATATGGTGGTGGCTCCATCATGCTGTGGGGCTGTGTGGCCAGTACAGGTACTGACTATCTTGTTCAAATTGAAGGTGGCATGGACTCCAGTCATTGTCATCATATTCTTGCAAACACTGCTCAAGAATCAGAGACAAAGTTGAAGTTTTCCTGGGGCTGGATACTTCAACAAGACAACGACAACCCTAAACAGGAACCGGAAGTCACCTCCGGCGCCCCTCTATGATGTCATCAGCGGTTGAATGCGTAATTCTTTGCTAACTAACATAGTTACACCACAAGTGTCTCCATTTCTGCAAGTCCTAAATACCTACAATTAAGATTCAGGGGGAAAAAAACTAAGGGGGCAAGTCCTGATTGGTTATTTGAGCAGTTAGGATGTGTTCCACAAATACTGTCCGTGCCGCCATTATATCAGCCTTCACACCTGCTTTCTCCCTCATAAGCATTCAGAGCTTTTCACACTTTACCTGCTCGTGCACGTTCATACAAGCGCTACTCATTTTGCATTTCTTGCATCCTCTGCGGTTCTAATTGTCGGAATGGGTGCAAAAGGCTTTGATGGACAGCTGAGCAGACGCGCATCAGCAAGCCTCCCTGATTCGTGCCGTCACAACTCCCTCGCACTGCAACCGTGTTGGTGCTGCGGGGATTTGTTTGCCCTCCAACGGTGACTTGCCCCTGCAGCGGCGGGTCATACTGACCATGCAGCAACACAGCAGACCGCTTGAGCACGTGTTTCCTCACTCAATGCACTTGATTAGGTGCACTTGACCATGCGCAATCCCTCACGGGTTCCTCAATCAGCCAGTTTTTCTGGAGCACAGCTAATCTGACTGTGAGTCAGTGGTATCCCTGTCATGTGGGATTAGGTGTCATGTTGTCACAAAGTGAGTGCTATGTGATTATTCATGTGTCGTTTGTGCAGACGGATGTGCGTGTTCGTACCGGGAGCGGATCACTTCTTCAGTCCTCAGAGCTCATCTGTGTAAATAAGTCCAATTCACTGGAGAAGCCGCTTGTGTTTATTATGGAAAGCAGTTATAAATATAGATTAATTGCAGATTGGAAGTGTGTGTTTTAAAATAATAGGAAGTAATAATTTACATTCATGAATATTCACTTTGACTGCAGTTTGTGCTGCACTTTCTCGTGCGCTTTCTTTGTCTGGGATCCCACTTTACACGTGCACGCTTTGTTCATGGAAAAGACAACGTGTTTGTCCCCAAATCGTGGTTGCAATTAACGGCCAGAGTTAATCAATTTCACCGTGGAAGCAAACAAAGAGCAACAAGGCTCTTGTGCACCCGAGGTCGAAAAAAAACCAACAACAGAGGGATGATAAGAGAAACTCGGCCTGCAGCTGCTCGGCAACAAAGCTTGGGCACTGCTGGCTTTTTGTGCAGCTCACATGAAATGCCAAATATACACTTTGTAGAACTGATGCGCTCTCACAGCATCCTTACACGTCACTCGTGTCCTCGCTAATGGACTGCTAATGTGAGCGTCGGGTGGGAAGATTTCCGGGAGGACACAAAAGCAACTTTCATGGATCGGAGTTGAGCACACAGCAGGACAGAAAATGTGCGGCCGTGGGTTACGAGAGGGATGCTCGTTATGCGTATCATTGGAAGTGATGTAATCGTCATATTGATGCACGTTACAGCGTGACCTGGAATGCTCTTTGTTAGGATGTTTGATTATTATTGTCTGCTTTGGGCGCTTTTTGTTGCTTCCCTTTCTTTTTTCTGGTGCGCTACTTTTTATTACTGGTGCCAATTAGTCATACATCTTTCTGGACAACATGACTTAGCAGGTGTTACTGTAAACACAGAGGGGTGAAGTTTGGTGCTGCCTATATAATGAATGACTTGTAGGATGGCCATCCATCCATCCATCCATCCTCTTCACCCAAGCAAGAACCATACACTCAGATCGGAGGTGCTGATTTTCATCCCAGCTGCTTAACACCTGAGAGCTGATGGTCACGGTCAGCAGGACTACGTCATCTGCAAAAAGCCCACACCCAATCCTGCAGCCACCAAACCGGCTATGACCCGGCGGCACCTAGAAATTCAGGCCAGCCCTGGAGTCCCACCCTGACTGGAAAATGGTCTGACTTATTGCCGGGTATTGGCTGACACCGGTCATACAGGGAGCAAACCGTACTCCGGTACCTCATATTCCCGGAGTACTCTTCACAGGATTCCTCAAGGAACATGCTGGAGTGCCTTCTCCAAGTCCACAAAAGGCATGTAGACTGGTTGGGCATTGCTCCACAGTTCCATGGCAGAGGTGTCACGAGATAACCGCCATACCTGACAAGACAATATACGAGACCGGGCCCAGAAGAATGAGACAAGATTTCAACATTCATTCTAAGAAAAGTACTCATCGATAGTAATGAATGTGAGTGTGAATGATTGTCTGCCCTGCCATTGGCTGGTGACCAGTCCAGAGCGTACCCCGCCTCTCGCCCAATCTCAGCTGAGATAAGCTCCAGCATACCCTAACGAGGATAAGCTGCACAGAAAATGGATGGATGGATGGTTCGATGAAAAAAAATATGGCTGAACAAACAAACATTTTTATTTAAGCGAGTCACAAAACAATGCAGGGGCATTTCAAAAGGTTTATCCCTCAAAGGGATATTACTGTCAGCCTTTAGACCTAATAAAGACCTAATAATACACAAATGGTATGCTAATGTACTGGATAATAACAATAACATGTCATAATGTATTATTATAATGCAATATTTTCTGGATATGGAATTGCTGTTTATGCCTTTTTTTTCTCACAGGCAATTCTTACTGTCTATAAAACGTTTGCAGCATTTCCCGATACTGTATGAAAAAGCAGCATGTCTTGTGGGAGTGTGTTAAACTACGCTCACTGTGAAAAACAAGGAAAACCGACACGCATGTGTTACTGGCACCAGACCTACAGCAATCTGGACCAGTAGACATCTGGACCAGCACTGCGTAGCCACTAAAAATTCCTGGGAAACAATCGAGAGACATCAAAGTTAGCATCTTCTCCTGACCGAGCTTGTTTATTATTAATCAGCGGTGCATGGCTAAAGCTAAGCGCCCAGTCTCACTATTGAGTCCCTCGGTTCCACGACTCTACTGGCATAAACATGCCATGGCACTGTCAAAATAAAATGCAGTACTTGGAAAATGGTAGTTTGCAAGGTTCCGTTATTGGGGTTTAATTTACAGTTGTGCATGTAGCACCCCCTTCCTCCTATACATGCAAATGTACGGTTGTTGGGAAAGCTTCCGGTTCATTTTCCTTTGCGATTAAAGAAAATAAAAAAAGTTATATAATAAAAAAATATTTGACATGACTAAGACAATAACCTCACGGCTCCTTCTGTTCAGAACCCCTGAATACACCGTACCAGGAAGGCTGAGGAGAATAATCCCACCATAAGTGGCACGTACCCCTCCGTAGACTAAATAGAATAATACGGTGGAGTCTTGGCATCATGAAGCTGTTCCAGAAGATTAGACTCAGAACTCTAACCCACTCTAACCAAATCAGATTTCCCCTTAAAAAATACTGCAAATCTAATTAACCCATTCCCGACACCCGAAATGTTCATTTCTTTATACTTTGAGAATTATAGTCTTACACGCAAAACAATTCCAAACACACATAAGTTATGAGCTATGAGTTCTTTCTTGAACCCAGTTGTGTTTCTCACCGTTTTTTAGGAAAGTGCAGCTTGCAACGTCCTTGGGTTCCATCGTGGGTCTTTTTGCAGCGGGGATCGGTAAGCGGGCAAATGACTTCTAGTAGGGAACGAACAGGCTCGTTTTGTGATGGAACAAATATGTTACGGACCCAGTCGGACTCACGCATTGCACCCGGCGCTGCTGGCTAGACCGGAAACGCACGTGAACTGAGGCAAAAAGTATTTTCAACCTAAACGGAGAAACGGAAGTAAGGAACAACAAATAAATAAAAAAGGAGCACATGTCCGGGAAAAGGGAGGATGCCAGCTCATCTCGACAAAGCAATCAGCAAAAGCAACACAAGTCAACCCAAAATAATGAGCATCCTCTTTTTCCACAGCGTTGGGCATGAATATTAATTTTACTGCACATGCACCCTGCTGTCTGGCCACTGCTGCAGGGAAAGAGCAGAGTCTCGTTATGCCGGAGGTGAGAACTCATGTTTTATTTCCTGAGTAGACGTTGACCAGGTTTGGTAGGGAGGACTTCTTTACCTTTGACCATCTTGACCACCCGCTGCAGTATCGCACAGTAGTGTGTAAGGACGCGTTCACTTGTGCAGCAGTAGATGCTGCTCAAGTGCTTCTGGGGAAGTATGTTCTTTTTCAGAAGAGCCTCTGTTGGACTCTTTTGACAGTGGGGGGGGCGTTTTCAGGTTCCAAGTTAGGTCCTCCTGATGTGCGGCCACAGAAGCGTGAAGCTTCCGCGTCCTTTTTGTTGACGTAAAGTCCACCGCTGTGTGTTTTTGCACAGTTATCATTTCTTTTTTGCTCTTGTCTTTGCCCCGGGTGGGCCTTTTTTCTGCAGGCTATTTTCTTGTTGTCAGATATTGATGGGAGTTTTGCGACAGGGAGTGGAGTTTGCAGCATTTCTCGATATGCTGTCTTTTCTACGGTTTTGAAGAGCAGCGTGTCTTTTGTGACGTTTTAAACTACACCGTGTTTGTATTGGTGCTGAAAACCAAACCAAGTCAGCCCTCTTCCTGTCTGTTTTCGAGGTGAAGAACACAGAAAACTGACATGCACGTGTGCGAGAATGACCTAGGGCAGTCTGGGGGTGGTGTTGTGAGCCAAACCGAGGGAGCCCCGGGGGGGACACTGGTGTTGAGGTGGGCTTGGTGTGGGAGGCGATTCTGATGTGCTGGGGTCTGCGTTTGCGTGGATGGAATAAACACCACCCTGACATACAGTAGCTGTTAGCACTCCGTGTGGATCTGTTAGTTCTGAATGCAAACTGGTGTTGGTCAAGGTTAAGAGAGTTGGTCACCAGTTTGTTAAAGTACCTCATGAAGAGCAGTGTGAGAGCAACCCGTGGCGGAGGTTTTGGGTTATACGGACGGGGGTAAACGTTTTTAGACCGGTGGGGGCTGAAGTTTGCTGCGTTGACAGGTTGAAGGTGTGTTGGTACTGCACTCATTCGGGAATCGGAAGCGGTTGCTTTATTGCTGTTGATGTTGTGTAGTGCTCTCCTTACCTGGTAGGTCTGGAGATGAATGAATGGCGGTTCTCCAGACAGGTCTGAAAAATGAAAAGGAAATGCACGTGGAAATATGACAAGAATCAGTAACAACCAAAAATTACCCAACGCAGTCATATTTCTATACCGTTTTTTGCTTTCTCCAATCTGTCGCTGCCTTTTTTTGTATTGTCTTTGTCTTTTGCATTNAGTGCAGCTTGCAACGTCCTTGGGTTCCATCGTGGGTCTTTTTGCAGCGGGGATCGGTAAGCGGGCAAATGACTTCTGGTAGGGAACGAACAGGCTCGTTTTGTGATGGAACAAATATGTTACGGACCCAGTCGGACTCACGCATTGCACCCGGCGCTGCTGGCTAGACCGGAAACGCACGTGAACTGAGGCAAAAAGTATTTTCAACCTAAACGGAGAAACGGAAGTAAGGAACAACAAATAAATAAAAAAGGAGCACATGTCCGGGAAAAGGGAGGATGCCAGCTCATCTCGACAAAGCAATCAGCAAAAGCAACACAAGTCAACCCAAAATAATGAGCATCCTCTTTTTCCACAGCGTTGGGCATGAATATTAATTTTACTGCACATGCACCCTGCTGTCTGGCCACTGCTGCAGGGAAAGAGCAGAGTCTCGTTATGCCGGAGGTGGGAACTCATGTTTTATTTCCTGAGTAGACGTTGCCCAGGTTTGGTAGGGAGGACTTCTTTACCTTTGACCATCTTGACCACCCGCTGCAGTATCGCACAGTAGTGTGTAAGGACGCGTTCACTTGTGCAGCAGTAGATGCTGCTCAAGTGCTTCTGGGGAAGTATGTTCTTTTTCAGAAGAGCCTCTGTTGGACTCTTTTGACAGTGGGGGGGGCGTTTTCAGGTTCCAAGTTAGGTCCTCCTGATGTGCGGCCACAGAAGCGTGAAGCTTCCGCGTCCTTTTTGTTGACGTAAAGTCCACCGCTGTGTGTTTTTGCACAGTTATTTCTTTTTTGCTCGTCTTTGCCCCGGGTGGGCCTTTTTTCTGCAGGCTATTTTCTTGTTGTCAGATATTGATGAGAGTTTTGCGACAGGGAGTGGAGTTTGCAGCATTTCTCGATATGCTGTCTTTTCTACGGTTTTGAAGAGCAGCGTGTCTTTTGTGACGTTTTAAACTACACCGTGTTTGTATTGGTGCTGAAAACCAAACCAAGTCAGCCCTCCTGCTGTCTGTTTTCGAGGTGAAGAACACAGAAAACAGACATGCACGTGTGCGAGAATGACCTAGGGCAGTCTGGGGGTGGTGTTGTGAGCAAAACCGAGGCAGCCCCGGGGGGACACTGGTGTTGAGGGTGACGCTGGGCTTGGTGTGGGAGGCGATTCTGATGTGCTGGGGTCTGCGTTTGCGTGGATGGAATAAACACCACCCTGACATACAGCAGCTGTTAGCACTCCGTGTGGATCTGTTAGTTCTGAATGCAAACTGGTGTTGGTCAAGGTTAAGAGAGTTGGTCACCAGTTTGTTAAAGTACCTCATGAAGAGCAGTGTGAGAGCAACCCGTGGCGGAGGTTTTGGGTTATACGGACGGGGGTAAACGTTTTTAGACCGGTGGGGGCTGAAGTTTGCTGCGTTGACAGGTTGAAGGTGTGTTGGTACTGCACTCATTCGGGAATCGGAAGCGGTTGCTTTATTGCTGTTGATGTTGTGTAGTGCTCTCCTTACCTGGTAGGTCTGGAGATGAATGAATGGCGGTTCTCCAGACAGGTCTGAAAAATGAAAAGGAAATGCATGTGGAAATATGACAAGAATCAGTAACAACCAAAAATTACCCAACGCAGTCATATTTCTATACCGTTTTTTGCTTTCTCCAATCTGTCGCTGCCTTTTTTTGTATTGTCTTTGTCTTTTGCATTTGCCTTTTCTCATTGCATTTACTGGATGGCTCAAGCTGGCAACAAAAAGCAAAGGCAAATTAAGCCACAGCCTTTGCTGGATGGGACTAGTCCCACTGGCAGAAGGACTAGTCCCATGTAGCCTGTTAGCCACTTCTCTCAGGAGTTCTTCTATATGCACTCCATCATGTAAGACGATAACAAAGTATGTGCATGTTTTTTGACGAGCTTCTTTCCAACATAGCTACTGCACAGCCACTGACAGCAAGTATCGTGTTGACCAGGTATTGTCTAGTCGCCCCAGCAGAAGGCTGTGTGCGGGCCCTTCTATTGCCTTTGCTTTTTGTCACTAGCTTGAGTCATCCGGTAAATGCGACGAGAAAAAGCAAAGGGAAAAGTCAAAACCAAAACAGGAAAATCAACAACAAAGTGGAAAAAAACAAAGGCAATACAGAAAAAGCACAGACAAAATGGAAAAATAATAGGAATGCATTTGCATATTTTTTTACTTCGATTCTCTTCTTTCTGGGGTGTGTCTTGTGCAGACGTCAGCGTTAGACCGGACTGTGGTACCACAGTCCGGTCTAACGGACGTCTGGAAGCAGTCCTCAAAGCCTTGACTGCTGCTCACACACAAACGTCCTCCAAAACTCCGCTGCTGGTAATCGATGCACGGAAGGTCTTCAGAACACGGAAGAACAACAAAGTGAGGTCCATCTTGTGGCTTCTGCCCGGGCGCTGGAATATTTGTCCGATTATTACTCCCTTCTACTGACAGCACGTGTAGCTGCAAGATGTGTGATGTGATGTGTTGCTGCAAGAATCTTTTAGCTGGTAAGGAAGCTTGGTGACTGTCATTTATACTGAATCGAAATGTCAGGTGTTATTTTTAGTGTGTTTTGTAAAACACGGTAAAATGTCACGTCGCATCACCAACGACACTTTTGAACATGTTTTGGGAGCAGTCCAATGCAACGAAAGAAGATGGACCACATTGAGTCCATGCAGTCGTTTTATTCCATGCATTTCAACACATGACACCCACACCAGAACCAAGCTTTCCTCTCTTCTCCTCCTTCCGAGGGAGAATGTGGGCCGATTCTTGACCTTTCGCTGCGCACGCCTCCCACACAAACACGCACACGCGCTTGTACACAAATGTACGTCCAAGCCTCAGCCTTTATCCGAGCCAGTCCTCCCTTTGTTGCACCCCCGCCCTCCGCCCGTCCCCGTGGAAGTGGACCTGGGGGTCGGGCGCCTAACCCTGATCGCCTGAGCCGCGTGTTACACTCGTGCTGTTTTGTCGCTGCAACACTAACTTACTTAACTGCAACATCAGCGGGATCGTGCAGACAGGGAAGAATAAGTATTTGTGTGCTTTTTAAATGAGTTGTGCATGTTTCTGAAGATGAACACAATTACTCTCTGGAATATTTTTTCTTGCAACCCTCCAAATTTGCTACCCAGCATATGTTTTGTTTTTTTTTTTTTTTTTTTTTGTTCCCACACTGCACTCCTCCCCTCTTTTTTTGCTCTCATTAATGTAGGACTTACCATAGCTGAGGGGAATAATTGTTTTTGAGGGTTATTGGTGCAATTCCTCCAAATGCATTTTCTCTAAGTAAGTAGAATTCATGATGACGTGTTTTGGGGAGGAAATCTATTCGTGGTAAAAAGGCACACATCTGCAAACAGGATCGATATAAGTACCACACGCTTGTGCTTCCCGATGCGTTAGGTGCTTTGCAACAATGAGATGTGACAGAAGTAGGAATACCACCCCCGGTTGTGGCAGGGATCTGACGGGGAGGGGATGCCCCCAAGCCCCCCTGGTCATACAATCTTTATTTCTGCGAAGATGAGGCTGTAATCGAACTCCCGCACTTCCACCACCTCCGTGAAATTGGCGGCTGGGTCAGAGATTCAACCGGGGCTGCCAATCAGCGGACTAGTGGGAGATTTAGTCCAAGAGCAAAAAGGGGAAACTAGATGGGGTCAATTTTGATCTGTCTGATTGGGAGCAGACATTTAGGTGTCATCACTACAGGAGGAAAGGAAGAACATCCTGAGCTGCAAAGGCACCTGGCGGAAGTAAAAGATGTATCCCAGCAGGAACAAGATAAATCTCAATAAACAAAAGGTAACAATTGGATTCTGTTTGGTGCTATTAAAGAAAATGTCAGTGCACTGAACATAAAAACCGGCACAGAAAATCAGCAACCCACACAAAAACGGGGGCAAAGCTGTTTTGCTTTAGCTGAGCTCCCTCACCTCCCAGTCGGTATTTTCCACTGTTTTGCTATTTGCATTTAAAACAGGGACCTATCGCACAAGGTGGTCCTGATCAAAGATGAGGTTTGCCACACGTTTTAATATTTATGGAATATTTACACTTACATAACTTTTTGTTTTGCAGCGCATTGGCCTCACAGTCAGGAGGTTCAGGGTTCGAATCTCCGTCGGGCATCTCTGTGTGGAGTTTGCATGTTCTCCCCGTGCGTGCGTGGGTTTTCTCCGGGTACTCCGCTTTCCTTCCCACATTCCAAAAACATGCACGTTAATTGGCAACTCTAAAATGTCCATTAGAGCGTGAACGTTTGTTTGTCTGCCCTGCGATTGGCTGGCGACCAGTCCAGGGTGTACCCCGCCTCTCGCCCAAAGCCAGCTGGGATAGGCTCCAGCATCCCCGTGACCCTAATGAGGATAAGCGGCATAGATTTATACTTTGTGTTGCACTTGCATGGCGGGTAACTGCTATAATATGTTACTTAAACACCTGGAATGGACTGAGTTTGTATTGTTTGTTTTGTGGAACATTCGCCTGAAAGCCGAGCAAAGCAAAGAAAACTCATGGAAAAGAGTGTGGTTGACTTACCTTTTTCTTGCTGGTGTGTTTTGGATCATTGTCCTGCTGCAGAACTCGAGTTGGTTTCACTTTGAAGTCACCAACAGACCTTGCATTCTCCTTCTGGATAGTTTGGTAGACGGCAGAATTCGAGGTTCCGTGTATTGCAGCAAGTCTTCCAGGTCCTGAAGCAGCAAAACGGGCCCAGACCATCACACTACCACCACCGTATTTTATTGTTGGTATGATGATTCTGAAACGTGACATTACTTTTACGCCAGACGTAACGGGACACACACCATTCAAAAAGTTTAGATCATTAAGAGGTTTTATGGCAAAATTAAGACAAGCTTTAATATTTTTTTTTTTTCCAGCAGTGGTTTTGGGCTTGGAATTCTGCCACGCAGGCTGTTTTTGCCCAGTATCTGTGACAAACATGCAAACACATGCAAAGAAGATACGAAATTTAGAAGGAGGCAAACACATTTTCACACAATTGTATGTATAAATACGCACACACACATGCACGCACACATGCCTACACATACACCTTAATTGGGCTACTTCAAGGCAGCATTGTCTGTGACTGTAGTCAATGAGCTGGCGGGTGACATTTGTTTGGTTTGCTAATTGCAATTATACTGGCGTGAAGTGTTAAGAAGTCCATTCCTTCTTCCATAATGATATAAGAGCAGCTATTTTTTTAGCTTCTTTATTCCTCATGGAGATTTTTTTTCCCATAAAGGCTCAAACCAGCAAACCCTCAACAAAAGAAAAAAAAAAGCAACACAGTTTTTTTGGTCCTATGTTTTCACAAGCTGAAATCAAAGATCTAAAACAAGGCCTATCTCTCTCAAAGGTTGTTCACCAATCTGTCTAAAGCACCTGTGTTGCGGTGGTATGATGGGCGTATAAAAATGAGCAGGTGCATTTTATTGACGGCATTTTGAATGAGACACGGTGATGAGACCCCGAGACTCGTTGTGCACCAATCATCCACGACCGTCACCTCATCAGGAACATGATAACATGATAATGCATGGCTCCATGTTGCAAACATCTGTGCACAATTCATGGAAGCTGAAAACATTCCATCCCTTGCATGGCCGGCATACTCACTGGACCTGTCACCCACTGAGCATGTTTGGCATGCTCTGGTTCGGCATTTTGACTGGTTTTCGGACCCCCGGACTTCCCCAATATGGTTTAAATGCACATTTTTGTGTGGCCTTTATTGTGGCCAGGCTAAAGGACATCTGTGCAATAATCATGCCGTTCTAGTCTGCATCTTGGGGTGGATGAATGGCGACTGTTCACTGGAGACCGAGGCCTTTTGTGTACATAGAAAGTTTCAGATCTTGAAGTTCATGATAAAAGGGAGCAGATACCAGTGTTGCATTTACATTTTTGTTGAGTGTATATACAGGGACCAGTACACAAAATGATATGTACTGGGGTTGCTTGAGTGCAATTCAGCTCCGACAGGAATGTATTGCAATAAAGTGCAATAAAGGTTTCATTCAATTAGACGTAAACTGCAGTTCCGTTGCGTTAAGTCATGGCGGTATCACAGAGCCGCTCGATTGGATGTTTTTCATCTCCGCGTGAGCTGTCAATAAATTATGCATTTCTACGGTTTTGGACTTTAAGTTACATTAAACAGACTATTTGATATGCCTTGCGTATGTTGCAATGTGGGACAAACAGCATCCATCTGCACAACATTGCCGTGTTGTTATGAGCACCCTTAGGTAGTCAATGGAACTTGAAATAAGATTGTGTAATCCATGTACCCGTGTTATTACCCAATCACATACTTGAGCGATCTATGACATTGGATGTGTGCAGTGTAATGCAAAACGACACCGCGCGGGCGTTTATTTCAACTCCTTGAGAAGGAGAAGCACTGTGGCGTTGTACTGTCTTTCTCGTTTCCTGCACCTTTCATCTTTGCTAACTCCCAACGCAATATCCACGTTTACCATTGGAAGAGAAAAATGGTGAGCTTTTCATTATTGTTATGGTTTCGTTTATTTCAACGTGCTCATCGGTGTTGCATTCAAGTACCCAAGTCAACATGTCCAAAAAAGCGGAGCACCAGGGCACTATTTTCTAATAGGCACAGAAAAATATGTAAAAAAAAAAAAAAAGATTTAGCGTTTGCAGATATCTTACTGATAATGCATAATGCTTTTGTTTGATACTGTCTAACCAGCTTAACTGCGACTGACCTAACTACAGGGTTAGGGGTTAGGGTTAGCGTTTAGGGGTTAGGGTTAGCGTTTAGGGTTAGGGTTAGCGTTTAGGGTTAGGGTTTAGGATTAGGGTTAGCGTTTAGGGTTAGGGTTTAGGGTTAGCGTTTAGGGTTAGGGTTAGCGTTTAAGGTTAGGGTTTAGGGTTAGGGTTTAGGATTAGGGTTAGCGTTTAGGGTTAGCGTTTAGGGTTAGCGTTAGGGTTTAGGATTAGCGTTTAGCGTTTAGGGTTAGCGTTTAGGGTTAGGGTTAACGTTTAGGGTTAGCGTTTAGAGTTTAGGGTTAGGGTTACCGTTTAGGGTTAGGATTAGGGGTTAGGGTTAGCGTTTAGGGTTAGCGTTTAGGGTTAGGATTAGGGGTTAGGGTTAGCGTTTAGGGTTAGGATTAGGGTTTAGGGTTAGGGTTAGGATTAGGGTTTAGGGTTAGGGTTAGCGTTTAGGGTTAGGGTTAGGGTTAGCGTTTAGGGTTAGGGTTTAGGTAGGATTAGGGTTAGCGTTTAGGGTTAGGGTTTAGGATTAGGGTTAGCGTTTAGGGTTAGGGTTTGGGATTAGGGTTAGCGTTTAGGGTTAGCGTTAGCGTTTAGGGTTAGGGTTTAGGGTTAGCGTTTAGGGTTAGGGTTTAGGTAGGATTAGGGTTAGCGTTTAGGGTTTAGGATTAGGGTTAGCGTTTAGGGTTAGGGTTTAGGATTAGGGTTAGCGTTTAGGGTTAGCGTTTAGGGTTAGGGTTAGCGTTTAGGGTTAGGGTTTAGGATTAGGGTTAGGGTTTAGGGTTAGCGTTTAGGGTTAGGGTTTAGGTAGGATTAGGGTTAGCGTTTAGGGTTAGCGTTTAGGGTTAGGGTTAGCGTTTAGGGTTAGGGTTTAGGATTAGGGTTAGCGTTTAGGGTTAGGGTTAAGGAAATTAAAGAAATTAAAGAAATTAAAGAAACTCCTCTTTAATTTCATTTCAAATGTAAATTAAAATGTACTCAGACTGTTTTCTCAAATAACTAACTAAGCCCAGGTGACATGTTACTGAAAAGAGAGCATGTCTTTCCTTGGCCCTACAGTAAAAAAAACCCTGCATGGAACACATTTCAGTGCCCACCTATTGTCATTTTGCTGTCACATGTCTGTATGATGTCATCCAATTAATGTCTAATGAATTGGTGGGCATTACCCCAAGGATCACGTTGTTGGCGCGTAAAGGAGGATGTGTCAGAGGCCCCGTGTTACAGTTACAGGATTTCATTCTGAGGCTCGTTTAGTCAATTTGCATGCTGCTGTTGGTGGTTTACATGAAGGTCATCAGGGTGAGGATAGTTCAGCATGACACATTCCAGCTACAGATACTGTGCATAGAACCAAGCGATCACTTATACCCCCCGACTCTCCAAATATATTTTGCTGTCGGGTGTGGGGGTGCAATGATAGTGGTGAGCTGGGCAGATGGATGGATCAGAGACTGGACTAGAATTTCAGCGATTCTGATTCCGGTTCCTAACAATGCTTGATTCCAATGCCTTTAAGAGGCGGGGTCGTAAAGGTTTGCATGGATTAAATGAGGACGCCAACTAGAGTTCTTGTTGGAGGAAATGTCTGAACTTCCCTGTTAATTTTTTTATGATATTAATTTTGTACTACACACAAAAGCCAAAGGAGCATTTTTTTACCAACTCGAATGATGAATTTTTCACAGATCTATTTTCACAGGAGTACACTCTCACAAAAAAGACGTATACGTGCAGAATGTGTGCAAATGTATTGAAATAGGGGAGACCCTACGGGGGTAGGATTTCATAAGCTTTGCTTCTTCCTACTCCTCTTGGACATGTGGAAGTGTCATGTGTATTAAGTGATGCATTCCAGTCTTATTTACATGCATGTTCAAATAAAATTAAACCATTACCATAAAAAGCTCATGAAAACATTTCCACATATGCTGTTTGTTTTATTGTGTTAGCGAGTGTGTGATGCTGCAGGCATCTAAAGGGCATAGAAAGGTTTTTTTTTAAATGTCTTTTTTTTCTCAGTGTGGTATGTAAACCAATAAAATTATTCTACCAAATGTGGTTGTAATAGCAAGCCTGTATATAAAGTTATGCATGTTTGAAAAATTCAAAAACGTGAATTTGCACCCACATGAACTTTTAAGGTAATTACTTAGTTGACCGCTAGGGGGCGACTCGATGACGTCACATCTGCTACAAGTCAGGATTAGCCGAGTAGTCAACATGGCGGGATGCTCTTAAATGCGTTGGATCCGCCGGAAATGCATAGTACCGCGCACCGACCTTTTCTTTTGTATTGTGGCGAGTACCTTTTGTGCCGTTTGGAGCTGCACAGTAAACCGTTTTTTCCGCAAAACGGAATAAAACCACGTGAAAATAACGTTCCAAGCACAATAAAAGCATGCTGTGATTGCGTGCGCTGCATGGTACGCATTCGTCTGCGTCAGATCGGATGTCACGCGTCGGAAATTGTCGAGCGATCCCGATCATTCCGAGTGCGTCGGACAATACAAGTTTGTCTGCTAGGATTTCTTTTCATCCAAATTGCATAGTTAAAAACACGATAAAGGACTGTAAAAAAAAAACAATTCATAATTGACTATTTCCATTTAAGCTCTCTTAAAATATACATTAGATGCATTTGGGAAAAATCGCCTTAAAAACACACTAAGCTGGTGCAGAATATGAAACAACTTGTAAAAGGTTTGTCTATGGAGTTATGGGTCTTTGGCTCCCGTTAGTACCCCTAGTGTACTTCGAGACCTCAATATTGGTGTAAGCCATTTTCTACGACACCCTTGTTTTGTTAACACAAGTAAACACAATCTAGTGAATGTCCGGAAGTGTGTTGTGTGTGTTGAGCAGGTCTTTTGCAGGACTTTTGCTAAAAGATATGCACTGACATACACGGATACATGCATGTACGTGAATAAAGTTGCATCCACCAGTTGTGGCCCCCCATCCTTTCATCAACACTGAACTTCCACCATATCAGCAGGCATCCCGAAACCCTCACTTAATTTGGTGAACCATTTTTACACCATGAATATGGAGGTGTTTAACCATGTTGGTTGTGCACCCTCCCTTGTTCCCATTGATGTTTGAGACACAACGCCCAGCCCTAGGTATCGCTATGCTGTCCAGTGTGACTGGACTTCCGCTTTGGGAAGCCAGGTCCTTGACGGCATTATTGGATAGGTTTTGAGTGAGTGAGATAACCCCATCAGTCACATCTGGGCACTACAACAACAATGGTGACCAACCTCAGTGGCCTCTGACATAAAAAATGGTGATTGGATTTGACTTCACAACAATTCATAACAACTCCCAAACATTGTGTCAGGTCTTTTCCAGAAGACTAAACGCTGTTTCATTCCAATTGTTTCAATCTCCATAGCTTTTGTTCTACTTTGCAAACAAACACCCGTCTTTACAACCAAGGTGCAATTCACAGCTGAGTGCCACGAGGAGGTTCCATTTGTGACAAATCTGCTTTTCCAGCCCGGTTTTGTGCAGCACAACCCCCAAGGACGGGACCCAGTCTCACAGAAAAGAACAGCCACTGAGTCTAATGGTTATCCATCACGCCCCGGCCTCCACGCGGCACGGGTGTGTTTGCTGCCACTGCCAGCTCTGAGGAAAACCTTGCCTGTGACTAAATTGGCTGCAGGAAATAAATACATTATAGAGGGAGTTTGAGCGTGGCTAAAAGCACGAGTGCTGTTTTCCCCCCACAAATCCTGTGATTTGTTCCACTGTCATTAGGCCTAGATGCGTTGTTTATATTTGCCTTGGCTTAGGTAAACCAGAGTTATACCTGGTGGAGAGCGAAGGAGACAGGTCAGGCTCGTGGGGACTTTGCAAAGTCATTCAACCCTTCAACTGATGATTTAAGAAAAGAGCTCATTTTCGACATACGATTCAAATCTGCTTTTCGGTGCTACGTGACACTGCCGCATGTCTTCTCCATCTTTGTGAGGAGGAGGTTGCGCTACTGAAAAGGCTGTGCTGCGTAGAAAGCTCATGCTGTTGTACAAATAAATGTGGGGGGAAAGCCAATTACAGCTGCATCCCTCTCAAGTGGCTTTTAGCGGCCAAAGGAAGGGCCACTAAAAGAACGCGACGTGACGTGAACGTGACTCTGCCACATGAGGACGCATCTTCATGCATGTCATGTTTCCCTTCCAACTTTGTGATTACTTTGCGGATGCAGTGATTGTGGGGCCAGCTCTGATTAGCTCCCTTTATTCCCCAGCCAAGCCAGAGGGCCATTTAGGGAACTTTTTGTGCAGACTCTTTCCATTTATCCAGACAGACAGCCGACATGTTGGGAATGTTAAGTCCTTGTACAGTGTAAAGGCACACGCGTGCACATATGAGAGACCAGTTCTCTCTCCGTGAGACCAAGACAGTCGATGCTCATAAGCTTCCATGTGTGCAGTTTTTGTTTTTCCACAATAGATGCAATGCATGGCGGTGTGACCGAATGCCCTGTTTTCCCAGGACACGTCCTGTTTTCACATCCTGTTCTTTGGTGTGGGCAGCTTTTTGTGTTACCAAAAACCCAAAGAAAAAGCAAAACATATGTACTGACTTCATCCTCTGACGCTTGATAAAATCAGGGATGTCATGCATAATTGCGATTCAAGTTCCGAAGTACTTGCGACTTAAGGGGCTCTCCACACAGATACGTTTTCCGGTCAAAACGTATTTTATTTACACGGGTGACCCGAATCTGTCGTTTTTGAAAATGGCTTCCAGAGTGGGAAAATGGGAAAACATAGGCTTGTCGTCGCTGCGTAGACGAGAACGATGACGTCACTTCATTCTATTGTTAAAGTATCAATCTTGCACCAATTTCTCAGACTAGAGCTGTCCTATCTAGTCATTGAGCATGAACTCATGAAGCCTGAGAGGTGAAACGTCATTTGAGACAACTTGAACAGTCCTGTTGCGATCAAAGCGCTGGGAATATTCATATAACAGTTTTTGGAAATCAATAAATGAGCTCAGCCTTCAAGCTGTTCATGTTCTTCCTTTGGCGTCAGTGTCTTTGGTTGTACTGTAGATTGTGATATAACAAATGTGTATCCATACAGAAGAGGCGTACTTTACATGTACTGAAATAAGCCATCGTTCGGTACACTATAAGTGCCATTTGGGTATTCCATTGTTGGGTCAAGTGACTCAAAATACGGTCGCCCTAAAACATAGACTTCCCCAATGGGGTTAGGCTTTCAAAAGTGTTTCCCCCCGCCCCCACCCATTCAGTGGGATTTTCAAATGCCAGTCCATAACAAAAAAAAATTATAAAATGAGTCCAGTAGAAGCTACAAAAACTAAAGTAACCTTGCAAGAAAATTCAAGAACGCTCCAACCACACTGGTCTTGACCACAGTGCCTCCGGTTAGTTCCAATACCGAGTCGTCACTGTTTGAAGGAACCATTACTTTTCCTTCCATGGCGACATAAACCCACCATCATTATTCCCTTTGGGAAAGGCTGAATGACATGGCATGGTCAAAGGGAATTGAGCACTTTAGCATTCCATTCTGTACTTCAAGCTGTGGGGCAGATGGGGGCTGGAGATGATGGATTGTCATGTACCGGCAGCCCAAAGACCACTTTATTCTCTCAAATGTCGTACTTTCTCTCTGAGGTCAGTGTGAAGCAACACTCTTCCCATTTGCCTTTGTCCAGCGTTTCGGTCACCATGACTCATGAGAACTACTGCCCATGCTTTGACCATCCAAACTGAGGTTAACAGCCTCTTTTTGTCCCAGGTGCATACCGTTGACAAGATACCATCATCTAAAGTGGCCATAATCTTTCCACACTACCTGCTCTTGTTCTTTGTTTTTGCACAAAAAAAGAATGCGAGGGATGATGAAGCCGGAATATTCTCTTTCCGGGAATGTTTTATTAGTCTCTAGGGTCTGTTTCAGAAAACAACTCTACATTTGTTTTCTTCTGGCCCGTTGTTGAGGGAATTTTCTCATCTACCACGGTGTGATGAAGGCACTCATCAATTTTGCGCGGATGTTGACTAGCGGTCTTTGTGAGGAACAGCCTCCTGGGAAATCACTTCCCTCTCAACAAATAGTGTTTTAAAACACCCGTGCTTACCTGCGTTTGCCCCACATGTGTTGACACAAGCAGCTACTGTATTTTCTTGTCGTTCCCCTCAAATAGGCTCTTTCTGCAACTCTGCAACTTTCATCCTGGTAAGGATTGTGGGAATAGGGTCTGAGAATTGGGTCTGATCCAGATGATTGTCTTTTGTTCCATCTCTGCCAACAGCCTCACGCTTTAGATGCATAAAGATGTAACGGAGACCTGGTCCTTGTGTCGGAATTGCTCTGAGCTCAGCAAAAGGCCCAAGAGCCAAAAAAACTTAAGAAGGAGAGACTGGGATTTTCTAAGCGGAGCACCGAAAGCAGAGAGGAGGATATCTCACAGCATATGATGCAAAACTATCCCAACATTTTTGTTGTAAAGTCCCGTTCAGTCGAGCAAAATGGCTTTGAGGTGATGATGGAATGTTGTCATGGCCGACTTTAGGAATTCTCACTTTTGTTTCTTGTCCAATCACACTTGTCGCAGTCATTTGAGGTCTCAGAGTTGCAACAATTTGGCACGGAAACAATGAAACGCCTGCTGTGTGACTCTTCAGGGCCATTTATCCGAAGGCCTTGTGCTAGGACTGTGCTGGGTCCTCCTGGATCAACATGTAGTGCAGGTAGAGGGTTAAGATGTTTGTTTCTCTGACTGGTTTGGGAATCACAACCTCGATTGACTGTGCTAGCCAGTTCCACGGGATCATTTGAATTCCTGTCTATGCGTTCCGGAAATGGCCATTTCTAATGGAACTGGCTGGAATGGATTTCAGTTTTCTGGCAGCAGTGAAATTTAAATGTTGTGAACTCTCAGACCCTAAAAAATGCTGAAAGTGCCAAGTTTGGGATAAAGTGCTTATTAATGTATTTGTCTTCACCAGAGTGCTTTGAGGCATGGATGCTGCTTTGCATACAGAAAGAAACTGAAGGTGATCCCTTGCTCAGCGTTCCGTGCCTCCGCAGCCATTTTACCATTGAAAATCTTCAATTTCATACTTTTCACTTTTTACGCTTGCCAGCATCTCTCGAAAAGATGGCCTCGGCTGTTTGATAATCTGATGGGAAGATCATTTTCAGCTTCATAAGCAGGAAGGAGGGCTGCCCTGGGATAGTGTGGTTAGGATGTTGGCCTCATAGTCCGGAGATTTACTGTTCAAATCTCTGTTGGAGCATCTCTTTGCGTGCTTTGGTTTTCTCCGGGCACTCGGGCTGTTTACAACCTGCTAGGTTATTTGGAGACCCTAAATTGTCCAACAATCGTCTGACTCTATTGTCTTGCGATTGATGTCCCCCGTCTTTTGCCTAGTGAAGGGTACCGCGACATAAAAGGGCGGTAAACAGACCAAAAAACTGAGGCTACGTCCACGCTGCAGGACAACACGGCCATCTTTTTTATATAGTTGTTCACATTCCCCATTAATGCGACTTGTGTTTTTGTGTAATGGGAATGCGACATGATTTTACATGCACTGTTGTCTGTTTACAAAAGTAAACATTGCTCAAGTTTGAGTCAACATTTTACTAAGCAAATTATTTTGCAGGGGATATTAAGAAGAAAGAGGGCAACACTTTTGCTTATGGCGGTTTGAAATGTCTGTTTTTCACATATGAACAAAAACATTGGAATTGACCTGCAGTGTGAATGTTGTCTATGTAGATTTCGGTGCTGAAAAATAGCAGCTGCTTACAAACAATTGGTGGATTTTTACCTCAAAAGATGCAGACAAAGCCACTTGCAATAAGTCCTTGAAGGTCACACGGTGCGAGTGACGTTTGCTCAATGAATACGCGTGCACATGCATGTAGGATTATCGAGCAAACGCTTTTGGAGTGGTAGTCTAACATCGGTAAAATTGTGTGGAACGTATGCACTTAATGTACAGTTAAAAAAAAAAATATTAGAGAAAAAAACTGATTTGTACATTTATAAGCCTCACCACCATAAGTCGCATGTTGTGGAAGTTGTTGAGGAACGTGAGGATCTTCACTTGGCAAGAGACAATTATGAGCGGGACGAAAACCCACGACAAGCTTGGTAACCCCTTGGGAATCGCAGGAGGACTCACGGTGTCATCTAAGAAAGAACGGCAAAAGCGTCACACAGCTACTTAACACGCAAAAGGTAGATAACAAATGTGTAAGACAAGTACCAATACAAGTGTCGAACTAAAACATCTTACCTGCTTTCCGTCATGCATTTCTTCCCATTAAGCTACAATGATGTTAGTCTGTATTTAAACTATTACCAGTTGTTCTGAATTATAGAAGATTAGAACACAACCATGAATTAGCCGCACCGCTGTATAAGCCACAGTTTTGTTTTTTGTTTAAAAAAAAAAAAAAGGAAATAGCGTCTTATACGCTGGAAATTATGGTACCTTTTAGGTACTGATTGGCCATATTAAATAATGTATAAACAATACCCAACCAAAATAGGCTCCAGCTCACCCGTGACCCAAATGAGGACAAGCGCTAGAGAAAATAAATGAATAAATGCCGAGGAAGGAGCTGTTTTCCCTGATGTTGCGTTTCAGCAAACGTTGTTATGGGGTTTTTCAAAAGACCTGAAACTGCAAACCTGTAATAGAAGCACAGGCATTAATATCAGAAGGAGGCTTCTGGGCCTCCTTCTGCTCTGTATTGTTTTTCAGATTTGCATTCAGTAACTTATATTATGGCCTACTAGACCGACCCAGCACTAAAAGATCCCAGACAATTACTTGATGTTTTCCACATCAGCCTCGGCGATCTCCAGCTTGCCCTATCCCAAGGCCCACAACTACACACTTGCACACATTTGAGATATTTTAGGCACAGTGTTGAGGTACTCAGTGCGGCAGGGACAAAACTGGGCCAAGTAGGGGAGTAGACGAGTGAGCCAGAGGTGCCAGAAGACAGCAGGGTGTGGGCCTGCAGATAGACCTCCTGCCGACGGTTTGCACTTTGATTTGGGAATTTCACACTGACAGTTGCTCAGAGGGTCAATTATGCAGAGTAACACAATATGTGGCTATATTTGGCTCCAAATAGAGAGAAATAATGTGGTGTGGGTCTTCAGAGCACACTAAGATGATCAGCTGATCACAGTGGAACCTCCATCAGTGTGTGTTTTGGTTAACATAAGAAGTTCACGCCGAAGCTTTGACATTTTTCACTGAGTGTGCAATATGACGCATGTCTTGTCATGTTATTAATACACTGCGTGTGTGCAACGTAATGTATTTGTATCACAAAACGTGACAGCAGCTTGCCAATATAGGAACCGGAAGACAGCTGTTGTCACCCGTTTATGCTGTCATCACCGTTTGAATGATGTAGTTCTTTTCTACCTAACACAGTTACGCCACGAGTCTCAAAAATGTTAAAGCAGAACAGGTTTTTATAGCATTACAATTAGTTTTACATGCAAAAGCAAATTCAAAACACATACAAATGATAAGTGAAAGGGACAAATTGTTTACCTTCATTGAAATTTGATGACGTGTTGACAAAGCAGACCTTCATGTTCTGCTATGAGTACTTTTCTTGAATTAAGTAGTGTTTTTCACATTATTTGGCTGGTTATTTTGCATCTGTGACCAAAAGAAAGGCAGATAATTGGGGTGACAAACCCGACCGAATTTAAGAAATAAATCATAGCAAAACATGAAGGTGGTGTCCATGATGATCTCACTACCACATTGTGTCTTCGCCAACTTTTTCAGTCTTTTCACATTCACATTTCAAATTGTTTTTTTTGCATGTAAAACTATAAAAGCAGGTTTTTTTTAAAGCAGGTTTTTTTTGGGCATTTCGGGTTTTCTGGTGTATTTCTCTGAACTGGCAGACCGGGGCGGTAGTCCCCATTTTTAAAAAGGGTGACCGGAGGGTGTGTTCCAACTATAGGGGGATCACACTCCTCAGCCTCCCTGGGAAAGTCTACTCCAGGGTGCTGGAGAGAAGGGCACGACCGTTAGTCGAACCTCGGTTACAGGAGCTGCAATGTGGTTTTCGTCCCGGTCGCGGAACACTGGACCAGCTCTACACCCTTGCAAGGGTACTGGAGGGTATGTGGGAGTTTGCCCAACCGGTCTACATGTGCTTTGT
>QODF01000138.1:56056-245473 GCA_024372805.1 Oostethus manadensis
GAATTACTGATGCTAACCAAGGCTGTACTTTCATTGGTTTGATTTTATTGTGGCTTTTCCACATGAGTCATTTTGCATTATCTGAAAAAATAAACTCCTTCTGACCCTTTGGTACATGTCATCTTTTCTAATGTGATGTGCATGTAATAGCATCTGGTCCTCGCGCAAACAGCACCGGTGAACGAGACACAATGTAGCTGATAAGTGACTGGTTTGCATTTGCAGCCCAATATACTTGGGCTTTCCATGCTGATTTTGTAAAAGCCAGGTTCATTCATTACCTGCTTCATTTGCTGTTGTTTTTTTTACACCAAACATAAAACAGAACAGTTTCCTCTTATCTTTGCTTCAAAATAGAAAAAAATTGAAATATAAAGTGACCATCACCAGATCATACATTTCAAACACCTGAGCCGACAGACTTTCCCTCTTGATTTAATGTGAGAATCTAAGTTGTCCCACCAAAACCCTCCTCTGGGATGCCAGACTCAGGCCTGAATGACCTGAGGTCCAATTCTGGGGGACAACTGTGCTATCAGGCACACACAGTTCGGCTAAAAAATACCTTTGTTTGACCAAAGTGTTTAAAGTACAGCCTGAGAGCCATTTATGGAACATTCTAAAAATAAAATTAAACAAAAAAAAAAAACATTTATAAAAAACAGCAAAAATAGAAAAAAAGAACAATAATTTTACAGTAATAAAGACAAAATTTGAGAAGAATAAAATCATAATACGAGGAGAAAGAATTGTTTAAGGTTGATTTTTTTTCTCTCTTTTTTTTAAAGTTATAATATTATGAGAAACAAACAAAACAAAGAATATTGTTGCAATTTTAAGAAAACTAGATAAAAAAATACAATATAATTGGAAAGTATTATGAGAGTAAAGACATAATATTCAGGAAGAAAAAAACCTGCAAGAAGAAAGTTGCAATATTTCTACAAAAATTAAATAAAATAAATACAGCAAAAACCCAAACTGAAAAAGTGCATTCATACTATAATATGCTTGTCACTGATAACACAAAATTGTTGTTATTTCTTTATAATTATATAAAAAATGTATTCGTGGGTCGGTTCGGAAAATTCAAAAGCGGCCCCCGCAACCTTTGATTTTTTTCAGTATGTGGCCCGGCCAGGACTCCACTGTGTTAGACGGATCTTCTGCCGCCATGTGTCTTTAGCCCAACATTCATGTAGTTGAGGGAAATATTCCAAGCCTTTTCTACCTTTTCAGCAGCGTTATGGAATAGAGATCGGCGGGCTGTCGGTTTTAGTATGGCCCGGTTTGCGTAGGAATCATCCATTCTATCCATTTTCTATGCCACTTTTTCTAATTGGGGTCACAGGGGTATGCACCCCGGACTGGTCGCCAGTCAATCGGACTCTGTATGTAGACAATTGGGGGGAGAATGGAGTAAACCCGCGCATGCATGGGAAGAACATGCAAACTCCACACAGAGATGCCAAGTGGAGATTCGAACCCTGGTCTTCCTGGGTGTAGTAATGTAAAGATAGGAACTATTAGCACAAGCTGCAGGGGACGGGTTAAAAGGGAGACACGGTAAAGACAGTGAGCCGGGCCAATGTGTGCAGCGGTGATCGTACCTGCTGCTAATGTTTACAAGCTCAAGTGAGCAAGTATACAGCTCTCACCGTTCACTCTTTGAAGTGAACGGTTCTCCCTTGAGATCGCAGAACGTATAACGTATATCAGCAATCTATCATTCCAGACGGACAAATTCCCAGAAAAAATGAAGACAGCTAAAGTAGTTCCAATCTTCAAAATTGGAGATAAACATCATTTCACAAACTACCCACCAATTTCACTATTACTTCAATTCTCCAAAATCATGGAAAAGTTATTCAAGCATAGGTTGGACAAATTCCTCAATAAAAATGACATCCTGGCCGACACCGCACGGTGGCTGAGTGGTTAGCACATTGGCCACACAGTCTGGAGATCTGGAAGGTCGTGTTACTTCATTCCTTGGAGAGTACATTTTCTGTCTGTTGACTGTCAATACTATGTTTGTTACTATCACCTTGTACTTGTACTAGCAACCTTTCATCCTAGTGACAACATTGTCTGTACTACAACAACGCTTTGGTACAATTGTTACACACCACTCATCACTATTATTATTATTTATTCTGAAAATCCTTCATCAGGACGGCAGTAGAATTTCCATACCATGACAGGGACTACTATTTAACACACTGTCACATGACCTCACGTATGCATTCAAACGTAGTAACTGCAGGAAGTTCACAAATGTATTGATATCGGGGGGCCGCTACGGGGGGAGGATTTAATAAGCTTTGCTTCTTCCTGCTCCTTTTGGACATGTGGAACTGTCCGTTGTATTAATGATATATTCCATTTCCATGCATGTCCAAATCAAATGTAACCGTTACCNTCCAAAATCATGGAAAAGTTATTCAAGCATAGGTTGGACAAATTCCTCAATAAAAATGACATCCTGGCCGACACCGCACGGTGGCTGAGTGGTTAGCACATTGGCCACACAGTCTGGAGATCTGGAAGGTCGTGTTACTTCATTCCTTGGAGAGTACATTTTCTGTCTGTTGACTGTCAATACTATGTTTGTTACTATCACCTTGTACTTGTACTAGCAACCTTTCATCCTAGTGACAACATTGTCTGTACTACAACAACGCTTTGGTACAATTGTTACACACCACTCATCACTATTATTATTATTTATTCTGAAAATCCTTCATCAGGACGGCAGTAGAATTTCCATACCATGACAGGGACTACTATTTAACACACTGTCACATGACCTCACGTATGCATTCAAACGTAGTAACTGCAGGAAGTTCACAAATGTATTGATATCGGGGGGCCGCTACGGGGGGAGGATTTAATAAGCTTTGCTTCTTCCTGCTCCTTTTGGACATGTGGAACTGTCCGTTGTATTAAGTGATATATTCCAATGTCATTTCCATGCATGTCCAAATCAAATGTAACCGTTACCGTTCCCAAGCTTGCAACGGACTAGAATCAGCGTCCACTCGTCAGCATGTTCACCAACGAGCCTTCAGGAAAAGCAAAAGTCACGTTAAAGGTCAACTTTGCCTTGTTTTACAGAAACAGTAATAGTTCTCTCTATAATGTGTTTTGGGTTCGTGTTTCCGGGCATCTGAAACGGATTAATTAGATTCACGTTGTTTACGTATTTGGCTGTGTTTCGCCAGACCTTTTGTACTGCATCAATAAAGACCTCAAAGTTGAGGCGGACCTGTTCAGCAGTTAAGTTGCTTTCTGATGTCCTGGAAGAGCCACCTGAAAGTGTCTTGTGCATCCCAGCAGCTCGCCATCTTTCCATCTGCACGTATTCACACCCGCCTCCGACTCGGGATCAGAACACAAAGCCACTGATGATTGAATTGCGGGAACGCTATAAGCTGCGGCTCCTCTTCCTCCCACCTTCGTCTCCCACTCGCCTTGGCGCTGCTCCCGCTCATAATTCCTGCGAACCGTCGGGCTTGCTTGCCGCTGCTCCGGCGAGGCCGTGTTCATCTCCTCGTCTGATGAATCGTAAACAGGTACGGGATGGCTGCTTGTCTTCAGCGTCAGCGGCAGGGATCAGAAATCGTAGAGGCCGTTCCTCACCTCCATTTACACACGGCGAATCGGCATCGGATGTACTTTGAACGAGGCGAATCTCGTCGGAAGGACGCGGCGTTTAAAACGACTTAGTCGTTAATTGACACCGTCCGCATTCTGTAACTCAAACAACTAGACTTACTCTGGTTATTGACGTTTTACTTTATTTACGTTTTGTTATCCCCCTCGTCCTATCCAGTGCAGGTTACCTCCTTATCATTTACATGCTAAACAGCACAGCGCCTACGTGGCTGCATGCGTGAGAGAGATATGCGCTTAGACGCGCGTCTACACACAACCAGGGGTGCTTTGTTGTGCGGGAGCCTCCCAGGAGCACCGTGTAATTGTGCAGATATGCTTTGGCAGGTAGTGTGCAAGCAGCCAGGTGGCCTAGAAACAAGGCGTGCACACCAGGGATGACAATTCACCCTGTTGTGGTGCCCACAAGCAACACACCCGATACAACAACGTGACCTTTGAGCAAGCGGATCAAGTAGACAGAAAGTAAAGTATGGTGAGTGAAAGACAGGAGAAAATGTGGCCGTTTTCAAGCAAATTGCACATCTGGGCTAATAAAAGCTGCAGGGAAATTGCTGACAGCGTTTCCTTTCCAATCTTCCCAGTAATTCCCCACGAGCCTTGGCATTAGCGCCTTAGCGCCATCCATCCCCCCAGCTCCACTCAGCCTTTTTCATAGCAGTACATAACCGAGTAGGACTTGCTGAGACTTTTTTCACACACTAGAAGGTGTCACCAACCTTTTTGAGACTCTGGACCCGGCCGTGAACCTGCGCAAGACCCACCCCGACTTCTCACCCTCCAAGGGGATACGGGTCATATCCAATATGCTGATATTGTCCAACTCTGAATTTTCAAATCCAATATCAAGCAAAGTTGAATTTTCTAAAAATAGCAACTTTGTTTGTTTCTTTAAAAAAAAACAGCATGTTTGTTTACTAAGAAAAATCTTGAAAATTATCATCAGGCATGCCCGAACTTTTGCATATCACCGTATATATATACACATGGCAGGTATCATATACAGTATACTGTATGTATGTGTGTGTGTGTGTATATACAGTGAGGAAAATACACCCAGCTATTTTGCAAGTTCTCCCACTTAGAAATCATGGAGGGGTCTGACATTTTCAGCGCAGGTGCATGTCCACTGTGAGATCATGATCTAAAAAGAAAAACCTAGAAATCACAATGTATGATTTTTTAACTACTTATTTGCATGATACAGCAGCAAATAAGTATTTGAACACCCGTCTATCAGCTAGAATTCTGACCCTTAAAGACCTGTTAGTCCACCCTTGCCAAGCAAATTGCCAAGCAGCTTGGTGAAAAAAGGTCCACTGTTGGAGCAGTCATTAGAAAATGGAAGAAGCTAAACATGGCCGTCAATCTCCCTCGGACTGGGGCTCCACGCAAGATCTCACCTTGTGGGGTCTCAATGATCCTAGGAAAGGTGAGGATTCATCCCAGAACTACAGGGTAGGAGCTGGTCAATGACCTGAAAAGAGCTGGGACCACCGTTACCAAGGTTACTGTTGGTAATACACTAAAACGCCATGGTTTGAAATCATGCATGGCACGGAAGGTTTCCCTGCTTAAACCAACACATGTCCGGGTCCATCTTAAGTTTGCCAAAGACCATTTGGATGATCCAGAGGAGTCATGGGAGAAAGTCATGTGGTCAGTTGAGACCAAAATAAAACTCTTTTGTCATAATTCCACTAAGCGTGTTTGGAGGAAGAAGAATGATGAGTACCATCCCAAGAACACCATCCCTACTATGAAGCATGGGGGAGGTAGCATCATGCTTTTCTCTGCACATGGGACAGGGCGACTACACTATATTAAGGAGAGGATGACCGGGGCCATGTATTGCGAGAATTTGATGAACAACCTCCTTACCTCCGTTAGAGCACTGAAGATGGGTCGCGGTTGGGTCTTCCAACATGACAATGTCCTGAAGCACACAGCCAGGATAACAAAGGAGTGGCTTCGTAAGAAGCATATCAAAGTTCTGGCAGGGCTTAGCCAGTCTCTAGACCTAAACCCAATTGAAAACCTTTGGAGGGAGCTCAAACTCTGTGTGTCTCAGCGACAGCCTAGAAACCTCAATGATCTGGGGAAGATCTGTGTGGAGGAGTGGGCCAAAATCCCTCCTGCATTGTGTACAAACCTGGTGAAAAACTACAGGAAGCGTTTGGCCTCTGTAATCACAAACAGAGGCTACTGTACCAAGTATTTGCATTGATTTTCTCAGGTGTTCAAATACTTATTTATCATACAAATAAATAGTTAAAAAATCATCATACATTGTGATTTCTGGATTATTATTTTTTTTGTCATGTCCAGCATCATAACAGCTGAATCGGAGTCAAGCTGCCTTTAAATGCCGAGCAAAATTGCTTTGCCAAGGGAGACTTCATAATCCAAACGAGTCTCCCTTGACATTTGACTGCGTTTATTATGAATTTTGTTGAACCACATTTCGATGCCGGACCTGACCTGAAAATGGATGGGGGTGGGGTGGGGTGGGGGATATAAGAAAGGGTGCAGAAGAACCTCAGACATATTTCAACCATATTATAAACAACCCTGATAATCACAATTTCAGCAACAACCAGAACAGTCACAGAGCAAAATGAGCAAAAATACAGGAAAAGAAAGAAAAAAAACATAAAAAAAATAATAATCATAATAAATTATATATATATATATATATATATACACACACATATACGTACACGCATACATACACATACAGTGCATACACACAAATCCATCCATCCATCCATCCATTTTCTTCCGCCTATCCGAGGTCGGGTCGCGGGGGCAGCAACCTAAGCAGGGAAGCCCAGACGTCCCTCTCCTCGGCCACTTCGTCCAGCTCTTCCCGGCGGATGCCGAGGCGTTCCCAGGCCAGCTAAAATACATAGTCTCTCCAGCGTGTCCTGGGTCTTCCACGAGGCCTCCTACCGGTTGGACGTGCCCTGAACACCTCCCCAGGAAGGCGTTCGGGAGGCATCCCAACCAGATGCCCGAGCCACCTCATCTGGCTCCTCTCAATGCGGAGGAGCAGCGGTTCTACTCCGAGTCTCTCCCGGATGACAGTGCCTCATCCTATCTCTAAGGGAGAGCCCAGCCACCCTGCGGACAAAATTAATTTCTGCCATTTGTGCCTGCGATCTTGTCCTTTCGGTCACTACCCAGAGCTCATGACCATAGGTGATGGTAGGAACGTAGATTGACTGGTAAATTGAGAGCTTTGCCTTTCGGCTCAGCTCTCTCAGAGTCCGCATCACTCCAGACGCTGCACAAACCCGCCTGTCCATCTCACGTTTCATCCTTCCCTCACTCGTGAACAAGACCCAGAGGTATTTAAACTCCTCCATTTGAGGCAGGACCTCATCCCCGACCTGAAGATGGCACTGCAACTTTTTTCCGGGCGAGAACCATATACTCAGATTTGGTGGTGCTGATTCTCATCCCAGCCGCTTCACACTCAGCTGCGAACCGATCCAGTGAGAGTTGAAGGTCACTGCTCGATGAAGCCAGCAGGACCACGTCATCTGCAAAAACCAGAGACCGAATCCTGTGGGCACCAAACTGAAACCCCTCAACGCCCTGGCTGCGTCTAGAAATTCTGTCCATGAAAGTTATGAACAGAATCGGTGACAAAGGGCAGGTGTGGCGGAGTCCAACCCTCACTGGAAACGGGTCCGACTTATTGCCGGCTATGCGAACCAGACTCTGACACCGGTCATACAAGGAACGAGCCGCCTGGATTAGGTGGTCCGACATATTCCCGGAACACTCCCCACAGTATTTCCTGAGGAACACGGTGGAATGCCTTCAACAAGTCCACAAAGCACATGTAGACTGGTTGGGCAAACTCCCATGCACCCTCTAGGACCCTGTCGAGAGTATAGAGCTGGTCCACAGTTTCACGTCCAGGAGGAAAACCACACTGCTCCTCCTGTATCCGAGATTTGACTATCCAGTGGATCCTCCTCTCCAGAACCCCTGAATAGACCTTTCCAGGAAGGCTGAGGAGTGTGATCCCATGATAGTTAGAACACACCCTCCAGTCCCCCTTCTTGAAAAGCGGGACCACCACCCTGGTCTGCCACTCCAGGGGCACGACTCCGATGTCCACGCGATGCTGCAGAATCGTGTCAACCAAGACACGCCCACAGCATCCAGGGGCTTAAGGAACTCCGAGCGGATCTCATCCAACCCCGGGGCCTTGTCACCAAGGAGCTTTTTGACCACCTCGGTAACTTCAGCCCCAGAGATAGGGTAACCCGCCTCAAAGTCCCCGGGCACTGCTTCCATGTTGGAAGACAGGTCGGTGGGATTGAGTTCTTCAAAGAATTCCTTCCACAGGTCCACATCATCTCGAGTCGAGGTCAGCAGCACACTGTGCCCACTTAACACGGTGTTGACTGTGCACTGCTTTCCCCTCCTGAGACGGCGGATGGTGGACCAGAATCTCTTTAAAGCCATCCGGAAGTCGTTTTCCATGGCCTCTCCGAACTCCTCCCATGTCTGGGTTTTTTGCCCCTGTGACTGCCAGAGCCGCAGACCGTTCTGCCTGCCGGTACCTTTTGGCTGCCTCCAGAGTCCAATGGGCAAGAACGGCCTGATAGGAATCTTTCTTCAGCTTGACGGCATCCCTCATCGCTGGTGTCCACCAAAGGGTTCTGGGATTACCGCCACGAAAGGCACCAAACACCTTACGGCCACAGCTCCGATCAGCTACATCGACAAAGGAGGAACGAAACATCGCCCACTCGGATTCAATGTCCGCTGCCTCCTTCGGAACTTGGTCGAAGCTTTCCCGCAGGTGGGAGTTGAGACTCTTTCTGATAAGGGACTCTGCCAGACATTCCCAGCAGACCCTCACAATGCGTTTGGGTCTGCCAGGTCTGACCGGCATCCTACCCTACCATCGGAACCAACTCACCACCAGGTGGTGATCGGTTGACAGCTTCGCCCCTCTCTTCACCCGAGTGTCTAAAACATGTGGCCGTAAGTCTGACTACACAACCACAAAGTCAATCATCAAACTGCAGCCCAGGGTGTCCTGGTGCCAAGTGCACATGTGGACACCCTTAAGCTTGAACATGGTGTTCGTTATAGACAATCCGTGACGAGCACAGAAGTCCAATAACAAAATACCGCTCGGGTTAAGATCAGGGGGGCCGTTCCTCCCAATCTCACCTCTCCAGGTCTCACTGTCGCAGCCAACATGAGCGTTGAAGTCACCCAGTAGAACAAGGGAATCCCCCGAGGGAGCACTCTCTAGTACTTCCTTCAAGGACTCCGAAAAGGGTGGGTATTCTGAACTGCTGTTTGGTGCATACGACAAACAACAGTCAGGACCCGTCCCCCCACCCGAAGGCGTAGGGAAACTACCCTCTCGCTTACCGGGTTAAACTCCAACGTGCAGGCTCGGAGCCATGGGGCAACAAGAATTTCCACCCCTGCCCGTTGCCTCTCATTGCCGGCAACACCAGAGTGGAATGAAGTCCAGCCCCTCTCGAGAGGACTGGTTCCAGAGCCCTTGCTGTGCGTTGAGGTGAGTCCGACTATATCCAGCCGGAATTTCTCCACCTCACACACCAGCCCAGGCTCCTTCCCCGCCAGAGAGGTGACATTTCACGTACCGACAACTAGCTTCTGTACCCGAGGATCAGACTGCCAAGGCCTCCACCTCCGGCCGCCACCCAGCTCACTTAGCACCGGACCCGTTTGGCCCCTCGTACGAGTGGTGAGCTCATAGGAGGGGGGACCCACGTTACCTGTTCGGGCTGTGCCCGACCAGGCCCCATGGGTGTCGGCCCGGCCACCAGACGCTCACCATCGTGCCCCACCTCCAGGTCCGGCTACAGAGGGTGACCGCTGTGACTCGCGTCCGGGCGAGGGAAAATGAAGTCCAATGTTTTTAATCATCAACGGGGTCTTTTGAGTCACTCTCTGCCTGGTCCCTCTCCTAGGACCTTTTTGTCATGGGTGACCCTACCAGGGGCATGACAGCCCCCGACAACTTAGCTCCTAGGATTATTGGGAGACGCAAACTCCTCCACCACGATAAGGTGGTGGCTCATGGGAGGAGACACACATACAGTGTGCATATATATGTATACACATACATGAATACATACATACATATTACTAATGCACCAATTACATGTACTAATAATAATAAACATAAAAGAAAAACAGCGAGAAAAACAGAACCTAATGAACAACGACCATCCAAATGACACGTGCATCAAATCTACATTAAATCTACATTACTCTACAGTGACAGGATAACTGCATCAGAGTGAAGCGTTCACCTCACCCCCCAGTGCTCACACACCCCAGAACCAGTACCCACACCAAACCCTGTTCCCCCACCCACACATGCCAACACGTATACACCCAAACATTTTCACATATGGCATAGGCACTCCTGTTCCCCGGGACCCACCGCGGGGCAGGTGCCGGCACGGGGCCAGGTCATTCATAGGCCCCGGACGCCCAGCGACCGCAGTCCGTGAGCAGCCTCTCCCAGATGTCACACTCAAAGCCAACAGGCACGCCACTGTAGGAGATCGCGGCGGCCCGTACCCCCGAACACCAACACAGCCATCCCCTCCCTGTATCCAAGAGGAACCCGGGCAACACACCCCACCACTTGGAGAGGCAGCAACCCTCCAGGAACAGTCACACACCTCACCCTTCCCCCAGTGCCCACACCACTGTTAAATCCCCTGCACCCAACGTACACAGAAACACACACTGACACACACCAGCACTCGCGTACACAAACCCACACTTGCCCAACCCCATGCACACTCCCCCAACCCAGGTCCTCCAAGCCACCAATCCAGCACCGGGACGCGCACCCATCCACCCCCGTAGCAGCGAGTCCGGGCAAACCTAGATCCCCCGGGGGTCAGATACACCCCACTCCCACACGCGGGTAGAGGCAGCCCCGGAACCCAGGGCCCTGGAGCGCCGCCCCACCCACACCCAGCCAGCCCAGCGACCCGACCCGGGACCCGACGGCCACGACCCAGGCCCCATCGCCCCACTACCCAAACCGGTCGCTTCGGCACCAGACCTACCCCTGCCTCAATAGAGATAAACACCGGTCCCCCGCAGAGCAGCGCAGCCTAGCCCAACTCCCCAAGCCACCACCAGCGGCCCGTATTCCCCTGGCACCTACGCCAGCCGCCCAACTCTCAGAGTGAAATGAAAGAGCTAATCACCGGAGACCAGAGTGAATGAGATTGGTCCAATTGATTGTTTAAAGAGCTAGACATTGTCTCACAAGAGATATGATCTAATAAAAGGTTCCTAAATTGGTTCATACTTAGATTGGCTTTTGTTTTCCAATTCATGAGAATAGTTTTCTTTGCGATGCATAACGCAGTAAGGAGCATACGTGAGGTGTTATTATCGATATTGATGCCACCTAAATGGCCAAGTAAACACCATGTGGGGTGTGCTGGAATATTACATCTGGACCATGTGGACAGCTCCTCACATACCTGAAGCCAAAACCTTAGGACAGGTGCACAATACCACACAGCATGTATATAGTTATCAACAGAGTTGTTTGTGCACTGTGAGCAAATATTTGACTTTGTGAGACCCATCTTGAACATCCTTTGTCCTGTATAATGAGTCCTATGAAGAATTTGGAACTGAATTAGCCGTAGATTTAAGTTTTTCGTCATTTTAAATGTATTTGAACGTATTTGTATCCATGTGTTTTGATCCAAATGACTGAGTAGGTCTGTTTCCCATTTTTTTCTTTTCTGGATTTTTCTTTTTAGATCATGTCTCTCACAGTAGACATGCACCTACACTGAAAATTTCAGACCCCTCCATGTTTTCTAAGTGGGAGAACTTGCAAAATAGCAGGGTGTTCAAATACCTATTTTGCTCGCTGTATATATATGTACATATATATATACACACATAACTTCATGCTACAAAAATTAGGTTATGACACCCCTGATTTAACCCAAATAAAATATTAAACTTTTCATATCCGTCTAGAGTTTAACCTTTGTGAAGAAAAACTATCGGCACCATAATTAGGGTCAAATTCCTCTTCTTTGGGAATGGGTGACATAGACTGCCACAACGTCTGACTCGACTTAGAGGACTGCATGTGCATATTTTCATTACTGGGCCCACAAGCTTTTTTACTTACGGTGTTTGAAAATGCTTAACGCAGGTTGATAAATCAGCACCCACGAGCCAGGGTTCCCACTAAAGTGACTTTTCTCTATTAAATGCATTTGACATTTTTCCCCCTCCATTTATCTCAAGCTTGCACCGAGCGTTGATATCCATCCGTCCATTTTCTATACCGCTTGTCCTCATTAGGGTCCCTATCCCAGCTGACTTTGGGCGGGAGGCGGGGTACACCCTGGAATGGTCGGAGCGTGGATATTTGGTGTTTTATTATTTGTTATTTGATATTTGTTATTATTCCTGATCATTCAGACGGCCACCGTGTAGCCACCATAGAAACCGGTCCAAGCAAATGATCGTGAAAAGTTTCTCATTTGCTTTCTGGCACCCCAACGCTAGCAGATGTTTGTCAGTCAGTTTGGGTGGTGAGATGCAGTCAGAGGCAAACCGTGATTAATGTGCCTCCGTGACCATATTAGAGAGCACATAATGGCTTGGCACATGCTTGATGGTTACCTGAGCTTCTACTGTATTGTTTGCTATTCGCCGTACACGCTATGGATTTGTGTGAGGTATATGATGATATCTGGAAAGATTTTTGATAATGATCTACCTTCCCTTCACTCCCACCTCATCATTGCATTGCCATTTATTTTATGGGTTTAGCTAAACCGATGCTGAGGGTGTTTAATTGGGCCGCAGTTGAATGAATTAAGCATATTTCCGCCTTGTAATGCGTATAACGTGGTTGAAAAGCCGGGCCAATGTCATCTTGAGAATTTGAAATGGCAGCCAAAAGGAGATGACTGCTAAGCTCACGGAGACAGAGAGCAATCTGGCAAGTGTACTTTCAGTCTGGCACAGGGGATCAGAGAAGAAACGGCACTGGATTACAGCGATGCTTGCCGTGATAATGCAAAACTTTAAATTAACGCAGCAGGCTTAGCGCTACCGACTTTCGTGTGGAGCGCGAAGGACCCACACAACAGAAGACAAAGTCTTACGAAAGCTGATTATGCGATGTCAGAGTCATATATAACACACCGCCGGAGTTTGGGTTGGGAAGAGCCTGCTGTGGGCAGCACTGAAGAAATCCATTTGACTATCCATGCGATGTATATTTGAATAATCTGAAAGAGCGATGGAGTTCTTCTGTCTGAATGGCACTGAATGTATCAAGTCACCGGAGACAGGGCCTCAAATGTTATTTGCTGTCAAAGCAATTACTCCGATGGCAAGCTGACATTCAGTAATCATAACCCTGTGACCACCGTGACCGCCCGGCGTTATGCACTCAACCAGGAGAGAAAGGAGAATTTTTTATGCAATTCCTCTGCAGAGACAGCTGACATTTTGCCCTCCCAAGAGACGTGTTTCAACCTGATGGTGATATTACTAGATGTTAACATGGTCTTCATGCCCGAAGAGCTATTTTTTAATACAATGTACACAGATACAGACATAGATCGTGGGACACATTACTTGTGAGTTGACCCCTGAGTTCCATCCGTCCGTCTTCTTCCGCTCGGGTTGCGGAGGTGGCAAGCTGAGACGAGAAGCCCAGGCCTCCCTCTCCCTGGCAGATCCGTCCAGCTCCTTTCACCAGATCCTACCTTCCCAGGCCAGCTGGGACACCTGGTCTGGGACACCTCCCCAGGGATGGCGTCGTCATCTTCCCAGGCCACATCATCTGGACTCCTCTCCCTACGAAAGATGACAGTGCTTCTTACCCCATCTCCAAGGGAGAGCCCAGCTCATGACCTTTAGTTCCAACTGCATATTTGTGTGGGAATGATGATGGTTGATGTAGTGTTTTATTTAGAGTTGTGTGTCACAAACATTTGGAAGCTTCGGTGTTATTAAGACATCCGTAGCTGCAAAATAAAGAAAGTTTGAATGATTTGTTGGCTCATAATGTGATGCCACGAGGAACTTCACCGTTTACCGATTTCCAATGTGCAGACACTAACACAGCTGACATTTTCCCACAAAAATATGTTCTCCTGACAACATCTGGACGTAACCATTGCCGTATTCCACAATGCTAAATGGGGACTTTTGGGACGGGTGAGTCATTCCCCGCTTCTGTTCTCTGATACCTGACGGTAAATATCATTTGGCAGATTTGGCAGCACCTGAAAGTTAAATACGCATATAGAAAGCAAAAATCATTCTTGAGGTTAGTCTGTCTTTCCAAGTGAGCATCCACTTTTGACAGTGGAAGGAAAAACCCATTGGCAACGGAAAGAACCCTTGAACCCGACCACAGGCTTGAACTGTAGCGTCCATTCGTCTCGACCGACCGGCTTGAGGGGACGGAGAATAAAGAATACTGATTAGTCCGATCTTACGGTGCCTGCTTGCAGCCTGATAGCTGAAGCAATGTGGGCAAAAGAAGTCAACCTGTAATATTCACTGTGCATACGTTTCTAAAAATAATATCCCGCTTCCGAGATGACAGTCGGCATCATCCTCTGATGCTCAGCCAACTGCAGCCTCAACCTTCTTATCCCCGTGCAAGCGCGGCTTTTGTCGAATGTTTTATGAAGACATCAGTGTGATGTTCCATTCATGTCTGATTAGATTTCCATTTAAGGAATTCAACTGTGCAAGACCGTAGGTGACACAAGGGGTGGCATAGTTAAGGACTCCAGGATCGGGGGCGCCAATAAAAGCTGGTGCTTTTGTGATAAAGAACATCGCGTGTCACGAGAACACCGCGCCTGTTGATCTTTGCAAACGTCATCTTCGGTTCCGCTATTGTACTTGTTATTCGCTCATTTGTGTATTCGCCACAGACAGCGGTAGAATATTTATTTGCAGACACAACTTGCTCATGGCGAAGCAGAGACTCAGAGCGCAGCCCAGTTGGACTTTTGTAACACCCGGCCAAGCGTTTCCGTTTTATGACATGTTAACAGGGCGGGCGCCGCGTCGTGTCTCCTGATATCTACTTTACCTGAAGTCATTAACGGAAACTTTGGCAGACAATAATGAGGTGCATCGCAAGTGTGACGAGAAACAATGGACAGCACACATGAGGACGTGGACACAGCACCATCAACGGAGGCCTCAGAAGATGTGATTAGAGAGGTGCAAGCTATCATAAACAACACACAGCGAAATGCTGTTCAGAGAGACAATTAAACTGGGACATCTGCCACCGCCACTGCTGACAAGAGAGGGCTCCCAGCCACGGCAATTAATGGGCTCTGAATCTGGCGTAACCCTTCAATGTCTGAGCAATGATGCTTCTCGGCACTCAGGACCTTGCGGTGTTCAGGAATTTATCTGCGGTAGCCGATTTTGCACTTTCAGTGGATAAAGTGGGCTCGGTTCAGGCTATATGTTGCATTTGTGGACTGAAGTATGAAGACACGTGGCCGTTAACACCTGCAGGGAGTGGAAAGGGAATAGAATAGAGATGGTGCCCTCTTTGCAGCTATAACATTGTCTGTGTATGTGGCTTTTTTTTGTCTTCGTTCAACCCCAAGAGCATCCATGATGTCAGAGGTCGTCGGTGTCAATGGCGGAAGGCTGATTCACTTCGAGGTCAGAGCTACAATGATGTCCAAAATTAGGGATGTCTGATAGATATTGGCCTAAAAATGAGATACCGGATGATATCGGTAACCCGGGGTTTTCTTTTTGCATTATTTCCAAGTTTCATCGTGGCTTTGGAAATATGGGTAACACTTTATAATCAGGAACTTGCAATGAGCTCTAATAAGTAGTCATTAAGGTAATAAGCTAATTATTATATTAATAAAACTGTATGCATGATTATTTCATGCATGAATAAGTTGATATAAATATTAATTGAAAGATTTATTTATGAATATTCAAAGTTAATAAATCCTTTATTATATGCATTTTAACAGTTAACAATGCTGCTCTGCGGCTTCTGGATCTAAGGTGAGAACAGTGCCTAACCCTTATTGAATTGAATGACTACTCATTTAAATGACTACTAAATTAAATTGAATTACTACATTAAGGGTCATTGTAAGCACTTCATATAAAGTGCTACCTAAATATGCAACTGGTAATGTCCGTACAGTAAACTACAGAGAAACAGGTACAGCTGCATGCATTTTCCAGCAACTGCAAAGCAAAACAGTCAAACAAAATAAGAGCACCAAACCAAAGACAACGTGGGAACTAAAGCAAACCAAATCTGAACTCCAAACTGCCATGTGGTACATGACAAGCACTGGTTACGCAAGGGGAGAATACGCCGTCGTCCTTCTGTACTTCCAATCTAATATCTGATATCACACTTCAGGAAGTATCACCCTGAGTCACAGTTATTGAAATAATAAATATAATAATAATAATAATAATAAATAAAAGCTTGCCTGAAGCCAGAGGGAAGTTCTCCACCCCACTGAAGAACTATTTTCTAGTTTCCCTCGGACACGATCGGCACGATGACACGTGAAATTACCGCTTTACATCTCGTAAAATTACGACTTTAAATATCCTAATATTACGACTTTTAATCTCAAAATCTTACGTTTCCAGGACAACTAATTGTATTTATTATTCCATTTACTGTAATTATTGGGTTTTTTTTGTAACTCAGCTCTGTTTGGCCCTACAAGTTCTTTGTATTCATGTTGAAACTTTTCATCTGTAAAACTGACCTCATTCAAATGTGTATGAAAGCAGTGACTTCACTTGACTTGCTTGGTTCTCATAAAAATTGACCTGGACTTGCTTATAACTTGAAGGTAAGGACTTGGTGCTTACATGTGACTTGTACATGAGGGACCTACTCCCACCTGCTGGTCATGCGTTGCGATACACGTCATTGTTTTCCGATCAACGGCTTTTGCCAGGCAAATTGGAAGCTTTGAAGGAGGAAGTCTTTGCAGTCTTTGCAAATCGTTAAAGTTTAGCATGCAAAAGAGACACCGCAGACATAACGTTAGTCAGGCACGGAGAAAGCACGCTTGTTATCAGCCAAACACGGTTGTTTACACGCTTCAGACATGGTTTGATGAGGTCATCATTTGCACCCTGGAAAACACAAGAACCCACGGTCCTTCATGCAGCAGCATTAGTTTGAGGGAAGAGCTGCTGTCTGTATCGGCATCGGTTGATATCGGAATCGGCAACAACGTACTGGACAACAAGCAACATGCAGCTTCTTATGGAAACGTCCTAGGAGCTGCTTCCAACAGTCTCAAGGTCATATTTTACAGCCCGTCTGTCAAGCTTCCTCTACAGACTCCGCATTCTCTCTGTCCAATACTCTTCAGTGTTCCTGCGCCTCAGTCTCACAGTTCTGTTGGTGTCAGACTACCTCACAATAACTGAGCTCTTCTTGTGTAGCTTTTCCCTCTTTAATTGCTTCCTGTCTTGCCAAAAAACATGAAGGATGGAACCGCATGTGACCTCATTACCAGCAAGGTTCTGGAAAAAAAAAAGGAGAGCGCACTTTGCTCTCAGAAGTGTTATCCCTGCTTGCTTCTCTTTCTTACTCCGGAGTTTGATTGTTTAGATCCGTGTAGCCGATTGATGAACTCCACTTTTTGCAAAACCATCTTTCTGTCTTTGCCGACTGTGCATAAAGGTGCATAAACTGTGCGAGCGGGGGATAACATGCAACAACAGGCATGTGGAAAAGGACAGTGACACCGTGGGTAAGCCGCGGCTGCAGCAACACAACATTGCTGTCCGGCCGCATGCCGTTACGCACAAGGATCGGCTTCATGGCTGCCAAAAAAGGCTGCTGGGTCGTCCTCCCGATCAGTAGCGGCACAGAGCCCTCCAGTGGACATTGGAGGAAAAAGCAACATTAGTGGAAGTAATGTGCGGTAATATAAGTAGTATAGTAGTTGTACTGTACTTGTCACACTCACATGCTGCACGGGCAAGAGTGAATGTGAACACATAGAGAATGTGTGTGCCAGGATAAATTCCCCGGCAGTCTAGCCCAATGGCACAACAAAGGGATGATGAGTGCAAGCCTGGGTCATTGTGAACAGCAGAGCTACAGCGGAGGTTGTCTGCCCTGAAGCTGAACTGGAAGAGGACTCCATGGCAGTAGAGTGTGATAGCTGAAGGCTCTCCACAAAAACAGATTGGGAGTTCAATCCAGGATCAAATGAAAAGTGAACAGGAGTAATTGAGCAGTGTTGCCAGCGTGATGAAATTGCCATCGTGTCTGGTTGCCGATCCAGACATATTAACAGTCTCCCATTCTCTCTCCCACAGGAAGTCCGGCTAACCTGACGTGCAGAGCCTTCTTTGGCTACAGTGGAGACGTCAGCCCGCTCATCTATTGGATGAAGGGGGAAAAGTTCATCGAGGATCTGGATGAGGAGCGGGTGCAAGAGAGTGACATTAAGTACGTTTTCATCTGTTGCATTAACCATTTCAACATGTTGATTATGATGTTGGCTTGTTGTGCTCATCATGAAAAGAAGCTCATAAAAACGTGTCCGAGTGCCCAAACATTCCCACCGAAAACCGCATGAAGAAAAATGAAGGACGCGTGGCGGCAATTTCATTAATTTTTTGCAATAAAGATGCTAAAAGCTAGTCGGTGCCCAAACAAAGCATCCACTGACTGGTCACTGTGAAAAATGGATAATGGTTCTGTTATAGTTGGGACACTATAGACAGATTCTGTCCAGGGAATGCTTCTATCGTCTTTATTATGTGTGTGGTTTTGGTTTATTTGGTCATAGAATGCACACACATCAGCCCTTCGTCACCGATTGTGTTCATTACTTTCATGGGCCATATTTCTAGGCTCAGCCAGGGCATTCAGGGGATCCGGTTAAGTGGCTGCAGGATTGGGTCTGTTTTTGCAGATGATGTTGTCTTGCTGGCTTCATCGAGCCGTGATCACTAGTTCAGTTCCCTCTCTTGCGTGGCTGGGCTCTCCCTTAGAGATAAGGTGAGAAGCACTTGTCATGTGGGAGAAATATGCAAAGTGAGTATATGTCTCCCAACTGGACAACTGGAACATTTTCATATTTTTTATGAATTACAGTACTGCTGCAAAAACAAGAACCTTGATAAAGACATGGAAGAAAAAAATATTGAATTCAAGAAAAAACTCATCGAAAAGTACTAAGGCATATGTTATAGTGGGATTGTAATGAAAGAAGAAATGAAGAGAGGCCGCACGGTGGATGAGTGGTTAGCACATTAGCCACACAGTCAGGGGACCTGGAAGACCTGGGTTCAAATCTCCGTTACTCCGTGCGTGGGTTTTCTCCGGGTACTCCGGTTTCCTCCCACATTCCAAAAACATGCATGTTAGGTTAATTGGCCACTCTAAATTGTCAATTAGAGTGTGAATGTGAGTGACTGGCGACCAGTCCAGGATGTACCCCTCCTCTCACCCAAAGTCAGCTGGGATAGGCTACAGCATCCCCGTTTATTTTGTTGTTGTTGGACCTTTGAAATGGACTGATGATAAAAACCAAAGTTAGGTTACCGTATGATATCTGAACAAAACACTGACATATTAGCTTTGTGTTAAAGGTAACAAAAAACTGTGTAATAACATCAGATGTCATAGAGTCCATCCATCAAATTTTCTATGCCGCTTCACAGTGAATCACCACCTTACGGCGGTGGAGGGGTTTGAGTGCCCGAGTGATCCTAGGAGCGATGTTGTCGGGGGCTTTATGCCCCTGGTAGGGTCTCCCAAGGCAAAAAGGTTCTAGGTGACGAGCCAGACTAAGAGTGATTCAGAAGACCCGTATGAAAAAAAACCAAGAGGAGTGACCGCACCTCGCCCGGACGTGGGATACTGGGGCCTCACCCTGGAGCCAGGCCTGGGGGAGGGGCTCGCAGGCGAGCGCCTGGTGGTCAGTTCTTTACCCGTGGGACCTGGCCGGGCCTAGCCCGAAGAAGCCGCACGGGAACTCCCCCCCGCAAACCCACCACCTGCAGGGGCAAGCATAAGGGTCCGGTGCTTTGTGATTTGGGCAGTGGTCGGCGGCGGGTGTCCGGGCGACCTGGTCTTCGGCGGCCAAATCTGGTTCTTGGGACATGGAATGTCACTTCTCTGGTGGGGAAGGAGCCCGAGCTTGTGGAAGAGGCGGAGAGATTCCGACTAGATATAGTCGGTCTCATCTCAGCCCACAGTTTGGGCTCTGGAACCAAATTCCTTGAGAGGGGCTGGACCTTGTTCTTCTCTGGAGTTGCCACTGGGGAGAGGCGGCAAGCTGGTGTAGGCTTATTATTAGCCCCCCGGCCTGGTGCCTCTGTGTTGGAGTCATCCCCAGTGAACGAGAGGGTTATTTCCCTACGCCTTAGGGCTGGGGAAAGGGTCCTGACTGTGGTTTGCGCGTACGCGCCAAACAGCAGTTCAGAGTACCCAGCCTTCTTGGAGTCTATCAGAGGGGTTCTGGAGAGCACCCCAACTGGTGACTCCATAGCTCTACTGGGAGACTTCAACGCCCATGTGGGCAATGACAGTGTGACTTGGAGGGGCGTGGTTGCAAGGAACGGACTCCCTGACCTGAACCCGTGTGGTGTGTTGTTGCTGGACTTCTGTGCGAATCACAGTTTGTCCATAACAAACACCATGTTCGAACATAAGGGTGTCCTTAAGTGCACTTGGCACCAGGACACCCTAGGTCGCAGGTCTATGATTGACATTGTGGTCGTATCATCAGACCTGCGTCCGCATGTTCTGGACACGCTGGTGAAGAGAAGGGCTGAGCTGTCAACTGACCACCACCTGGTGATGACCTCGATTAGATGGCGGGGAAGGATGCCGGACACACCTGGTAGACCCAAACGCGTAGTGAGGGTGTGCTGGGAATGTCTGGCAGAGTCTCCCGTTCGTCGATTCTTTAACTCTCATCTCCGGCAGAGTTTCGCCTGCATCTCGAGGGACGACCGGCATATTGAGTCCGAATGGGCCGTATTTTGTGCCTCCATTGCTGAGGCAGCCAGTCGTAGTTGCGGCCGTAAGGTGGTCGGTTCCAGTCGTGGTGGCAAGCCTCAAACCCGATGGTGGACACCAGGGGTTAGGGCTGCTGTCAAGCTGAAGAAGGAGTCCTATCATGCATGGATGGCTTGTGGGACTGCCGAAGTAGCTGACAGGTATCGGCAGGCCAAGCGGGTCGTGGCTTTGGCGGTGGTCGAGGCAAAAACTCGGGTGTGGAAGGAGTTGAGTGAGGCTATGGAGCACGACTTTTGGTCGGCCTCGAAGAGGTTGTGGCAAACCGTCCGACATCTCAGAAAGGGGAAGCAGCTCCCAGTTCACACTGTTTACAGTGCGGACGGGGGCTTGCTGACCTCGACTGTGGAGATAGTTGGTCGGTGGAAGGAATACTTTGAGGCCCTTCTCATTCCCACTGACATACCTTCCGTAGAGGAAGCAGAGTCTGAGGATACGTACGTGGACAGTTCTATCACCGTGGCTGAGGTAATTGGGGTAGTTAAATCACTCCCCAGTGGCAAGGCTCCGGGGGTAGACGAGTTCCGCTCAGAATTCCTCAAGGCTCTGGATGTTGGAGGACTGTGTTGGTTGACACGCCTCTACAACATTGCATGGAAGTCAGGAACAGTACCTCTGGACTGGCAGACCGGGGTGGTGGTCCCCATTTTTAAAAAGGGTGACCGGAGGGTGTGTTCCAACTATAGGGGGATCACACTCCTCAGCCTTCCTGGGAAAGTCTACTCCAGGGTGCTGGAGAGAAGGGTACGACCGTTAGTCGAACCTCGGTTAGAGGAGCTGCAATGTGGTTTTCGTCCCGGTCGCGGAACACTGGACCAGCTCTACACCCTTGCAAGGGTACTCGAGGGTATGTGGGAGTTTGCCCAACCAGTCTACATGTGCTTTGTGGACCTGGAAAAGGCATTCGACCGTGTCCCTCGTGGTGTCCTGTGGGGGGTGCTCCGGGAGTACGGGATTGATGGTCCGCTTCTACGTGCCATTCGGTCCTTGTACAATCGAAGCAGGAGCCTGGTTCGCATTGCCAGCAGTAAGTCGAGCTTGTTTCCGGTGAACGTTGGCCTCCGCCAAGGCTGCCCTTTGTCACCGATTCTGTTCATAATCTTCATGGACAGAATTTCTAGGCGCAGTCAAGGTGTTGAGGGAGTCCAGCTTGGTGACCTTAGGATCTCGTCTCTGCTATTTGCAGACGATGTGGTCCTTATGGCCTCATCAGGCTGTGACCTTCAGCGTTTACTGGAGCGGTTTGCAGCTGAGTGTGAAGCTTCTGGGATGAGACTCAGCACCTCCAAATCCGAGGCCATGGTTCTCAGTCGGAAACGGGTGGACTGTACCCTCCGGGTTGGGAGTGAGGTCTTGCCTCAGGTGGAGGAGTTCAAGTATCTCGGGTTCTTGTTCACGAGTGAGGGAAGGTTGGAGCGTGAGATCGACAGACGGATCGGTGCAGCATCTGCAGTAATGCGGTCGCTGTACCGGACCGTCGTGGTGAAGAGAGAGCTGAGCCGGAAGGCAAAGCTCTCTGTTTACCGATCGATCTACGTTCCCACCCTCACCTATGGTCATGAGTTATGGGTCATGACCGAAAGAATGAGATCGCGGATACAAGCGGCGGAAATGAGTTTCCTTCGTAGGGTGGCTGGACTCACCCTAAGAGATAGGGTGAGGAGCTCGGCCATCCGGGAGGAGCTCAGAGTAGAGCCGCTGCTCCTTCACATCGAGAGGAGCCAGTTGAGGTGGCTCGGGCATCTAGTCCGGATGCCTCCCGGGCGCCTCCCTGGTGAGGTGTTTCGGGCATGCCCAGTCGGGAGAAGGCCCCCGGGAAGACCTAGGACACGCTGGAGGGACTATGTCTCACAGCTGGCCTGGGAACGCCTTGGTGTCCTCCCGATGGAGCTGGAAGAGGTCGCTGGGGACCGGGAATTCTGGACTTCCCTACTGAAGCTGCTGCCCCCGCGACCCGGACCCGGATAAGCGGAGGAAAATGGATGGATGGATGGATGGCATGTTTTTGGAATGTGGGAGGTACCCGAAGAAAATACGCACATACACTGGAACATGCAAACTTTGCACAGAGATTCAAACCCAGGTTTCCAAATCTGGTGCAGCAGGAAACCCTTCAACTCCTTTTTAATGGATAAAGTCTCGCGCAGGAAGACATCACCGCCCGTGAACAAATGCAGCCTAATGAAAAGGTTAACGGTGGGCAGTGTGACAAGGTTGAGCGGAGGAGTTAGCGGCCCGGTATGCAACCTGGCCTTTGCAGACGTCATTAGCATGCTCCACCCAGTTCTCACCACCATTCTACTCGTGAAAGACACCGAGCCAATTAGAGCCTATTGAATTCATTGTGTGCAGCTTGATAGAGACGGGGAACTGTGCTTTCACGTCGTCAGCAAATGAGGGAACAAGCTGAGCATATAACTCTGAGTCACTTTTAGTGGGTGTGTGTACTCTGTATTTTCCTCTGGTACTGTGGTATGTATGCTATGATATGTTGTTTTTTGCTTCAAACATGCTTAACAAGATACAATAAGGAATGCTTCAGCAAGTCTGCAAAGGAATAGGAAGAAGTCGAGCATATTTAATCCCATCCCCTTCTCAATGATGATTGATCAATATTATTGATCATTCATTCACACCGTAACTTTTACATGATAACACAATATTTCACTTTACATTTTGCCCAACTCTTGTGTATCAAGAAAGGAAAGTGTTTCAAAAAGTTCGTCAAAAGTCGGTAACGTTACTGTAATCTTCAGTGAGACACACAAGCACCAGACTTGATATGCCGGAAAAAAGGCTTTTATTGCAAATTTGAATTCTGACAACAGGCACAATAATCCCTAACGCGAGCTACTGTTGTGGCTATAACCCTCGCCAAGCTAATACTTAACTCTCCGACGCCACTTCCTGTCCTCCACCACCTAACAGAACACATTTTCTTCATCACACACGAGCATGAGTGTTATTTATGTCTTAAAGGACTTATTTACTGTCATTTTGTCTACTATATTTGGGAATACAAGTTCAAAGGTGACTATAGGGATGTTATTTCATGTCTAGAGGGCGCTAATAACCTTAAAAACTGTAATTACAAGGTCCTAAATAGGTTTTCTAACCTCCATCCACCCATCCATCCATTTTCTATGGCACTTATCCTGATTAGGGTTGCGGGTATGCTGGAGCCTATCCCAGCTGACTTCAGGCAAGGGGCGGGGTACACCCAGGACCTGGTCAGGTTTTCTAAGTTCTAACTACAACATTTTTGATTTATATTTAAGAAATCCTACTCCATTTATCCAATTAGGGATTACTGTGCTACTATAAAGACTGTTATCCTGATCCTATGGCTACAGTTTTTCCCCAGCCAACCAAGATGGGCCCTTTAGGTCTATAAAACCAACATCTGGAAAATGGAAAAAAAGGAGGAGACTTTTAAGGGTTGTATTAATTTCCCACTCCCACAAACATACATAGTAGTAGCCACTTCGGGGCACTTCATTTGAGAGTGGCATGTATTGTGTTGCTGGACCCTCATGCCACAAAATGAGTCATCATTGTGTTGTGTTGGTCATTAAAATATATTTCACAGTGAGCATTACACCTGAATTTATTGTTTTTTTGACTTTGTATAGGCGATGCATGATGTTGCCACTGCAGCAGGGCTTTCTTTCATTTGGCAGTAAATTCAAGTCTGCTTTGTTCAGTCTATTCATTGATCAACACAAATTAGAGGAGTTTCCATATTCCGGTTCCCCGCGGCAGGCAGATCTATGCCCAAGCGGCCCTTGTACCTCCTCACACTATTAGCCTCATGCATCATTACGCGTACGCTGGAAACAGCTGCAATTTGGTACCCTTAACAGCCTAATATGCTCGTCTATCATCACAGGACTTGCACAGATGCCCAGCAGGAGATGCACTGCACTTTGCTTTCCTGTTGTCCTCTCCCGTCACGAAAGTTGTTGTCTCGATGTTATGTGACGATATGCAGTGCGTACTGTATAAGGCGAGCGGCCTGCGTTGTGTGTGCGTGCTCCTTTTACAGCCCTTCTAGTGACAACATGGTAGGAAGTATGATGGTTGTACTGCGCCTTAAATTGGTCACCGGTCCATTAGAGTTGGAAGTAGAGCATGGCTGTAGTCCTGTTAACAGTTTTAGGAAGTTCTTGTAATTGGTTCCGAGAGTAGGGATAAGCGAGTTGTTTTTAAGGAATCGGGACTCAGCGCTCGCCTACCTAAAAAAGAAAAGCAGTTCACGTGTACCACTAATTGTGAACTGTTACTACATTTGCATGAATGTATTTTCCCCGTGGAAAAAGCAAGGGATATGGTCCTTGGCTCAAATCATGTCTACTCTCCCCTTCCTGCCCAAACTAACTCAGGGGTGCCTGACAATGACTCCCGTGTGCCCAACAAAGGCTCATGTTTCTTTGACTAATGGGTGCTTGAGGTTCATTCGCTCATGAACAGTCGACAAAGACTCATTTGCTGGAAAGCTCTACTGATTTGCGGGTATTCAAAAAAGGCCTGTTTCAATGACACTCGATTTCGAGAGGCACTCGACAAAGACTAAAGTTTCACTCACTGACGGGTAGTCAACAAAAACTCCAGTTGCACTGACTCACGGGTATTCAAAAAAGGCTCAAGTTCCAATGACTCACAGGTGCTTGATCAAGACTCAAGTTTGTTTGAATCACTGGTTCACTGGTTTCAACTGGGGTTTTACTGATTTATTGGTATTCTGGACTGGAATTTCACCGGCTCAAGGATGCTCGGCAAAAACCCCAGTTGCACTGACTCATAGGTAAAAAGAGGCTCAAGTTTCAATGACTCACAGGTGCTTGATCAAGACTCAAGTTTGTTCGAATCACTGGTTCACTGGTTTCAACTGGGGTTTTACTGATTTATTGGTATTCTGGACTGGAATTTCACTGGCTCAAGGATGCTCGGCAAAAACCCCAGTTGCACTGACTCATAGGTAAAAAGAGGCTCAAGTTTCAATGACTCACAGGTGCTTGATCAAGACTCAAGTTGGTTTGAATCACTGGTTCACTGGTTTCACTGGCCATGGAGTACTCTACAAAGACTAATTTCAATGACTCACGGGTGCTCGACAAAAACCCCAGTTGCACTGACTCATAGGTCAAAAAAGGCTCAAGTTTAGGGTTTCAAGTTTTGGGGTTTTACTGATTTATTGGTATTCTGGACTGGAATTTCACTGGCTCAAGGATGCTCGGCAAAGAATCGAGGCTCACTAACTCGTAGGTATTCAACAAAGCCTGGCTTTTCACTGACTCTTGGATGCAGGAAGAAGATTTGAGTTTCCCTCATCTCTACCTGGCAGTTTGCAGCCCTAATTGTTCCTCCTAAACGTGATTCAACAAAACCAACCAAGAAAAACAACTTTAAATATGCATGGTTTGACTCAATGGTGAAAACGGTTCAGGCATTGTTTTGTCAGCGTCACACATCCCACACAGGTCAGATAACTGTTCCCAACCCCCCTCTTGTTAGTGGAGAGAGCCGAGGAACATATGGAGGCATTATTGGTCCACTGGAAGGCTCTTTTCTGCTTTGACGACCATTATAAAGTCACTGGCTATAGAGCTGCAACACCCAGCAGACCAGAAGGTGCACAAGATCTTTTATTATCTGTTGAGTGATGGCTGCAAACAGCTAGAGTAAAGGTTTGGAAATGGTGCTGGATAATAGTGCGTCACAGCGATTGACTGTGCGTATTTCTCTCCAGCCAGACAGAAAACACCAGTCCAAGACCTGTTCTGAAGTCATAAGTTAATTCAGGGTAGACACTGTAAACAACATTTCCTCAAGAAAAATCCATATTTTATTAAAGAGTCAATACTCTTCTTATGACTTTTTGCTCCCCTACTGTGTTGAGCTATTGTTTTTGATATTTTTTATTTCACTGAGGGCCGCACGGTGGCTGAATGGGTAGCATGTTGGCCTCACAGTCAGGAGGTTTAGGGTTCGAAATCCGTTGGGCATCTCTGTGTGGAGTTTGCATGTTCTCCCCGTGCGTGTGTGAAATGAAGAAATGAAGAGAGGCCGCACGGTGGATGAGTGGTTAGCACATTAGCCACACAATCAGGGGACCTGGAAGACCTGGGTTCAAATCTCCGTTACTCCGTGCGTGGGTTTTCTCCGAGTACTCCGCTTTCCTCCCACATTCCAAAAACATGCATGATAGGTTAATCGGTGACTCTAAATTGTCCATAGGTTCGTACCCCGCCTCTCGCGCAAAGCCAGCTGGGATAGGCTCCAGCATACCCGCCACCCTAATGAGGATAAGCGGCATAGAAAATGAATGAATGAATGAATTTTTCACTGAGTAGTAATGACTGGGAGTAGAAGCATTAGGACACACACACTACAAAAGCAAATAGTCTATCATCACCAGCAAGTGTGAGAGGCACTGTTGGATTGTGCATCATAATTTTTGGATAATTCTACATGAATCCCTTGTTTATCACAGTTAATTGGTACTAGACCAATTAACACCTAGTGACCAATGTACAACACTACGGTAACTGTTTGTGGTTACGGAGAGACTCCCAATAATCCAGAACACATACGTATTGAGCATTCACACAGGAGCTGCTGTTGGCCACACATCACTCCGGTCACTTGCATTTTCCACACTGCTGACCGTGTTAACACAGCCAACTGTAGGTAGCTGACGTCACACACATTCCTTACAAGGCCCCGCCTCTTAAAGGTACACACAACAAGTCACAGTCTTTTGAATGCCATATACTGTATTTGTATTTTCATTCATTTAACCATTTTTATGCAAAATTTATGCCAAGAATACATAAGAACCCAAATTGCTTACATGTGCATGTTTTTACTAATAACAGGTCGTATTCAACCACAAAACAGCAATCATTTATTCATTAATTAATTTTTGCAACTCAGGGAGAGAGTGCAATGTAGCGAGGGACTGCTGTATTTACAACTATGGATGTCTGATAATAGGGAGAAAATGTGAGATAACAGTTTATATGGACTTTCTGACTTTATTGCTATGGGAGTGTGGGGGTGTCGAGATTACATTTTTTTCATGGAACCAAGAGTTTCCGGCAGTGCCCCTGAAATCCGCTATATGGAATTATCATGACAATCATTTAAAAATAAGAATTATTGTACATTTTGCCTTCTGATTGTAAATGTGCAATTTGCTATGACTGTAAGGTGATGCGATGAGAGCATAACGCATCGTCCTTTAATAATTCAGATTTAATATCACACCTCAGAAAGAATCACTCGGGGTCATACGCAGATAGCGCATCTTCTGCAAAATAATAAGTGACGGGAGTTGTGTTGAATGAAACCTCCCGTCGAGCAGAAGGACAAAAGCTTGTACTCGGTACGGAGTTCAGACCGTGAAAGTGGGGGCTCGCGATCCGGTACAGTCAAAGTGGGAGCTATTTTAACCATTCCTTGTTTGCGTAAGCATACGTGGCCATTAAAACTGAGTCCGATTCTGATTCTCGTCACTTGTTGGGTTTCAAGCAGGAAGTGTCAGAAAATGTACCACAGGGAAAAGTGGCCAAGCGTTCAGACTACAGACCATGTGTTGTTGCAATAGTCATTCATTTCTTATGTTGTCTGATCCTCACTAAGGTCGTGGAAGTATGCTGGAGTCTATGTAATCCTTCTCACTGACCTGGCGTTAGTTTAAGGAAAGAGTTTCTGCAAGCCGGGACTTTTTTCTTAAACTTTGAACCATGCGGCTTATACTGCGGTGCTGCTAACTTATGGCTATGTTCTATTCTTGACATCCCCTTTACTTCAGAAGGACTACAAATCAACTACCAAAATACTGTGCTTCGTGCAAGTCAGGCGGTAGCTCTTTCTTTGGCAGGAATCAATCAGGAACTATAAGTCAACGAGCTTGTCAGCACATTAAGAATGTGCAGGCGGTCATTACTCAGTATAACAGCCTGACTCGCGGTGTCATCTTACAAAGAATGCTAAAATCAAAACACAGCAACTTAACACTGAAAAGTACCAATGGATGTTTAAAATGAAATAAAACTATTTTATGAACTATTTTAACTTTTTCCCATCATGCATTTGGTCATTGTATTGGACATGGCTGCCGGGGCGCGGCAATGATTCTCCATGCCCAATGAAATGCTTTGCTGGGGTGAAACGCATGACACCAAAAAGTGAACTTTATTTTTATTTTAAACTCGTATCGGTACTTATATACAGTATTCCTTGGCTACATTTTGGGAGCTAACTTGCTGTGTGATGATTTTAACATTCTTTGTAAGATGACACTGGGAATTAAATTGAGTCATGACCTTGTGTGATTTCCTACAGGTTGACAAGCTCTGTGTGTCATGATTGGCGCGTGTCAAATAAAGAACTGCTTGGTTTTTCACAATATGACATTTTATAACATGGACATGTGTGGCTTATATATCTCCAAATTTGTTTTTCTCTCTAAATTTGCTGGATGTGGCTAATTGGTAACTGATGACTAAACAATTATCCAATTACCTGGCAACTACTTTGGTATTTGAGTAATTGTTTTTTATTTGAAAATGTAAATATCCTCTGATTCCAGCTTCTCAAATATATTTCTAGTTTGGCAAGTCATCTATGAAAGCAAATATATTTATATTTTTATATTTTAGGCAAAACAAGATATTCACACACGTCACCTTTGACGTTGGAAAACAATGATGGACATCTTTTGGCTCTTTTTTTGTGTTTTGGACTAAACCACTACCCGTTTGTGTTTGTTCCTATTGATCTGGTGTTTGTTTTTGCTACTTTTACAAAATGAAAATGGCCGAGAACTACTCATTTTTGTCACATTTATTTTCATTGCTCATTATAACCCAAACCAACGGAATATGCCTGCTTTACAAGAATGTCAACAACTCACATGTTGTATTTCACACTTCATTTACGAAACGACAAACTTCACGTTAAACCGACGAGGAGAAAAATCGTTAGTTGCAATCGATAAAGCCAATATCGAGCAGGCCTATTTGCAACTGCATGGTAAAAGACCCAACACTAAATCATCAGGCGTCTTCCACTTCTAACAGACCACGCAGGAACATCCACACTTACTTGCCACACCAGAAATTGATTGGACTCTGCTCTTCCCTACAGGACAATCCGTGAGCACTTGGGGGAGCAAGAGGTCTCCATCTCTCTCGCCATCAATTCTCTGGAGGAGAGCGACCTGGGGAACTACACCTGCTACGTGGAGAACGGCAACGGTCGGCGACACGCCAATATCCAACTTGTCAAGAAAGGTAGAGCTTTTTAACGTGACAATTTAGGGAATTTTTGCAGCAATTTAGCAGCACAAAGAATTGACCCGATGCTTTTTGGCCTTTGGGATGGAAAAACAGGACAGTATTATAAATTACATCAAGAGCCAGTTCATCCACTTCGCCCTGCGGACGTATGAATTTGTAGAGGAAGAAAAAACCCTTTTGGAGAGCGAAGCAGCAGCCTTGGGGTACAGAGCCAGACAAGCCGCTCCATTGTTTGGTGGTGACGCACGATTGCTCCTTTGATGATCTTTCATGTTCATACCTTCTTATGTCTGTTCTTCTCTTAGCGTCCTTCTGTAGCATTATCTCAAGGGCTTAGCTGTGTGTCAGTGGCACCTCCAAAGTTGTACACCTCAGCAGTTGAATAATTTAAGCCAATATTCAAGCCAATGTGGAAAAATAGGTTGTTGGAAAACCTTGACTTTGAACGACCGCCGTGAGTGACCTCTGCATATCACGCCAGACTTGATATGATAAACATAGAACCGAAAATGGACCGTTGGGATGTATTTATCGAACCCTTGCTGCTTAGTAGGATATGGCTAACTTCACAATAGGTCATGTTTATCAACCTGTTTTATTGGAAGGTAATGTCATCTGACTTTCCATATTGGCCTCCATGTTTGACCTTTTTCCAATCCATTCCATTTACACAATTTCTTGTTCTTACATGAGATATTCTCAACTGTGATTTGTAACTGTCTTTTACATAGAAAGTTAGATTTGACTTAAAATATAGATGGAAAGATACTCTATTAGTATCCAAGAGAAATTCATCTTCTGCAGCTTCGATTGGACCTCAATGGGCAAACAGGGAATTTTTTGGGGGGGAGAAAAAACAAAATCATGTAGCCTTTACAGCTGCATCACCGTTGCATCATCCTTGATGGTGTGGAATCATTGTGACATCATCCTTGATGGCATTCCCACCGAGAGGAAGAGATGTCATTGGATTGTTGACAAGCTTCGAGTGTCGGATTATCTATGTCCCTACCGGGACCCGCTGCCCTGGCATCCTTGCCCGGTCATTCGAGGATTACCTCTTCCCCAATCCGTTACCTCCGAGCTTCAGGAAACTCTCATCTTAACTCACACCAGTTGCGTTTTGGAGTTCAGTCCACAACCACAAACTGATTCCCTGACAAGTAATCCCTCGATCATCTTGGTTATTTGGTTCCAGACCTGACCGTAATAAGTTTCGCGAAGTAGGAGTCCTTATTTGTGAATGGCATACTTTTGTAGTTAGAGCACAGAAAACAAGTTTACGACCTTCTAAATATAATGATCAGAGCCCTCTAGACAATAAATAACACCCCTATAGTCACCTTTAGCACGCATATTACCCAATATGGTAGACAAAAGAGAAAATAAAATACATTAGACATATTTACTCATGTTCGTGTGTGTTGCTATAAATGTGTTACAGTGCTAGGAGAGTGAGTGGGGGGGCGGACTGGAAGTGATGTCGAGCTTTTAGCTTGGTGTGAGTTACAGGCACAACAGTAGTCTATGTTAGGGATTAATGTGGCTGCTGTGAGACAATTCAAACATGCAAAAACAAAAAAAAAGCCTGTTCTGACCCTCAAGTCTGGTGCTTGTGTGTCTCGCATATTATTACTATAATACGCATATTATTGGACAAAAAATAGTCCTCGTTCAACCACAAAACGGTGATTCATTAATGTTTTTGAAACATTGTGCTGGCAGATATTCTGCCACCTGAGGTGCCATTTGCATATGTTTCTTGCGACGCCAGTTCAAGCTTTGACTGCAGGTTCCCCTACATTTGCTAGACACCTACTCCCAGCTTATGACATTTTTCCCCACCTCACCGCTCTAATCTTGCCAGCAGGCAACCCTTGAGTGCCACTGGAAGTTGCAGACTGTATTTGTCCGTTTCTGCTGCATTCAAGCGTTTCACTGTCCTCCAAAAGCGCTATATACACCGGGCACAAGAAGAAGTACAGTGGCGACAACTTCATCCTGCGCTCATTCGTCTAAATGGGAGATAGTCGGGAGCATTGGCCTCCTGCGCTGTTTAAGGAGCCGCTTGCTCCCTGGGGAGAGAATGGGCGGCCCTCGCAAAGACTGCTATGAAGTGAGGTAGTGAGTTAGTCCGGGATACTTCACTGGCTGTAGTGATGGGAAGTAATGATTGCAGAAATGACAAAACGCCAAAGCAATTCCTTGCATAAAGATTCTTGGTTGGCGGGCAGAGTGGGCCTCTCGAACCTGATCTGGTCTTCACAGGCGTGTCACTCGGAGCTGTTGTTCACTAGCATCACTGTTTTCATCACCAGGTAGAGTTGTCCCTGAAGTGCAACCCCCTTTTTGCTGTGCGCATGCTTTAACAGACTCTCTCTCTGCCTATGCCCCATCAGCGGAGCTCATGTACACAGCGGAGCTGGCCGGGGGTCTGGGTGCCATCCTCATGCTGCTCATCTGCCTGGTGACGCTCTACAAGTGCTACCGGATCGAGCTCATGCTCTTCTACAGGAACCACTTCGGCAGTGAGGATGTAGACGGAGGTGAGAGTTGGAAATGGTGTTGAAATGGGAAGTTACTGGTTCTTGCAACATTTTCGGAGAAACACTCCGGGGGAGTTTATTGGTTACGATTCGATTCCAATCTAGATGCACGGGTTACGATGCGATTCAAAAACGTTATATTTGAAAAACCGAACGATGGCATACGATGTGACGCGGTGTACAAACGATCCAATTCGGCAGAGAGGATAAGCGGCATAGAAAATGGATGGATGGATGGATGGATGGATGGATGGATGGATGCATGAATGGATGGCCCATACATCACAACCCTTCAGACGCAACATTTCAGAGCAATCGAGTTACAAAGCAAAAAGGTTAACATACTCGCCGCTGTTGCCCCTGGTGAGATGTTCCGGGCATGCCCAGCCCAGACCTACACGTTGGAGGGATTATGTCTCACAGCTGGCCTGGGAACGCCGTGGTGTCCTCCCGCTAGATCTGGACGAGGTGGCTTCCCTGCAGAGATCGCTGCCCCTGCGACCCAGAAAGAAACGGATGGATGCAGGGATGAATAGCAAACAGTGTCTTTGCGCCTTCTGCCTCTTTACCCTCGTAAAAAGTCTTTGGGAGCTTCACTCATTCGTATTTCACTCGTATGCACATGATTTGCAACAGCAGGGACTAACAAAAAAAAAAAACAACCCATAACCAACAGGCGGGACATAAAGGTTGTTATGATATACTGCATATTTTAGAGTGTTAGTCTAAATTATTACTCAGCACACTGTGTCCAGCCATTGCCTGAATGCACGATGTGCTCTGCCATTCTGTAGTTTTGTTGTCTTTCCAGTTGAAAGGGCCATCCACCCGGTGTGCCTAACAACTCGAGACGACAACATCATCGCACGAAACATAATCAGCGTGCATCCACAACAACCGGCCGCCCTCGATGTGATGTGAATTGGCAAAACAATGCAAAAACCCAAAGCAGAGCCTCTCAGCTCATAGTCTATATGCGTTGACGGCTAAGTGTGTGTAGTGTCCATTAAACTTCATGGAGCCCGGGGATATGGCACAGATTACGCCTCCGCCTCGGCGGGCACTTGCCGCTATGAGTTCAGGAGTTCACTCTGTAAACACGGGCTCACCGTGTGCATGTACAGTATAGAGAGCACACACACACACACCCTCAAAGCAGCCCCCTCTGCATTGCAGCGCGGGCCGGTCTTGCACTCTTGCATCCAATGTGGTTCTTCAGCTTCAGCTTCTGAGATCGCCAAGCTCTTACACGACAAATGTTTCACATTAGCTATTAGCAAAGCTACACTACATTTACTGTAGTTCTGAACATGTGAGGCCATTACACTGGTAGTACATGCTGCTAGTGTGCGTTTGATTCCCGACCAGAGCCCCAACACCCATCCAACTGGGTCCAAGCCTGCATCAGGAAGGGCATACAGTATAAAAGCTTGTATTAGCAGTGGTGTTTTACACAGGACTGCAATCTATCCGTGGCGGTGGGTTTCAAGGGGAGCTCTAATGTGCGAAATTGGCCATGAAGCATGTGCATGTAATTCTCCGTTCCATTCCATTCCATTTTATTCCGCTTATCCGGGTCCGGGTCGCGGGGGCAGCAGTCTCAGTCGGGAAGTCCAGACTTCCCGGTCTCCGGCGACCTTTTCCAGCTCCACCGGGAGGACACCAAGGCCTTCCCAGGCCAGCTGTGAGACATAGTCCCTCCAGCGTGTTCTAGGTCTTCCCCGGGGGCCTTCTCCCGACCGGGCGTGCCCAAAACACCTCACCGGGGAGGCGCCCGGGAGGCATCCGGACTGGATGCCCGAGCCACCTCAACTGGCTCCTCTCGATGTGAAGGAGCAGCAGCTCCTGAGCTCCTCCCGGATGGCCGAGCTCCTCACCCTATCTCTTAGGGTGAGTCCAGCCACCCTACGAAGGAAACTCATTTCCGCATGTCATCCTCAGACTTTAAAATTTGTATTTGTCGTTGCACGATGTTTCCCGGGCTTCATGTAAGTGTGCACTGATTTTAAAGATGAGCTAATATCTGACTGTTTTGATGAGCAGATGTGCAATCAAGTCAGTGGTGGTAGCTTCTGCCGATTTTTTTAGATTGGCCGAATGACAGCTGAAAAAAGTGTTTTTATGTGAACAGACATTTTTTTAACGCCACTCACGGCGATAGACATGTTTTGTTGTTGTTTTTTAACACCGGATTGGGCAAAAAAAGCACGTGTGAGGCCTGTTAAGAAGCAATTACGTTGCAATGCCATCTGCTGTACTAAGATGTTATGACAAGCTAACAGGTACTCTAACAACAAGTCTAAAAAAAATTGTTTTCGCATATCACCGTCAGTTTGTAGTGGTCCAAATTCATTAGTTTTATTTTGGAAACATCATGTTTGAACTCTTGCCTCGTACTACAACGCTTGATTTGCAGACGTGCATGTGCTTCCTCCTGTAGATAATAAAGACTACGATGCCTACCTGTCCTACACAAAAGTGGACCCCGACCAGTGGAGTCAGGAGACCCGAGAGGAGGAACGCTTTGCCCTGGAGATCCTGCCTGACGTGCTGGAGAAGCATTATGGGTATAAACTCTTCATTCCAGACAGGGACTTGATCCCCACAGGAAGTAAGCTCTCTCTCGCGCAAGGTTCATGTGTCACGTGTTGTATGACTTGGTGTCTGCACAGTGGTGTCGTGCTGTGTTGTGTTTTACAAGTGTGTCGTGGCACAAGCGGACCCGCAAGACCTTTTTGTCAGACCTGCGCTCAAGTGGATGGGGGCCATGGAGGGTTCCTCTTTTACAGTGTGTGGGGGGGGACGGTCACAAATATTCGTTATTGGTTTTTAGAAAGCAGAAAAATGATTTTTCTTTTCCATGTCCAGTGGAACCTCTAGAGTTGAACACGATCTTTTGATTTGATTTGTTCATATTTCAATTAAATGTATTATTATTATTGTGTGGCCGCACGGCGGTCATATGTTATATTTTTTCTTAATTGCAGTACTGCTGCAAAAACAAGAACCTTGATAAAGAAATGGGAGAAAAAAATATTGAATTCAAGAAAAAACTCATAGAAAAGTACTAAGGCATATGTTAGAGTAGGATTGTAATGAAAGAAGAAATGCAGAGAGGCCGCACGGTGGATGAGTGGTTAGCACATTGGCCACACAGTCAGGGGACCTGGAAGACCTGGGTTCAAATCTCCTTTGGGCATCTCTGTGTGGAGTTTGCATGTTCTCCCCGTGCGTGTGTGGGTTTTCTCCGGGTACTCCGGTTTCCTCCCACATTCCAAAAACATGCATGTTAGCTTCATTGGCCGCTCTAAATTGTCCATTAGAGTGTGAATGTTTGTTTGTCTATACGTGCCCTGCAAGTGACAGGCGACCAGTCCAGGGTGTACCCCGCCTCTCGCCCAAAGCCAGCTGGGATAGGCTCCAGCATTCCCGCGACCCTAATGAGGATAAGCGGCATAGAAAATGGATGGATGGATTATTGTTAACATACGTACCTAGTCTTATTATACAGTCCGGATTTACAGTACACTGCTTTCATAAGTCCAAGGAATACTTTAATAAGTCATAGTAGGTTCCGTTTCCCAATGTGGGAACGTCATTGCATAAAAACCTAAGAAAAGTACAAAAAAAATGTTCCAATTTTATTCTGAGATGGGTTTTTTTTTTACTACAGTCGGGTGTCTATTAATAACCCCGAAGGTGGCAATAACACAACGGTGTAGCAATGGTGTTCGAGACCCGCTGTCATAGGAGAAGACCGACAACCTTTTTGTTTAGCAGTTACTGCTATTAAGCTGTGCTAGACCTGTCTGTTGTCGAACCTGAGAAAGTGTTTGCCTGAAAGTATTTTATGCTTTATATTATTGCATATCAGCTGTTATCAGTTTAGTTATCGATATTGTAGTCTATGGCATTTACAACAGACTTGCCTAAACTTGTGTACTTTTTTTGCACTAAAGTAGTCCCTTGGTTCCAGACACGAGTGTGATAAGTGAAGTAATGCAAAGTAGTTTTCCTTCTTTTTACATCAAATAGTTTTGCAGAAAACCTATTTACAACCTTCTAATTACAGGTTTTAACATAATAAAACATAATAACAATAGAGCCCTCTAGACACGAAACATTTATGATTGTATCATCCAGTATAGTAGACATAATAAGACAAAATAAAGATTTTCTGCCCTCCTCCCAAAAAATACGGTAAGAATGAAACATGTTCGTGGTAGCCCCGCGCCCCTCCATCATAACGCCCTTTTCAAACTGGGGAGGGGGCGACCAGTGTAGACTACTACGCCTTTTATTTCTATTTTAATTCAGTTACAATTTTTATGCTTAAAAATCTTTCATTCAGGCAAAAAATATGCAAAATTTGCTCATTAATATATATTTGAAAAACCATGTTAGAGCGAAACCGCAAAATTCGAACCGAAAGTGGCGAGGGGTTACTGTACCTCAAATACAAACGGCACTGATACCTGAGAAAACTTTGGGTCGCCGCTTTTCATTAAGGGGTCCCGAAGCCAAACCACCGCTTTAGGCTGTCAGTGATCTTAAAAGTCTTGCAAGATTTGTAGATTTGCATGAAATGAAGGGATCGTGCGCAGTTGTTTCTTGTGCGACTTTATAGGCGCGGAATATTTTGTTTGAATGCCTGGCAAGACATTGGACTTGAGAGGTTCCACTGTAAAGCAAAGCAATGCAATGAGCAGGAAAAGCGGCAACTCTGCTGTTCCCGTCCATGGTCCCGATCCAGCGCTTACTCACAGCATGCTGCGCAATCCACCAGCTCATTGTGCATGTGCATGTCTTGGCGGATTGCTCTGGACGACACTCACTACAACCCGCCCGCCCCCGAAGGACACGCCTACTACCACCATCACCCTCTTGTCTTTAACGGGCTCATCGTGCCGATGAGCTGGATGACATCATCATTAGCGCTTCTTTGTACACTCGCTGCTAATTATTCTCATCTGTGGCATTGTTCCAAGGTCGGAGACCAGGAGAACCAGGAGAGTGATTATGTCTTCAGTGTGAGGGGACCCTAATATGAGGAAAATGGCATATAAATGCAAGGAGTTGCATAACTTGAGATAAATTGCACGCCACTTTATCTACAGTATGTCAGCGTTCTCTGCATTCTTCTGCTTTTGTATGCTACACGTCCCATATTAAAACTGGAATAGCCTGGTCGGCGCTGTCCCTACATTGTCAGAGTTGCTTGTCTTGACTGAAATTCTTCTGGTCACCCTTTCAATGTTGAATATTTATGTTGCATTTAGGTTTCACCAGTGATCATTTCCAGGATGACACCAGACTACTTAGAGGTACTTTTTCCCGCCTAGTCTTTCATACTTGTCAGCAGGGCGATCGTGCAGCGGCCATTACTGGATGTGCACCTGCAATAACTAATGCATATTTGATGCCATCAACTTTGCTGTATATTAGCTTCGATGTCCAATACCCATGTGGATGGAAAGCATTATTCATATTGGCAGCAGCGACTCTAACATGTCCATAGGTATGAATGTGAGTGTGAATGCTTGTATGTCTGCCCTGCGATTGACTGGCGACCAGTCCAGGGTGTACCCCGCCTCCCTCCCCAAGTCAGCTGGGATAGGCTCCAGCATACCCACGACCCTAATGAGGATAGGCGGTATAGGAAATGGATGGATAGTGGCAGCCGATCTTACCCTCAAACTGTCCTGAATTAATACGCTATACCTTATTGTGATGCCACTGGAGGCATTTCACATATAAATAATGTTTGTGCAAAATAAGACAACCACTGCAATATGCAATGTAAGATATAGAAAAAGTGCCATATTTTTTTTAAAGTATTTTTTCTATAAAAAAAAGTCATTAAAAAACATAATCGATAGTCAACTAAATTGACTTCAACGGGTAAGATTGATTCAAAAGTATGAATCCAATTAAATAATGCTGGCAAATATACAATTTGTTATTTCAAACATCTGCGGAAAAGGAAAGTGCAAAGTATGAAACTCTGGACTAATACAGCCTGTGAAATCATAAACTGGGCTCATTCAGCACCTCTATCGTCGCTTATTGGTTTGCTGATAAAGCTCTTAAACTCTCACCTATAGTCATGAGCTTTGGGTAGTGACCGAAAGGACACGGTCGCAGGTGCAAGAGGCCGAAAATAGTTTCCCGCGTAGGGTGCCTGGACTCTCCCGGAGAGATTTGGTAAGAAGCACGGTCATCCGGGAGAAATTCACAGTAGAAGCGCTGCTTCTCCACTTTGAGAGGAGCCAGGTGAGGTGGCTCGGGTATTTGGTTAGGATGCCTCCTGGACCCCCACCCCCGGGGGAGGTGTTCAGGGCATGTTGGGCCAATAGGAGGTCTCTGGGAAAATCTCTCCGGGACATGTTGGCGAGACCGTGTCTCTCGGCTGGCCTGGGAACGCCTCAGTATCCGCCATGAGGAGCTGGACGAAGCCAGTGTGGTGAGGGAAGCCTGTAATTCTCATCGTAGGCTGTTGCTAATTCCAGACTGTAGGCATATTGAGCTGGTTGCTGTGTAGAGCACGGCATATTTCATGTTTGTGACATTAATGGCATATTAACCCTAGTCGAACTCAGGCATGGTCCAAATCACCGGTTCTTAACAGACTGTTATATGGGTCAGCTGTTATGAGAAAGCAATCCGACAACAAACCGATCCATAAGGATTGACCCAAACTGCAAAAAAGTGATATAATGACTACAAATGCAACAGACAAAACACGTCTTGGGTTTAGTGCTTTAACCGTGTTGTCTCGTAGAAGCGTTTGCCAACAGGTTAGGAGCCGTGCAGTACATCTTGCCACCAACAAGATAGCCATGTTTGCAAACCCAAGGGAGAAAAATGGCAATAAGAGCAATCAGAAAGTTTGGTGTAAGTGTTACTTCTTTTCTGTTGGCTCACCTGCCATTTCAGTGGACAGCATTTGAGGGTGCAAATGGTAGTACAGATTGCTACATCAATGTCCTTGCTCGACTCCCATGCGCCCGTAAATGGAACTGCTCTTCATCATCACGATTCACAGTCAGAGCAAAAGGTTTACGGCTACAAACTGTACAAGATGAGAGGATCCAAAGTGAAAATGAATATGAAGTGCCGCGATTGACTGGGCGACCAGTCCAGGGTGCACCCCGCCTCCCGCCCAAAGTCAGCTGGGATAGGCTCCAGCATACCTGCGACCCCAACGAGGATGAGGGGTAAAGAAAATGAATGAATGAATGAAGTGTGTGAGTATGGGTGTTAAGATGTTTTAGTGCATATTATTCAGCGACCAAATGATCCCCCCCAGCCCTCTGCTGAATTTCCATGGTTATTCTGTGCAAAGCTCTGATTTTCTGTATCCTGTCATACTGAAATTCAATCTGCCTCCCCCGAAGGCATTCTTAGATTCTTCAAAAATGGAGCAATTGAGGTTCATTATTATGGCAGCAGAATTAGTTTATGCCACCTGCATTTCAAGGCAGCTTTGGTTGACAGAAAGTGATTGTAATGAGTGTGTGTTGTGTCCATAGCTTACATCGAGGATGTTGCACGCTGCGTGGACCAGAGCAAGCGCCTCATCATTGTGTTGACGCCCAGCTATGTGGTGCGGAGGGGGTGGAGCATCTTTGAGCTGGAGACACGTCTGCGCAACATGCTGGTAACGGGAGAGATCAAGGTCATTCTGATCGAGTGTGCCGAGTTGCGTGGCATCATGAACTACCAGGAAGTGGAGGCCCTCAAACACACAATCAAAATGCTGACAGTCATCAAGTGGCGCGGGCCGACCAGCAACAAGCTGGACTCGAAGTTCTGGAAGCAGCTGCTATATGAGATGCCCTTCAAGCGCACTGAGCCCCTGAGCATTTCCCACGAGCAAGCGCTGGATGTCAGTGAGCAGGGGCCTTTTGGCGAGCTCCAGGCGGTGTCAGCCATCTCCATGGCGGCAGCAACCTCCACCGCCATGGCGACGGCACACCCGGACTTGCGCTCCACTCTCCACAACTCGTACCACACCCAGATGAGACAGAAACACTTCTACCGTAGTTACGACTACGAGCTGACGCCCGGGGGCACTCTCCCGCACTTGTCCTCCAGCAGAAACCAGCACACATACTGCAACATCCCAATGACGCTCCTGAATGGACAGCGGCCACAGTCCAAGTCCCCGCGGCAGAAGAGTTTGGAGGAAGGCCACAGCAACAACGCAATGCTGCCCCTGCTGCCTCGAGAGACGAGCATTTCCAGCGTCATCTGGTGACAGACGCCATGGACACTTCTTATCAAAATGGAATGACTTAAAAAAAAAAAAAAAAACAGCTGTCCTGCTCCATGCCTGTAAAAACACATAAACATAAGCCAACACCGGCTAATATGGCTGGGAATGTGCCGGAATACAGGGTCCTGTACATAGTGTTTGTAATTCTTTGTAGCATTTCTTTCGGTTGATGACATTCTTTATGTTGTCAGTTGGGACTTTTTGTGTTTGGGTTTCTGAAGCAACGTTCCGGACAAGTTATATTGTGTGCTAGTGCGTGTGTGTGCGTGCGTTTGTGCGAGGGCGGGGAGTCTAATGGAGGGTGTGGGATGGATCTCCAGGAGCGACGTCTTACACAAACTCAGGAGTCACGAGCCCCAAAGAGCGGGAGTGGTGCCTGAGAAATGCTTGGCTTACATCGCTGTTTCTATTGGGATGACGTGGACTTGGTACTTAACAAATGATTCTATCGCAGAAAATCAAAAACTTATATTGTTTTATGAAAAAGAGTATATTTTTGTAACAGAGGGCTGTTTGCTTGTGACAGAAGGACTTAAATAGGAAAGAAATTGCATAGTTTAGTCATGCAGAAGTGCATAGCTCTTAGCCCGCCAATGGAAATTCACATAGCAAGAGGGAGCAAAAAAAATGCAGTACTAACGTGCAAAAGTCTTTGGCCACTTTTAGATTCGGAACTAGAAAAGTGCATAACTGTTAATAAAAGTAGGAAAAATCATTGGAACGGTGTATTCAGTGTCGGGCAGAGTATTTTTCATTTTCATCTGCTTATCCAGATCCGGATCGCCGGGGCAGCAGTGTCAGTAGGCAAGTCCAGACTTTAAGTCCAGTTCCGCCGGAAGGACACCCAAGCGTTCCCAGGCTAGCAGTGAGACATGTCCTCGGTTTTGCCCGGAACACCTCATCCGTGGGGCATTCAGGAGGCATTCGAAATTGATTCCCGAGCCAACTCAACTGGCTCTTTTCGATGTGAAGGAGCAGCGCCTCTACTCTACTGGATGGCCAAGCTCCTCACCTTCACCCTCCTCAAGAGAATGCACTGTTTTGAAATGCCTTGTTAGCGGGCTACTTCCTGGTTTATGGAGGAGGGTAACTCCTGGGGATACATTAATGTATCGGGACACTCAGCAAAGAGTAATGCTGATAGCTGTATCGATCTCATCTAGTCTATTCGACTACCCTGTTAGATCAGGGGTCGGTAACCCGTGGCTTCACTACAGCCCTCTTGTTGCGGGGCCCTTTTGCAATACTAGAATGTTGTTTTGTTGTTTGTTTTTTTTACACCAAAGTGGAGAAAGTGCACATTTTTGAAGAGAGTTGAAAATGTCAGACATTCTGTAAGCCCCTGAATGCATCATTAACAAGTTCTGACTGGTGATTGGATGAGCGCACGGACGCAAGGATGCCTGCTGCATGCATTAGTTAAAAGATGATAGAGACCCTGCAGTAAGCTAACCATTAAGACCGGCCCCCCAAAAAAGAAATCTCTCAGAGGACAAGTTTTCAACTCTGCACAGACAGATTCCTTTGTCTTCTCAGCTTCCATGCTGCCTTACAGTACCTACAGTATAAACTTCATAAGTGGCGAGAAACAACAAAAAACACTGAAACATTTCCAAGACAAGCACCGGTTTTGTCAAAAGTAAACCTACACGTGTAAACAGCGGCCATCCATGCAATACAACCCTGCACTTGCCCCGCTCGCATCGGCAACCACATAAGTCCGATCATTGATAATTAAGTTGAGCAGTGTTATCCTGTTGAGTAAAATCAAGAGTCAAAACAGACTAAAACCAGACAGTTTTTCTTTAGTGGGCGAGGGGGGGAATGGCTCTCTTAATGGTGAAGGTGGCCAACCCCGGTGATACTGTAGATACAGTAATTAGTCATTAGGCTAACAACGATAAAGTGTCGCCTTGAGACTTTTGCACAGTACTGTATTTTGGTAATGCTGTAACTGTAAAGTCCTAATTGTGACACTGTTAGCGCACCCCTGGTAGCACCTTGGAAGGGTCAGTAGCACCTCGATGCAACTACGCTGCTGACGATGGGGACGGAGGAAAGAGGGAAGCGTGTCATCACCCGAGGCCACATTCCGTTGCTGCTGTCGGACTAGGGCTAAACCATCACTCCCTCCTAAATGACAGCAGTGTTAAGACTAGCACCATCCCATCTTGCCAGCAGGACAGAGGTCAGTTATACAATAGGGCTTTGACCATCCAACTCAGGTTGATGTATGTTGTTAGTTTTCTGCGCGAAGAGCAGGAATCGGTCCTGTACTGACTGCATCTGGGTGATTATTTGTATTGTTTCCTCCAGCATGCTGAGCTGTAATTTTCTTCAAAATAACGGGCACCAAAAGATTCCATCCCTATGGCAACAGTTACACTCTGATACAGAATGTGCGCATGGAAGAACATAATAATCCATCCTTTTGCAACTGTAACAGCTCTCCCCGGAGATGGTGAATAGGTGAAGTAAGGAGGAAATGGAAATTCCGCACATTTATTGCCAGGCCAATTCACGACAGAATTCTTGTGGCACCTTTTAGAGCAGATCCAGAGCAATGCTCGGTGTCGGGGAAGCGAGGCATTCGAGTGTTCAGGTGCTGGGTGGATTTTGTCATTTTAGCATTTTTAGAACCGAAGAAGAATGCATGCAAAAATACAAGCAAGTTCAAGTGAGGCGATCGAAGAAGTGTTGCGGCATCACCGACTTACCAGTTTTCTCTGCCGCTTATCCTGGCATCACTGACGTGTAAACCATAAAGGTACAATCGGGGCAACTGGGCTCTTGTTGTTTGTCGAACATCCTCAGACAAAACCTGGTTCACCCCAAGGGCGAAATCCGGAAAAGCAAACTTCCCACTATTGTTTGCACAGTGCAGTGTAGTGAGGAGGGCAATGACCTCTACACTGGAGAGACCACAGATCCATTGGGCACAACACACACACACACACAACAAAATCATTTTGTATCCATTTGTTAAAATTCAGGTGTGGAGTTTCCCAATTTATATCCCTGGTGGGCTTGTCCCTCGGGGATGGACACAACAGGGTTGTTGTTATTGTGGCTGGTGAACGACCATCCTGCATAACAATATGTTGTTCACCTATCTGGGGGCAAAACAACTCGCGTTTGTCACATCTCTATCCAGAATTTGGACAGTGATTGTCCTAAAAAGAATGTCCCTTCTTTGTGAGATTGTAAGGAACTACTCACTCTGGTACAAAGAATCTTGTCCTGTGTTTTACCATGTTTGTTGAAGGGTTGTTTAGTCTCTCCAAGGTACAGGCCATTGTACTCCTCACTACACTGCATTGCCTTCACCTATGACCTGGATGATCGAGAAGCTACACAAACACTTGCTGAGTTATTGTTTCTTCCATCAACGCAATTATCATGGCCTAGTTATATTTTTGATGTGTTTTATTGTCACTTCCATGGAGTTGCAACAACGGGCCAGTCGTAGGTGTGTTTCTTTTACGCAGGAAAATGTTTGAATGGGAAAAAATGCAGACAGGATGGCGCACGAGCAGAGAAGTGTGCACGTGACTCTGCATTGTAAAAATATCGAGATGAAGATTTAGAAGAAGACAATCGAGCCATAATAATCCCGCTGAGGGCTTTGCAAAGCAGTCATTCAGGAGGGAGTTTCAAAGTCCCATTGCACCAGTGTATGTAAGTGGATGCCCATTTTTCTCTCACAACCAGTATTTGTGGTGACATGGCTGTGATGAGGATGAGTAAAAAGGACAGAATATATAGCACAGAGTTAATTCCAGGCACTTTCACTACAGCGGAGAGCCAAGGGTCTCTCCTATTTCTGGCGTATTTTCTATCATGTATATGCAATGTACATGAAAAGAGATGATATTATTAATAAAAATAAAAAAAACACGTTTACAGTCACACTATCCTGGTTGTTTGTGTCTGCGTGTGGAAACTTTATGCTCTTTTAGGGACAGTCACACAAAAGCTTTATTCCAGTTTGATGTTGCTGTCCTTTCGATGGAGTGAATTTGAGCTTTTTTTTTTTAGTCTGCTCACGACACTTATGGTTTAAGTCTGCCTATTCATTTAATACCAAACTGAGGTGGAAAGTTTAACAATCACAATAAAGCAGTATTCGATGTACAATAATACATAAAGCCTAATTTTGAAGGAATCCCAGCTCACAGTGACAGGTTTTCACCGCTGCATATAAATGAAATCTCNTTTTTTTAGTCTGCTCACGACACTTATGGTTTAAGTCTGCCTATTCATTTAATACCAAACTGAGGTGGAAAGTTTAACAATCACAATAAAGCAGTATTCGATGTACAATAATACATAAAGCCTAATTTTGAAGGAATCCCAGCTCACAGTGACAGGTTTTCACCGCTGCATATAAATGAAATCTCCACTCTCAATGCACAAAATAATCAGCAAATCTACTTATTTCTGTCTCCTTTCTGCTCTGTTCTCCCTGCACCATGAGGCGTTCAATTGCAATTGCAATTGCCATTGGGTTGGTCTCAAATGCCGCAAAGAGGATTTTTTCTGCTTGAGCATTGCTGGTGTTGCTGCTGCTTGTATGACCAAACCATAATGAAACAAGTCAAAACATATTGAATTTAACAAGAACATGATTAATTTTACTTTGCTTGCTACGTTGTAATAATAGGCTTATTACATTATTACTGGAGAAGTTTCTGGTATTCTGACAGCATTTAATGAACTTTTTATTGAACAGTTTTGTCTATGGAGAATTGCATTAATTCATTATTAAGGAAATATATTATTATATATTACACTAATTGTCTGGGTCACCTCCAAAACAAAGATGTCATATATATATGTAGATATATACGTATGGCTCTTTTTTAGTATGCGTAGATGAAGTTTTGGACACACCCCCCCCCCGGCATAAATCAACTAACAGTAGTGTACCTAGTGCTTTAATTGTGAGCTGTACAGTTTTATTACATCTCACTGACGCACTCCACTTTTTAAGGAATGACAAATAAAAAGCATATTGCATGCGCACATAAGAACACAAAAAAAATATGTTTACTCAAAAGACCAGTCAGGTTTTTTTTTTTTTACATCTGAAATAAAGAGTCACACAGAAGCCCACCCTTTTACCACTGGTTTATAAATATAACAATGCCAACGTGTTCAAAAGCATGGAGTACAAATATAGTGTGACACTGCCACCTGGCGGACGCGGAGCACTTAGATGTGCCAGTTCTTATAGCTGGTCACCAGTGGGTTCATTCAGTGTTCAGGCTGAGGTTAGGAGGTTCTTATACAAGATGATACAGTGTGGTACATGGCCCCATTATGGCGTGAAGTCTTACCAGAAACACAGCCCCAAAGCCTTCAGGTCTGACGATGTATACATGTCATGGCTATAATGCCTGCCCATTCCATGGCACCAATGCCACCATTGGCCACTCCATTTAATTGACAATATTTTGAATGCTGCTGCATGATAATGTATGGCCCCATGGTACAAGGATCTCTACACAATTCCTGGAACGTGAAAACATCCCAGCTCTTGCATGGCCAGCATGCTCACTGGACATGTCGCCCATTGAGCATGTTTGCGACGCTCTGGATCGGTGTCAGGTGTTCCTTTTTTATCACAGTTAATTGGTTCCAGACCCAACCGAGACAGGTGAATTTCCGCAAAGTAGGGTTCGTTATTAATAAATTTAATTCCTTATTGATGAATTGAATATTGTCATAGTTAAAACATAGACAACCTGGTTACCACCTTCTAAATGCGACTTTAGTGGAATATTGGAGGCCTCTAGACATAAAATAACACCCCTGTAGTCACCTTTACACTCATATTACCCAAGTGAGTAGACATAAAAGAAAATAAGACACAAGGGTTCCTTGTTTATGTCCTGTTTCTTTACAGTACTTCTTCACGGTGGGTGTTGTCTCATCAATGTAACGTTGATAACAGTTAGCGGCCACTGTAGAATACTACTTGTATTTTCTCATCCCAATATGTATTTGAATGCATCTTCAGGATGCTTAATTTAGGCCATTGGTTCCCAAACATTTTACAGTCACGTACCCTAACAGACATTTGACCTAAAGTGCGCTGTGCGGGGGATTGTAACTAATATGACCTAATATAAATTAAATCTTCAGGTTTAACACTCTTAATGCACAAAATCATCATGAAACTTACCTATTTCATAATATGATGCACACAGAGCAATGAGCATGGTGTCCTGTCTCCATTCTGCTCCATTCTTCTTGGGCCGTGAGGCATTCAAACACACTTGTAATTGAGAGTGTTAGGCGTTTCTAATGTTTCTAATGTTTATTCGCCCAGGGTTTAGTCCAAAAATACAATAAATATGCATATTTCAGGACTAATAATATGCCGGCCAACCATGAAACAGGAACGTTTATTTGTTTATTTAAATTCTATTTGGTGAACAGACTCACCTACCAGGCACAAGCAGTAATAACACTTCAATGTTACCTGTGGATACCAGAACAGATTGTGTTTGACTTGTAAGTAGGGATGCACGGTATTTAACTTCAAGCGGATCATTTTAGATGTTTTTTTTTAACTCTAGTACTTTGTACTTGGGGTGTCGTCAAGAATTCTTGTTCCATGAAAAAAAATCACCAATCACCTTAAATGTGAACATGTAGGCTAACACAACATGCTAACACAACATGCTAGCTTATTTCATTGTGGACATTAAGCTAACAGGTTAATTCCCACAGCACACATACTGGGTCACAAAATGACATCCTTTTCGTTTGCCTTTCTTCTCTCACCTTTTTCTGGTTGTGTTTTTCACGCCCAAACATTATTTGCCAAGCACTGGTTGGACTCATTTCACTCCGCTCTGCTGCAACTGCCGACTCCCTGACGAGGCTGGGTACCTGCTAGCGATGTGTCGGTCGCGAACGAATCTACTCTAAGAGCCGGCTCGCGATTTGGGAGCCGGTTACTTTTTCTTTGTATTTTTTTCTGTTAAGGGGAGTCTCATGCACCGTGGTTCTTCGAAAGCCCGTTCGTTCGTGATAAGTTAGCATGAAGAGATTTTACCGATTTTGACTGACTTTGTTTATTGAGATGGGTCTTTCTCTATATATTTTATAACACTGTATTTTTGTATCTGTTTTAAGCAATTTTAACTAACATTTTATATCATTTATTTTTAGTAATTAGTTTGACGCAATACAAATGATTTAGTACAATTTAGGACAACAAAAATATCCGCCGAGGAGCCAAAAATAGCTCTCTAAAAAGAGACACAAATTTCATCACTGCTGTAGCTAGGAAGAACCGTGAAGGTAGCAGTGGACCAAACCATTTAATGTAGCTAAACGGGAATGGTCGGTCGATATGGAAGTTTATTTATGGTCAGTGTGTGGCTATATAACTCTTACTACCAAATAGAAGATATTGTTTTAATCTATTTCTGCTTATTAAAATATGTGTAGTCACAACTAAATAGCAGAATTATATACCACTTTACTGGCGCCCCTGTCAGTCACGGGCCATTGGAATTGTCCTAACGCCTTGTTATTTAGGGCTATTGATTGGCTGATTAATGGGTATGACGTCATCATTCCTCATGTCGTCCCGTTATCACGCACGCCTGCTTTCAAGGGTTACACACGTTTATTTATGTTAATTAAAATACTAACAATTCTCCCTTTTTCACTTTCACTTTTGGGTGGCGAGGCCCAAGCCACGAGGAAGACAGGTCTCTATACTTTCGCACATTCACCTCAAGATATATCTTTTTTTCTTTACAAAATGGAATAACGAGAAGAAAGAAAAAAAAAGACATGGTCATACACATGGCTGTTTTGGACATTTACAGAAGTCATTTATACACAACTTGATATGAGAACACTTCACATGAAGAGGCACAGAAAACCAACCGCACTCTTAAAACCCAAAACTGGTGATGACGAGGGAGGCAGCATTGTGCTACTTCTGGTAAAGCGCCGACACTGTGTCACACACCGAGCATCTTTTTCAACACTGTTAAACACTGGCTCTTTGAAGTTCACTCAAATTTGACATACGCACCATTAAAACATTTACACACAAAATGTTGATTTTTTTTTGTTTTCGTTTTTCCAAACTCGCCCTCCGAACAAGAATACTTGTCATTTGTTTTCACACGACCGTTAAGTACCAAAAAAAAAAAAAAAACCCTACATGAGGGTCTACCCTCTTCTACTACACAGGCTTGGCCCCTCAACTAGGAGTAGTAGTGTGGTGAGTAGCAGTAGTCGTACTGTAGTGGAGAACGATGGCCGGGACGGTCTGTCAAAGAGAGACTGGGGTGTGCATAGATGTTACCGACTTCTTCCCCATGCCTCGCTAAGGCAGTTTATTTTCTCATCCATGTTCCCTTTAGGAGACCAGTCCATGTGAGGAGAGGGCTGCTGGCGCACAAACCCAAAATTATGAGCCGACAAAACGTGGTACGCATGTTCTTCCGAGTCCTTTTTGTGCAAATTCCAATGTAAACAAAGACGATCGTAGGTTGGGGTCGGGACACGGGCGTTGACAGGCTGTGTTCCTTTTAACAAAATGGCGGAATAAATTAGAGGGTGGGAGAAGGAAACTGCCACGTTCCCTGTGCTTTTTGTTGCCTTTTTGGAGTCCAGCGACTTGTGCCCACTGTGGCAGCTTCGAATGTGCTTCAAAGTTCGGCTGGTTTGGACGCGGTTCCGCCTGCATCAGGTCATGCTTGCTATTGCCTTGTGAGTGTTAGCCGTTATCCATCACTTAGAAAAAGAAAAGTAGAAAATATAGAACACTCCCCCAGCCTCGCCTTCAACTATGTAAGACAGAACTGTATTCACTTGTTTTGTTTATCTTTTATATCATTGCAGATAGATATGTATATATGTACACATTAAGGCCTGCAAGACCATTGAAAGATAAAAGGAACCTTCATGAAGTGGCACAGTTACTTCTTGTCTTCTTATAGCAAACACTTCATCTACACAAACACAGGATTCGGATCGTACGACATTCCAGGTGATTGCACCTTCCGTCCTGAGCTCCCCTTGTCAGTGTGTCAGTACACCCAGGACACTGGGACCCACTGAGGGGTGTTGCACGCCAGCTCCACACACTCCTCCAGCAGACGCAACGTGTCATCTATCTCGTTGTTAATGATGGTCTGGTCAAAGTAGTGAGCATACGTCTGCTGAAGCATCTCCGACTCTTGCTGGAGCCGCTGCAGGGAGTCGTCCTAACGAAGACACACAAACACCAAACGCATTAACAAACCGATGCCAGTCAGTTTGGATGCGGGGGGGATTGACTACCAAGAGCTGCTGACTGAAACAAAGGCTACAAGAGGGCTCTTAGGATTTCACGTTGCACAACACGCACTGCATACTCACAGGCAGTTTCCGACACCACTTGGGAACCTCCGGTGCAAATGGCGCAAATGAAAAAAGGCAGGCCAAAGAAAAGACAAACATGCTTAAAGAAAAGTGTGATGAATACGTTGAGGCAACATTTACAGTGGTGTGAAAAAGTCTTCCGGGTTTATTTTGTTTGCATGTTTGTCACGCTTAAATGTGTCAGATCATCAAATAGATTTAAATATTAGTCAGTGACAACACAACTCAACACGAAATGCAGTTTTTAAATAAAACAATGAATTATTAAGGAAGAAAACATCCAAACCTGCATGTCCATGTGTGGAAAAGTGATTGCCCGCTAAACCTAATAAGTGGTTGGGCCACCCTTAGCAGCAACAACTGCAATCAAGCGTTTGTGATAACTTGCAATGAGTCTTATACAGCGCTGTGGAGGAATTTCGGCCCACTCATCTTTGCACAATTGTTGTCATTCAGCCCCACTAGATGGTTTTCCAGCATGAAGCACCTTTTTAAGGTCATGCCACAGCATCTCAATAGGATTCAGTTCAGGACTTTGACTAGGCCAGTCCAAAGTCTTCGTTTTGGTTTTCTTCAGCCATTCAGAGGTAGACTTGCTGGTGTGTTTTGGGTCATTGTCCTGCTGCAGAACCCAAGTTGGTTTCAGGTTGAGGTCACGAACAGATGGCCGGACATTCTGCTTCAGGATGGGACCCTTTCGTCAGACCACACAGTATTTTTGCCAAAGGTCTTGAGGATTAATGTTGTTAGAAATGACTTTACAACCTTTTCCAGACTGATTAATCTCAGTTAATCTCAGTTATGGTTTAACAAACACCATGTAGGTTTGGGTTTTTTTTCTCCCTTAATAACAAAAAGTTTCATTTCAAAACTGTATTTTCTGTTTAGTTGTGTTCTCGGTGACTAATATTTCAAGTTGTTTGATGATTAGAAACCCTTAAGTGTGACAAACATGCAAAAATAAAGAAATTATTCACATTGTATGAAACTAACTCGGTGGGCACACACGCGCACAAATACCAAGTTTTAGCAGAAGCAAACACAAACGGTACCTCTGTCATGCCTGGCGTTATAGTGGGAGCTGCGATGAAGACGACAAAGGGAGCAAACTCAGCTGTCCTGAGGATCTTTAGCGCCTGCAATGGTAGAAAGACGCATAGCGGGAGAATTATTATGTCGAGATCATTTTTGGTCTTGCCCCTTGTCCTGGCTTATAATCTAATGCTTCTACATTGTGTATATTTGGAGATTAACACGCAACAACAAGACACTGTTTTTACTGGCCTAAGGGTAAACTTTAGCACACATAAAAAGACGTGCTGCTTGAAAATAAAAAAAAAAAAAAAAAAAAAAAAAAAAAAAAAAAATAACAAAACCCAAAGAAAAAAAAAGAAAACAACCAACAAAAAAAATAAAAAAAAATTTTAAAAAAAAAAAAAAAAAACAAAAATTAAAAAAAGAAAAAATAAAAAAAAAACCCCAACCCCCCCCAAAAAAAAACAACAAGTCATTCAGAAGACAAATTCAAAAATGTGATGATATGTACCGTAAATTGCTGCCTATTGAGCGCACCTGAATAAAAGCTGCACCCACCAAATTCAAAGAAAAAAAAAAGTGATGCACATATAGACCACACGTGTCAACACTATAAACCTTGCAATGCTACCCACATTCGGTATTCCCAGCGTCACTCGTTATCGGAGCATCACAGCTGTAGTAAACTGATCATCCTTCAGATTTGTCAGATCAAAACATGATCACTGAATAAGACTTCTAAATGTGATATAAGCGACGACTTTTTACTCTAATTCACTGCTGAAGCGGCACTCTTAGGATCATGGGAATTTGAATTAATTCGACGGATCGTTGTAAAAGACGCATGGTTCATAGTATGTGAAAAAAGTAGCATCTTATAGTCCGAAATTTACAGTAGTATTCTACACCAGTCACTAGGTGTCAGTAATGTTACTGCAATATGTGATGAGACACACAAGCACCAGACTTGAGCACCAAAAAATGCTTTTACTGAAGGTTTAAATAATCTCAACAGGCACAATAGTCCCTAACATGGGCTAGTGTTGCGGCCGTAACCCACGGCAAGGTAAAACTAAACTCCAAACCCTGACATCACTTCCTGTCCCTCCCACACTCGGCTCCCCTGGCACTGGAACACATTTATAGCAACACACAAGCCATTATTTATGTCTTAGATGGCATAGTTTTGTTTCTACTTTTTATGTCTACTATAATGGGCACTGTGTGTATAAAGGTGATTATAAAAGGTTCTATTTCATCTCTAATGTTGAAAATATTCAACTTGTAAATAAAGAATCCTACTTAGCAAAAATTCACTTATCACAGTCTGGTGTAGAACCAATTTACCACATTAAACAAAATATTACTGTATATTATTTTTGCTATAGAATAAGCAGAATTTAAAAAAAAAACGCGTCAGCAGCTGGGATCTGCCATAAAAGGCAGCGGCTGTACCATTACACCACCAAGGAGTGATAGGTGGGCGAGTGAAATCAGCCATTTTATTCTTTTATTCTGATGTGTCAATCACTGTGGCAAAAAACATTCAGATTACACGTCCCCCCCCCCCTGCCTTATGGTGACTTAATACCTCACAGCAGTGATGCACATCCTTTGCGTATTTGCCGAGAATGCTGCCCCTTGTGCCCCCCCCCAGTGATTCGTGGGGCCCTACGTACAGCGTGTGTTCTGCGTGTAGGAAGGAGCGGCTCTGACTGGCTACCTGTGCCAATGCTGAAACACTAACCAAACACTAGAACACAGTTATAAGTGTTCTAAGTCTGGATTCAGCCTAGAAATAATAGAAAATAGAGTTGAAGGTTGAACAAGACTCTATCCAAAAGAAGCACAAGAGGTCGCATCTAATATCCCTTGATTGTGTGCCGTGTAGTCCATACTTCTCAAATGACCTGGTTCCGAATTTAGATGATAATTCAATAAGCAAGTCTACCGGTACATGTAAACTGTGTGATGACATAAGTTTGACCCCCGGAATATGATTCTGGATAATTAACATCTTTGGATTGAGTTCTAGTTGTGGGGTACCCTTGTTGCGCCTCACCTGTGGCTCAACATCTAGAATGGAGATCATGCCCTGAGCGTGGATCTGCCTGATCGTCTCCAGCCTGGTTCCGTACATGGCATCCTCGTGGCTGCCGTACTCCAAGTAGTCGTTGTTGCTGATGTCCTGCATCATCTGGTCATGAGACACAAAGTAGTAGTTCTTTCCGTTTTCCTCGTCCTTCTTTGGAGGCCGAGTCGTGTCTGACGGTGACATGAGGAAAGAGGTCATCTTTGAGTTTGAGCGTCACACAGCTGCGCTCATGTCCATGTGATGGTAACTGGGCCTTTTCTTACGTGGGATTGGGTAGGCGAAGCGGTCGGGGTGTTTAGTGATAAGCGTGTTCTTGATATGCCTCCTGCCGACGCCGTGCGCACCTGCATCAAAGTCCAGACAGTGGCGTGAAACAACAGCTTTGTCATCACCGTTCCATGCTGGAAGGGGGACTTCAGTTACCGAGCAAAACCAGCGTTTTCCTCTTGAACGAGGGCAGTTTCACCACCTCTTCGTATGTGACCAGGTCTAGTTGGTCAAACACTGGCAGGGTAGAAGAAAAATGCATTAAAAAATGTTTGAAGTATTCCAAGTACTGCAAACCCTACATAACTGTTAGTAAAACTCTGTCCAAATTAGACGTGGATTTTTTTTTTTTTTACAACTTGCAACTTTTCTTTTCACTAATCACAAGAACAGTTACATAACGGTCAAGCAGACATCAGGGAGAGAAGACAGTATAAAATCAGAGAGGAAGAGAAAGACAACTCGGAAGCCAGCCGTCTGGAGTTACTTACATGCAGCCAAGTCATTGGGTATGAGACAGCATGAAACATGGGCAGAGGGTGGGAGGGCAAGGGTTAATAAAACACAGTCAAATAAAAGGACATCAAAATGTTGCACCCAAAGCGGTAAGTCCGTTAGTTAGTCAAGGTAACATTGACGGGGCTGAAGGTCTCATAAGGGAAGAAGCTACATGGCACACTGGACACAATTCAAAGTATAGTATAACAGCATGGCCTTGACAGCCAAGATTAACTGTGACAACAGTTTTTTTTTATTGTACCAAATGGGATCAAGTACAACTGCTAGCATACAGAGAAATATTGAAACAGAGAGGCCAATATGAATATGAACTAATGAGACTAGAGAGCAGGTGTTTACGTTTGGATCATACACACAACCTAGAAGATGGCACCTTTTGTTTGAACCCACCCATTTTTCATGCCACCCAAAGTACTGGAACATGTGACTACTTTTTGTTTGTGCATTGCTTATTCAAAAAATACATTGTGAATGTCTACGCTGGGTGCCAGATTGAGTAGGATGTTCTGCCTGTGTAGACTGCATTTAGAGGTGAAAACAACATAAAAACCAGAGATCTGTTTATGGGGGAAAAACAAGCAATTGAAAATCTGAGATAAGATTTTCCCAATTGAGAAGATCAGACCATTGCATAAACACTGGTCCGTTATGCAACTTTTTGGAATGTCCTGGAGAACAAACAAGCAATTGGTGTACTAAGCAACAGACCTTCAGCAGGTACATCAAGAAAAACATCAGCAGTTCATGACAGAAACTTAGTGAACAAAAGTACAGTGGCTACACCAGAAGATAAAAAACACTCATTAGCAAGAAAAATAGGAAGGCGATGACCAAAAAGTACAAAAGTGAGTATTGATATAGTTTACAGTACATTCATTTATACAGTAGTATAGTAAATAGGACACATCTGTCACATGTTCTATCACGTTTACTCACATGAAAAATGGGTGACTTCAAACAAAAAGGTGCAATCTTCTAAAGTGGTGCATCCGATCCAAATGTAAATACCTCGACATCAAAGCTGAGAGGTTGCTCTCTGGTGTCAGACAGTCAAGGCCCAAAAATATTGGCATGAATTTACGCAGCTATTGCAAAAAACATCGGTATGTTTTGTCAAGTCTACAGCAAAAACCGTTCCGATACATCTGGAGGGCACTGTATCGCCTTCAAATGGGTTCTTGCCTCTCTGCTGTTAACTTTATAAACTGTGCACTGTGACACCAAAAACGTGCGGCTTACCTGCGTTGTGCTTGGCCAGGTACTTGTCTTTATACTGCTTCTTCTTCTTGCCAAACCATGTGCAACTGGCCTGCTGTTCTTGTTTGGTCTTCTCCATTGCTATGCACGCCACACGCCTGTCAACACCACACGGACTCGTTGGTGAGTTAAGTATGATGGCAACTAGGGATGCTAACGATAAACCGATTCAACCGGCTATCCGGTTTGAGCAGCTAACGCATCAGATGCACTGGAAGACGAGTCCTGCATCGATACGAATCAGCCATAAATCTTTAATTGATTGCGGAGACCAGCCGGACCAACAGAGGCAGGTATGGTAACTCGGATACTTTGAAATAATACATAATAATACATAATAATACATAAATGCTACAAATCCAAATTTAAGAAGTATAACAATATAAATGTAAAATATAGAATGTAAAGTATCAGTATCGTCAAATAAGATGTTTATTCAGCAAGTCTTCTTTTGCTCTCTATCTATACAATAACTACATTTGACATGTTATTCTGTTGACTTGCTGGTGCCTTACAGCATGCTTGGGGATATGATATTGTAAAAATGCCACTTTAATATAACTGGCATCTTTACTTTATAAACAACAAATTGTAGAATCGAATCGTATCGTACGATGTACGCGTTGTGTCACTCACCACTCCTGCAACTCTGGCGAAGGGATGAGGCCCGCGGTGCCATTCTTAGTATTCTCTAGCTTCCCCTGCCACCAGTTGTGGTCGTCCTTGGAGATAATCTGAATGATGTCACCCACCCTGAAGCGTATGCCTGCTTCTTTGCAAGGTATGAGGTCATCCTTTGCCGGGTCGTACTCAAACTGAGCACGGACGTAGATCTGCATGGGACAGAGCAGTCAGACCCAACGTTTGTTAGTGGTGGCATGGTATTGGCAACAGCCTCAAAGAGCTACTTCAAGCTGCCCGTTAGAGAGCTCAGAGGCTGCTACGTCAGCAACATACAACAAATGCACAGGCAGCAGGGGTTAATAGGTTAATCAAAAACCTAAATGTGACGGTGGCAAAGTAAACGGAAGTGTAGATAGCATGCATCCTACCAGCTGACTGATGGGGCAGGCATACTGTATCACTATGGTTAGGGGCAGTGCTTTGTGACAAGGCTTGGGGTGAGGCTGGCTCTACTTCTACAGGGTTCCTCTAGGAGACATCTTACCTTGATGGACAATTTGTCCTTGATAGCAGGTCTGGAGATCTATGGGGTTGAGAGTATCACACACGTACACATAAATCATGCAGCAGAAAACGTTGTGGGGCACAAACACGAGGTGCGTTGAGAGACTCACAGTTGCACAGCTGACATATGATACTGTCAGTAATGTGTGCACGTCACCTTTGAGCATGGTTACGTTAATCATGCTGCTCACAAATGCAATACACAGTAATCCCTAGCCACTTTTTTTGCATTTTCACTGTATCATGTGTTACAAAATGTACAGTACAAAATACAAATACAAAAATGTATTACTAAATCATGGTTGAATACGGCCTACTATTTGTCCAAATATATGCATACTTAAGCAAATGGTATGCATTTTTAAATAATTTTATGCATACAAAATGGCTAAATGATGTAAAATACAAACTTTGCAAACACGTTCAAAGATGTGGTGATATTCTACACTGGTCACGAGGTGTCAGTAACGTTACTGTAATGTACACAGACAGGGATACGAGTCTTATTTACTGTATTAAGTCTACTATATTGGGTAATAAGTGTGTAAAGGTGACTATAGGGGTGTTATTTCATGTCTACGGGGCTCTATCCTACTTTGCAGAAATTCACTTATCATGGAACCAATTAACCACAATAAACAAGGGATTACTGTCCTGAGGATTGCATTTACAGGTAAGGATGCGACAGACCAACTGCAGTTAAAAAGGTTCCTTAGCTTGTCAAGCTATTGTAGCCTTCCAATGGTGTGGTATTCTAATGTTCCGTGGAGCCTTAAGCAACATTAAGCTGAGGCTCAACGTCATGAGTCCAAAACAGGAGTTAAGGAAATGCAGTACAGTTATGCTTATGGTAGATGCACAAACATGCATATTAGAAGACAGTAAGTTGGTCCTGTTAGCGGTTCTTGCGAACACAAAAGGAGAACGCGATTGGAGGCCTGGAGTAAAACTCACCTGACGACCTTTGGGCTGAATTGTCGCTGGTAGATCCTATTGGAGAACCAATATGCCCTTGTAAATATTGACAGCACTCCTACTTACAGTTACTTATATTCAATTTACTGTTTTATCCACTTACTATAGTTATACTATTGAAGTTACTTGAGCTAGATTACAAGAAATTGGGCAGTTGAGTGGGTAGGAACACTTACCAGGATGGAACTGGTGACGCTTGCATGACCATTCGCAGCCGAATGTTGAGATAGATCCGGTGACTCCTTCTGTTGCAGAAGAAAAGAGAAGAGACAAACGTTCTCATGATTTTGTTTACTTTAGTCCACATATGAAGGTGTGTAAGCAGACCAGGCATTGGTTCTGTACCTCACAAGACTTGGACTGCGACCTGTAACTTGGTACAATCTTGAATGTGATGCTTCCCCTCATCTCTCTCTGTGGATATCAATGACACTTTAAACATGACTTTGCCATGAAGCACTAAGGAAAAAGTCCATGCTCCAGCGTCTAGCCCAGGGGTAAGGAAGCTATGGCTCGGGAGCCATAAGTGGCTCTTTTGATGACCACATATGGCTCTCAGAAGTTTGTAAACACCATAATGTAATGTTCATTCATTCATTTTCTATGCCGCTTATCCTCATTAGGGTCACGGGTATGCTGGAGCCTATCCCAGCTGACATTGGGCGGGAGGCGGGGTACACCCTGGACTGGTCGCCAGTCAATCGCAGGGCACATATAGACAAACAAAGACATACAAACATTCACACCTAATGGGCAATTTAGAGTCGCCAGTTAACCTAACATGCAATGTATTTTAATTGAGCTTTTTCTTAAAATATTGCATTACAATACGGATGTTCAGAGTGCGGTCCAACTGATTTATTAGCCAGCTGCACAATCTAAAAATACATTTGAACAAAAACTTTAGGGAAATGGCAAAAATTGAAAAATCAGCAGTCATTTTACAAAAAAATGAAGTAAAAATACAGTATTAGGAGAAATAAGTTGTAATCTAACCAACAAAAGTTGTCATTTCTGCAAAATTAGGTTGTGGAAAAGGTTAAAATATTATGACGAAATACAGTCAAAATATTACAGGAATAAAAATCCTAATTATTAGAAAAGTTGAAAAAATTTGAAAATTAAAATAAAAAAAAAAGAAAAAATAATAAAAATTTAAAAAAAAAAAAAAAAAAAAAAAAAAAAAAAGTCACAATTTTACAAGAATAAACTTGTAATGTTATGAGTAAAAACAATGTAATTTAAGTAACAGAGTTCATGTATACTTTTTAAATGTCGAATCCCAAGAAACAAGCAATACGAAGTTGTCATATTTGGAATATTAGGTCGGGGAAAAAATAATTTGGGAATAAACTTAAAATATTGTGGGAATAAAGTCAAAAAGTTACAATAAAAAATATAATTTTTGTTTTGTAATGAATAATGTTTTGTGTATTTTTTTTTTGCTGACATTTTAAAGGAACGCATGACAGAACTCACAGGGTTAAAAATAACATTCAAAATCAAAAATTCTTCACAGCACTTTTATCCTTCCATTTCAGGCTTATTCTCTAAAATTGTGGGCACACTCTTAGTTGTATTCACTTTTTTTAAATTAGGATATGTATGTAATATACAAAAATAAGCACTTAAAACTGGGAGCGCCAAAATGCAACTGAACAGTTCAGGTCAACAACAGGTACTGTGAAAAAGAAAGGAGACAAAGTGGATAAGTGTGATGATTATGTGCGCATCAAAAGTGTTTGATCTTTCCATTTATATTGTGTAAAATAAATAAAGACCACCGCCGTGCATGTTTATGTCCTTTATGCTTCACCAATCAGGGATGTCAAATGATTACAAATTTTAATCACAGTTTTCAAATTAATTATTTATGATTAATTACAATTTGCTACCAGTGTAGCTCTGAAATATGCTCATTTTTACTGTATTTTCATTCCTTCATTTATTCATATTCTATAACTCTTATCCTTATTAGGGTCGCGGGGATGCTGGAGCCTATCCCAGCTGACATTGGGTGAGAGGAGGGGTACACCCTGGACTGGTCGCCAGTCAATCGCAGGGCACATATAGACAAACATTCACACCCACATTCATACCTATGGACAATTTCTCATCACCAATTAACCTAACATGCATGTTTTTGGTCCTCTTTGCCTGGCTGGCACTTGCGCGTATGTGACCAGCTCAGCGACACGCCTTGTGTTGACTTTCACTGTGTTTCTTATTATTGGGAGAATGAACAATGTGTAGTCAATTGAGGACAGCTTGTCACATGCTAAGCCTATCTATGTTATCAATTATTTCTATAATAATACCAAAAGTGGACCAACACCAGCAGATGACAGGGCACCCCAAACCATCACATTCCCATCAAGGTCCCAGAGTCTGGAGGAAGAGGAACAGGACAGGAACAGAACCAATGTTGCTTCAGGTCCAGTGTAAAGTTTCCACGGTCGGTGGTTTAGAGCGCCAGGTCATCTGCTGGTGTTGGTCCGTAGTGTTTTCTGAGGCCCAATGTCACTGCAGCCATCTACCAGGAAGTTTTAGAGCACTTCACACTTCCTGCTGTTTTCCAACTTTATGGATATGCAGATTTCATTTTCCAGCTGGACTTGGCACCTGCACACAGTGGCCTCTGTCCTCCATTGCCCAGCTAAATAGCCTGACCTCAACCCCACAGAAAATCTATGCGGTATTGCCAAGAGGAAAATACGATACGCCAGACCCAACAATGCAGAGCTGAAGGTTACTATCAAAGCAACCTGACTCTGTGTGAGTCTACACTGTACTCATACATGTGCTCATGTCTGTCCTCATAACCACCGCCATGATATGTATGTATTTATGCTAAAAAACATAATGTAATAAATAAAACAAGTTAATAATGTATCTTTTCCAGGCGTGGAGGCCACTTGGTTCAAGTGTCCTTGAACACAGCACAGTTAACACCGTGTGTAAAAGCAGTCACAAAAACTGGATGAAACAAAACCTGTATGTGACCACTTTTTGCATTTTTAGCCTTTTAATGTTCTGTGTTTATGTTTGTCTTTTATTGTTTATTGTTTTGTTATTTTGAGGACGACAGATGGAATCTAGCAGTTATGCTATATTGTGGCATATTTACATTAGTATTTGTTGCAGATGTCTTAATATACATTGTATATTTTTTTGTTTGGTGCACAGCCTCGTGCGTTTTTAGCTCATGTCCTTTTACCTCATTGAAGTAATTTCCGTATTGACTTCTGTACTTTATGTGCCTCTGTTTTTTTTATTGGCATTGTTTTACTGATTCTTATTTGCATGCCATGTTTTTATGCTTTTTTTTTTTTTATTTAAGTGTGCTATTTTGTGGGGTACATGTCTTCACTCACGATCACTTACCAGCATTTTTTGGAGTTGTTCTACAGTTTGATTGGCAACACTGATGCCATTTATCTCTCGGATTTCATCTCCTACATGTAAAGTCCCTAAAGGAGAGAAGGTTAAAAAAAAGCCTGAGCCCATATGCATGACATGATGTGATAGGAGCAAATCAAATAAAAAGGGAAGCTGACCTTGTCGATGAATCATTCCACCGTGCATGATTCTGGCTACGATGCAGTGGTTAAGCTCGTTCATTTTAAGAGTGATGCCCTGTGGAAGACAAGCAGCCGGTCAAAAAGATGTGTTTTATTGTGAAGTGACTGAGGTGAATGCAGCTATGGCCAAGGTCGAAGCATGCGTTTGTCATTTTGCTTCCATATCAGGTGTTTTGTGTGTGTCTACATCTACGTACCATGGCCTCGTCTGTGTTCTTCTGGAACTGCACCAGGCGAACTCTGGTAACATTCTCAAGGTCCATGTCTCCGTTGGTGCTGTCTGGCGAGTCTCCGTTCAGGTAAGGGGAGGTCGGCGGGGGGGTCACTCTCAGCGCCTCATCGCTGTATACTTCATGGGCCACCACATCGTGGGTCTGTAGCAGAGCCTGAGTGACAACATGGAAACCCGGTCACACTAAAAGCATTGATGCCAAGCTAAAGAACAGCACATGCACCATTACGGTACGTGTGCCAGTGGAAGGCTTTAAAGAGTGTGGCTTACGCTAATCCTCCGAGGCCACTCATCATGTCACTGACCCATTGTATGTTTTTGCAAACACGTCTACTACAGTGGCTGCCGTAGCCAAATGCTCACAAGCGTGCGTTGTCACGCCAGCATGCTCGCCGTGGGCTCCTTTTTAAAGCTTTTCAGGTTCAAAGAGGAAGGCAAATGTTTATGTGCAAATAATCAGCAATTGATTTTTCAAGGAAATGGGACAACTTCAAATCTGCTGAACGCCTCTGGAGCGCTTGACAGAACTGTGCATCGCGATGTATCATGCCGGAGTGCGTGGCAAAAAGTAGCGTGCCTGAGACCTCAAGGCAATGTGGGCTAATTGGATAAAACCCGACCAAAAGCGTGTCACAACAGTGGACTTCAAACAAATTGAAACTCCGGCTGAACTAGATGGACTTTTAATAAAAAAATAAATGATCTGCAAAATATAAGTCATCAGCGATATGAATAAACATAAATAATCTCTTACTGCCATGCATTCCATAAAACACTGCAGCTCAGAAAGATTATAAAAAATAGTCCACCTTCAGTATGAAATCCTCGTGCCCCTATCTTCATCTCTGAACCAGTCCACGTTATTCTCCCCGTTTGTGTTTCAGCCATGAGGCCCGTCAGATGAACACGCAAACAATCCACTCAACAGCAGACTGTCTGTCATGACTTCTGTCTCCACATGGTTCTAGTCCTAACCGCTATCACGCAGCTCAGGTGCTAAGCAGCTTTGTGGCTAGAAGAGTTACTGTATACGGGCTCTTAACAGCACCCTACTTCTGACACAACAGCTTGTAATTCCATGCACACACAGAGCAAATAATAATCAGACCTGTCAATCATATTAAAGATGATGTATGTGTGCGTTTGTGTCACCATGAAGTGTGGCTGTGTGAGGATCCTTCTCAGCTCCTTCGCCTCTGCGTTGTCTGGATAGCAGGAGATTGTTTCCAGTACCTGCAGAGGAAATGATAAAAGCTGTGATTAATAGCACTGACACGAAAACACACAACAATACTTGGTTTTGTATTATTTGAGGGCTACATGAAGCTTACTTCTTTGGCTCTCTGCACTCCATCACTGGAAGGATTTCGAATTTGCGGAGATGACCTGGTGTTGATTTTGTCATACAGCTGCAACCCAAAAAGCAGCACATTTAAGCCATGATGATGAACGAACAAGAAACGTTATTAGAATGTAGCAGATTCAGGATGCTCTAGCTGCAGTTGCTGGCCAAAAAACCACAAAACAACACCGGCTTTTCCTCTCTATGGAAGGACGGCAGCGACAAGTGCACGTGCCAGCTCACTGGAAGGCTTACTGGGGCGCGATCACATATGACATTGTCCGAAAGGCAAGAATAATGACGTCACACTCACATTAAAAACATTACACAGGCTGCAGAAAGTCATGGTGTACAATAAATGTTTCTGCAAACATTATACTGGTGATATGCTGACAAACGGACAGGCGCCCTCCACCACGCAGGGCACGGACAGCAGGCTCGGCGGCACACAAGAAAAGAGGCTTTCGCCGCAGCCTTATCTCTGCTTTCTGAGGTCAAATAACAAATACAGTAATCACTTGCCACATTGTGCTTCAAAATGTGTGGTATCACTATCGCAGTTTTTCAACATTATATGAAGAAATCATGTTGTTTAATGAATGAATATCTGCGTAAATTAATCATTTCAGGCATAAAAACACCAAAATTAACTAAAATAAAAATAGAAGGCATTTGGAAGACGCATTCAAAGACATGATATATTCTACACTGGTCCCTCAGTGTACTGTAATGTGTGGTGAGAAATAAGCACCAGACTGGATCACCAGAACAACCTGCTTTTATTTCAGGATTGAATTACCTCGCAACAGACACAATAATCCCGAACACAAGCTACTGTTGCGGCCGTAACCCACGCCAAGCGAAAAATCAACTCTGAACCGTCAACATGACTTCCTGTCTGCCCCCCCAGCACTGGAAGTTCGCCTTTCTGTTAATATATCTATAATAACGTGTGTAACGGTGACTAAACGAATGGTAGTTCAGGTCTAGGGGGCTCTAATCATGTTAAAACCATGTTTAGAAGGTTGTAAACTGGTTTTCTATCCAGTAACTACAAAAATATCCCAGTTATAAAAAAGGAGTCTTCCCTTGCTGATATTCATTTATCGCAGTAAGGTCCGAAAGCAATTAATCGCGATAAACGTGATATACAGACCTGATCAAAATTTTAAGACCAGTTGAAAAATTGCTAGAACTTACCTTTTGCACATTTGGATCTTAACAAGGTTTTAAGTAGAGCTACAATATGCAAAAGAAAGAAGGGAAAGTTTGACAAAAACCACTTCGAAAAAGTAATTTATTGAAAACAACAATTAAGCTGAACTAGGCTGTTTATCAGCTGACCAAAAGTTTAAGACCATAGCTCAAACAATTACAAAAACATTTTCCGAACCAGAACAAAGCATTTTTTCAGTAGGACTCAGTAATGAGTAGCTCCACCGTTCTTGTTAATTACTTCAAAATTGCTTTGGGCATGCTTGATGCGAGTATTTCCTGGAGGCGAGTGGGAACATTGCTCCCAGTGGTGAAGATGGCTTCACGAGGGGCTTCAACTGTCTGGAACTGATGGCTATTTTTATAAACTTCCTTTGCCGTCCACCCCTAAATGTTCTATATGGGATTAAAATCAGGGAAACATGCAGGATGGTCCAAAAGAGTGAGGTTATTCTCCCTGAAGAAGTCCTCCGTTGAAAAACCCAGCTGTTACCACACAGACGAGGGCCCTCAGTCATGAGGAATGCCCGGTGCAACATCTGCACGTAACCGGCAAGGTAAATTCTAGCAATTCTACAAAAACTGGTCTTAACATTTAGATTGGGGGTGTATTCATATTTGAGGTTGTTATTCCTTTTTTCCCCATTATGACATTAATATGACTGCGTCCCCTGAGCGCATGTCACTGTCAATCAGCTATTTTGGCGTAAACAGGACAGAACTTGGCAGGTATACTCACATCTAACAAGGTGTGGAGATGCTGATCCTGGAACACACTGTGGAGAAAGTCCATATCTTTCTCGCTACAGTCCGTCAAAGCATGAATCTCTTCAAGACTATCCAAAACCTGCGATACTGCCCCTATGGATGCAATGGAAAATGAAGTCGATTACTCAAATTTAAACTGCATTGCGCACATTCTGACCAGTACAGAGCCATCCCTGCAAACATTTAACAATGCACAAAATGCAAACACTGATCATGGCACACGTACCCACGAAAACAATCAGACACCAAACAGGCACAGTGGACAAACACAATCACAGTACAGGCAAAGTTCCCAACGACAACAAAGGTAAACATTCGGAAACGATTGAACCCAAAGTACCTGCTGCATCGCCCACGCATGCAGCACAACCAGAGAAACAGCGGCAGTGGTATCAATATGACGTCAGAAGAAAGTCAGTTCACAAAGTCATACAGTCAAGATGATGGTTTGCATTCACACAATGGCACAATCTTGAAGCTATTCTAATCTAACATAGCTCAAACTATGTTTAGAATGAAATCCTACAGTCAACTATATTGTTCATCTTTATTCTGAGTCGTTTTTGTTTTACATTCGTCATCTCAAGGAGGAAAGCATTTGTGAAGAAAAACACACCTCAGAGATTTCCTTAAAAGGGAAACAAGACAGAGGGAGAAACAAGGGACAGGAACTGGGGGTGTAACAATTCATCCACTACATCAATGTATCGTTTTATATTCCTATGATCCAACTGCATTGATCTGTGTTCACTCTATTGCCATTCCAGTTTGAAAAGTCATCAATCGATTGAATTGATACAAGGAAAAAAAGCATTGGATTTAAGTACTTTATGGATGTGTGTGGCTTTTTTTATCGCAATTTTAATGATAAGGATGATAGATTTGGCGTGAGTTGATTGATTAGTCATGCCTGTTGACGGATGATGTCATGTAAAGCTGAGGGTGGGCGTGGACGTCCTTAAAAATGCTTTTTTTCTTCTTCATAGAATATGGGTTGTATATTCATTGGTATAAATGTTTGTTAGCTAGATTACTTATTCCTTTGGACCACATCCAAAGTCCATCTCTAGGCCTTTCAAACTCCTGAATGGGAGCATCAGTACAGGATTCCATAATTGCATAATTCATTTATACCCGATTTGCTTACAAAAAGCGACGGGAATCTAGTAAAGTTCCCCTGCACTGTCCAGTATCCGAGTATTTATTTCACAGACAAAGTGGTAGAATTTTTGGCTAAAAAGTTACTGAATCGATTTAAAGTCAGTGAACCCTTTCCGATCGGATCGTTCTAAATAAACCAGCACCGTCCTTGAAACGAATCGGCAACCACGAATCGTGATACGAATGGCATAAAACGAATCGTTACACCCCCAACAGGAAGCTGCATTATCCAACACTAATGCAACTGAAAAGCGAGTGATGAGACACATGAGGATATCACGCATCATGGGTCAAAAGATTGGGGAGGGAATACATACTTTCTGCAGCGAGCAGTCCTAGGAGCAGCACAGCAGAAAAATATAAAGAGAGGCGGACATTAGAGAAAAGATACACAGCCACAGTTTGACTTCACAAAGACAGAAAAGTTTAAAGTCAATGTATAGCAAAACACAGGAAAGACAGAAAAGCACGGGATAGAAAGAGCAGCAGCAGTGAGTGAGACTGACAATCAGCAGAAGCAGCAGCGCCTATTATTAGGCTAGAAAGATTCTGCAATCATGCACTAAGGCCAGCAGAATGTCTGCAAATGCCGACCACAACAACCGAGCAGGAACCAGAAAGCGCGACTGGATGACTCAGCAAACCTGTGCTGCGTGTGGGAATATTTGGCCACACATTCAGCAAAGCAGAAAGTGTCTCAGATGAATCTGATAGCTTAATGAGCATTTAACATTGGAAAAAAATGACATTAAAAATTAAATTGCTGCTAATTGTAAATTGCACGTGTTACTGGTGTGTGTGTGTGTGTGTGTGTGTGTGTGTGTGTGTGTGCGCTCTCCAAGCAGCTGTCTTGCAGAAGGAAGTGAGACTAAATGCGGAGACTGGTTTGTGAGGCTGACATCGGATGCCACAGAAACAGGAAGCTCTAACCAGACAGCCTGTGATCACTGATCACTTTCTTTAAAAAGCATTTGCTACTTCACTTCTTTAAACACTACAAAGATGTATTTGATGACATAGAAGGCATCATAGCACAGAGAGAGCACTACTTCCCTTTTGCCTCAGGCAAAAGTCTTGTCTCCCTTCTGGTCTCGTTACAACGGACCATCACATTTTATTGGCCTTGAAATTGGTTGGAAATCCAACCTGTCGCTTACAGTACATAAATATCACTTACAACAGGGATGGGCAAACACATTGGGTTACAAAATGTGGCAGAGGGGCCATATATACAGTATATAGGTGGTCATCAAACAGAACAACATACTTGCTCAATGAGATGAAAACAACACATGCACAGCAGGGATGTCAAATAAATAACTACTGCTACTGCGTGAGTGATAACTATGCGCAAAATGTTATTTCCAAATGTCCGCAAAGCATGCTGGGTAGTCCAGCGGCAACAACAATATGAACTATGAACAATAAAACATTGGTTAACAAGAGTATGTTAACGTCCCCCCTTTTTTTTGTCTCTGTAATGTGACATTCCCATTCCCATTTTCTTCTGCTTATCCGGGTCGCAGGGGCAGCAGTCTCAGTAGGGAAGTCCAGACTTTCCGGTCTCTGGCAACCTCTTCCAGCTCCACCAGGAGGAGACTAAGACGTTCCCAGGCCAGCTGTGAGACATAGTCCCTCCAGCCAGTCCTAGGTCTTCCCCGGGGCCTTCTCCTGGCCTCATTTCCGCCGCTTGTATCCGCGATCTCGTTCTTTCGGTCATGACCCTCATGACCTATCATGATCACATTACATCAATGGCAAAATGTTGGGAGAAAGACTATCACAATCTCCCCAGCATGCCTTGCGGCGGCAATAAATGGGTGTTTTTTTTGGCATGGGTATTGTGTGCGGGTATTTATTTGTATGCCCACATGGTGCACGTAGTATGGATTGCTTTTTTGTACAAGCTACAGATTTAATCTATTTTGGCAACTCAAGCATACCACAGTAGCGCTGCAAGTCATGTTGCCGGCGGGCCGCAGTTTGCCTGCCCATGACTTATAAGGATTGTGTGTCTTACATGTTAGTCGTGGGGACTGATATGCTTTCCAGTCTTAAACAGTATATTTAGAAAACACAGACATTCACCTGAGGAGGTTGGGTCTTCGGAAAAGTCATGTAGCTCCTCAGGAGGGTCTCCGTAGTAGGAATTAAACTTGTGACTTGATACAGCAGCCAGCACTGCACCCTGGGACACAATGAGGAGAGACAGCAAAGCTTGGAAATGGACAGTACATGTACTCTTCTCAAATGTGACGTCTTTTACACAGAAAGTGACTCTCATCAGGTCCGCTAACCTTTAGCTTCCTCCTTGCGTTGAATTTTCTCAGCTGCTCCACTGTTTCAGGCAGGTGGATCTTGTAGGCGTACCTGTCCCTTTCCTATACCAGTACAGACAGAGTTAGCGCGTGCAGCCGCGACGTAACTACGTCTCAAAGTGTGCAGTCTCGCCTTCAGCCAAGGATGGTTGAGAGCCTCGTAAACAGTGATCCTCTCCGCGGGGTCTAGCATCAACATACGCCGCACCAAGTCTTTGGCACTCTCTGAGATGTGGGCCCATTGCCGTGGGTTCATCTGTTCTCACACACAGAAATAAGCATTGCTGTTGGAGTTGCTGTTGGTGGCACGTTTGGGATGAAGAATAGCGCAAAGCTTGTCCTCCTAGACTACCGAAGAAGCTATAAACTGTAGGGAACTGTAGAAAGCAGAGTTTCAAAAAATATGTCATCATAAATCATATACAGTTGCTGGAAGAAATTTAAAGTACAGGCCAAAAGTTTGGACACACCCTCTCTTTCACTTGGGGACACATTCATCGTTTTTGTACATTTCCAGACTGACTGACCTTCATTTCTTAAAATAATGATGGCCACTCCTTTCTCTTTACTTAGCTGATTGGTTCGTGCCATAATATGATTTCTAACAGTTGTCCTATAAGGCTGTCGGTTGTCTATCAACCTGACTTTCTGTAAATGTGTAGCGTTGCTTAGGGAGCTGAGTAGGGGGAGGACAGGAAATGGCTCGAGGGTTCAGAATTGAGTTTTAGCTTGGTGTGGGTTACAGCCTCAACAGTTGCCTGTGTTATTACGCCTGTTGATAATGGTTTTGGCGATTAAGTCTGGTGCTTGTGTGTTTCACTGAATATTACAGTAACATTACTGACACCTAGTGACCAGTGTAGAATACTACATATCATCACAACATCTTTGAATGCGTTTTCTGAATGCCATATATTTAAGTTTCCAGACATTCTCTGTCTGTTTTTTATTTTTTGTGGATGATGTAAGCATGTTGGTTACGGAAGCCATTCCTGAAGAAGATTCAGAATTCAGAATTCCTGATTGAGGTACTCAAACTATTCAAGAAATTGTTACACCCCTAGTTCGAAGCAAAACAAGGCGCCTCCCATGCTAATTAATGCAAGTGATGCCGCAGGACACAAAAGGCTGCTCACTGTTGGATTTCCAAAGTTGCTGTGCCTCATCGATATTACGTGTGTTGCATATTTTGCAAACAGCACATCAGTAATGACTTCCACTGCAAACATCAAGAAATGGTTCATTTTACCATCAATATACCTCAATAAAAGAACAATTACTACCATGAAATGTCTATTTTACCTATGACTAACAATTCTTGCATAAAATCCTTGTAAAGATCTCTGCTGGTATTGAGAACGTGTCATATAAAGGGCTCAGAGACATTTTTTCTGGCTCCGGTTCTACTGGTGGCCACTGAAGATCACCAAAGTGGTGGAAAACAGCGATGGAACTGTCACAATAAAAAAGCGGTAGGGGTAACAGGGGTTGCACAGAATGAACTAGACATCCCGCTGTGACTGCATCTGCCACAGATTAGTCATACAGAGAAAATAATCACCACCATCATCTCAGTGTGCTCTACTCTCACAGTCGACGATGTGTTCAGCTTTAAAAGACAAAATAACTTTATCCATTAGGGATCCACAGGAAAAAAAAAAACACCTTGTATTTGCCCTTAATGATGGCCTCAAAAAGGCGGTCCTTTGTGCCGTAGAAAGGCAGGCACCCGGACAGAAGGATGAAAAGGATAACCCCGCATCCCCACACGTCTACTGGTTTGCCATATGGCTCTCTCTTGACAACTTCTGGAGCCATGAAGTGGGGAGTGCCGACACGACCTGAAAAGATCAGTTAGATATGAGCTTCGAGGAGCATTCGTGGGAGTGACAGGATGAAGAAGAAAGAAGTGCACAATGTCGGTATACCTCCGGCAACCAGGCCCGACTCTCCAAGTTGTATTGCCACTCCAAAGCCTCCCAGTTTGACTGGAGCAGAGTTCTCCTTCGAGGCCAGCAGCACACAGTGAGGCTACACACAGGGAAATGCACAGAAGCATTTGAACAATGACGGCATGTTATATTTTGCTATGCACAGAATCGTTATGCATTTGAAATTACACAGTCTGTAGGTTATTGAAGTGAAGGCGATCAGCCTTTGTTGTTTTGTTAAAGATTTCCCAAAAATGTGACATTTACTTAACATTGCATGCAGCTTATCTCCAGTTTTGAAAAGAAAGAGAGAGAGAGAGAGAGAGAGAAGAGAGGAGGGCACAGACTTCAGTCACATTAGCGAGAGTGGCAAGGGGGAACTCAAGCAAACAGACTGAGACAAGTGCGACAAGAGGCCAGAGTGTGCAGAACTCAGTGGGACTCTGAATGGTTGACGTGAAAGGTGCACATAGCAACACAGCCGGAAAAACCTTCAATAAATCTCTTTGGGTTTTTTTGAAGGTCTGATGGAGGAAAGCTCCCCGGACTGGATGTAAAACATCGACGGTAAGTGTTCCTTTCGTGCAAAATTGATGAATATTTGGCTGATAACGTGCCACTGTCATACGTCAAGACATGTAACTGACACCGAGTAGAGTTGACAAGCTCAACCTAGACATGACTTGCCCATCTACGCGTTGCCATGAATAAGACATGGCCGCTCACCCTTCAGAATTGTTTAATAAGGTTCCTGATTGAAAATGCAAAGTGCGATTTCTAAAAGTAATGCGTATCAAAGTCAGCCAAGGCAACATCACTAAATTCAAAGAGCAAGTTGTATGACCAGTAATTGCAGTCAACAAACTGTTTACTTGAGCATCTTAGAGTATCTCAAAAAATGATGATTATTATTATTAGTAGTAGTAGTAGTAGTAGTAGTATTCATTCCTCCTAATTAAAACGACAGATTATTTAGTGTTGATTAATAAGGTTACTTAATGATGCTATTGTTAGATTGGTTTGACACAAAACACACGTGCTTATCTATTATTACAATATATGATGTTAAGCTAAGCTATGCCTTTATTAGTCCCACGTGGGGAAATTCCAGTTATGTTATATTATATGTTACACATATCATTTATGTCATCATTCGTCATTGGAACATTCAACATCATCACCCATTACAGCACAAAGTTCAGTCAACTTTTTCTACTGTATTATTTTATTATTCTATTTATTTCTGTTATTTATATAGTATATTTGGTCCTTGAGGTCCTATATAATATTATATATATATATCAAACAGTTTCATTCTTTTCGTTTACCTTTAAAAAAAACAAGTGGTTCATGTTAAAAATATGAAGGGAGCAACTTCAGTAACTGCTGAAAAACGTAAATATAAAATTAAAAGTGTAAACACGCGCATGGTGGAATTAACTATATACTTTTTTTTTTTTTTAGTAGTAGTAATCATCAGACCACCACTGTGGACTACCTCTGTGATTGTGGGGAGGACCTCCAAACAGAAAGGCAGCTCACAATTGTGTGTGAATTCCACAGAATCTGGTGCATCCCGAGGACACCACCCGATGAGCAACATGAACGGCTTTTCTGCCTCGTCTCTGGAGCCCATGGTGTCGCTGAATACCTCTCCTAGTCATAGTTCTGCATTCTCACTCTCAGCCGCGTCGACTCAAATGTCCGCCATTCCCATCCCCTCCGTGATCACTCCAAAGCCAGCCGTGTGCTCCTTTGACGATGCATCCCTTCGCCTGCTACTATCCGTTTTCTACTCCATGCTGTTCCTCCTTGGCCTAGTGGGTAACCTCTTTGCTTTGTGGGTCTTCCTTTTCATTCACACCAGGCGCAACTCTGTGCGCGTGTTTCTCATCAACTGTGCCGTGGCAGACCTGGTCCTCCTGGCTTGTCTGCCCTTCCGGATTTTCTACCACATTAATGGGAACCGCTGGCTACTGGGACATGTGGCCTGCAAGCTAGTGGGCAATCTGTTCTACATGAACATGTATGTTAGCATCATACTACTGGGGCTCATCAGCCTGGACCGCTACTTGAGGTTCCAGGGGAAGGGCAGCGCGAGGAGGGGCTCGAGTATGAGACTAGCGGGGTACGGATGGCCGCGGAGTTGGTTGGGATGCGGCGCGCTGTGGGCCGTGTCACTAGTGGCGCTTGTTGCAATGATTGCTACAGACGAGGACAAAGAGGACAAAGGCAAATGCTTCCAATTCAAGCAGCGGCTTCTCGCTAAAGGGAAAGCCTATTTTAATGTTGTGTTGGTGGCATTGTTCTGGCTCGTTTTCCTTACGCTCATAGCGTCCTACGCAAAGATCGCTCACCGGTTGATAAAGGTGTCACGCGACAAGCCGGAGCTTCCGAATGCACAGAGATACAAACGCACTGCCAAGAAATCCTTCTTTGTCCTCTTCCTGTTCACCCTTTGCTTCGCTCCTTACCATACCTTCCGGCCCTTCTACATTCTATCCCAGCTCAAACACACGCCCTGTGACAAGATGCAACTGGTGGACAGCATCAACGAGGTCATGCTGTTATTCTCAGCTTTCAACAGCTGTTTGGATCCTGTTATGTACTTTCTTTTGTCCGGCTCAATGCGTAGAACCACGCTCCATACCCTTCAACGACAACTTGGCAGTCGGATTTACTATCCAAACGAAGCTACGTCCAACAGCTCAACAACCGAGTTCCGAAGGCCTTCGGTGCGCCTTTGACTTTACCAAGTGTAGACTGCGTTGTGACCCACAATATTAACGTAGTGGCCCATTTAATACACATGTGCTGACATATTCAAGTGTCCTTATTGAGCTGAGAAACCAACAGTGATGTACACCATCGATTACAGCGGCCACGTGCCGGCCGTGTCAATCAATAAACATCCTGAACTGCTGTGTTTGTTATGTAAATTTGTTGTTTACTCTGACGGGAACGTTGGCCTCCGCCAAGGCTGCCCTTTGTCACCGATTCTGTTCATAATCTTCATGGACAGAATTTCTAGGCGCAGTCAAGGCGTTGAGGGAGTCTCGACTCTGCTATTTGCAGACGATGTGGTCCTTATGGCCCCATCAGGCTGTGACCTTCAGCGTTTACTGGAGCGGTTTGCAGCTGAGTGTGAAGCTTCTGGGATGAGACTCAGCACCTCCAAATCGGAGGCCACGGTTCTCAGTCGAAAACGGGTGGACTGTACCATCCAGGTTGGGAGTGAGGTCTTGCCTCAGGTGGAGGAGTTCAAGTATCTCGGGGTCTTGTTCACGAGTGAGGGAAGGTTGGAGCGTGAGATCGACAGACGGATCGGTGCCACGTCCTCAGTAATGCGATCCGTACCGGATCATCGTGGTGAAGAGAGAGCTGAACCGGAAGGCAAAGCTCTCTGTTTACCGATCCCACCCTCACCTATGGTCATGAGTTATGGGTCATGACCGAAAGAACGAGATCGCGGCTACAAGCGGCGGAAATGAGTTTCATTTAGGGTGGCTGGATTCACCCTAAGAGATAGGGTGAGGAGCTCGGCCATCCGGGAGGAGCTCAGAGTAGAGCCGGCGCTCCTTCACATCGAGAGGAGCCAGTTGAGGTGGCTCGGGCATCTAGTCCGGATGCCTCCCTGGTGAGGTGTTTCGAGCATGCCCAGCCGGGAGAAGATAGCAGTAATGCGTAGAAGAAGACGCATGTAGGGACTATGTCTCACAGCTGGCCTAGGAATGCCTTGGTGTCCTCTCGGTGGACCTGGAAGAGGTCGCCGGAGACCGGGAAGTCTGGACTTCCCTACTGAAACTGGTGCCCCCACGACCCGGACCCGGATAAGCGGAAGAAAATGGAATGGAACTCTGACGGGAATCAGTGCTTTAAAATAATCTAAAAAATCGTGATATACACACAGTCTCACCTTGACATCGCGGTGAATCACATTGTTGTCGTGACAGTAGCGAAGCGCCTCCAAAATCTGCCGCATGTAGTGGCTGCGTCAAATAGAATAAAAATATTAGATAATAATAGATGAGTACTGTGTAGAAAAGTGAAATAATGTTCCTCTTACCTGGCCACAGCCTCGCTGTACACAAACCCAGCATCAGCTCGCTTCACAATTTCAAAACAGAGGTCAGCTCCGTCCATACTACAAGTGGGATGAAATTAGTGTGGTCACGTTTAGGTTTTGATCAATAACTGATGGCAAACTATTAAAAGCACAGATGGAATTGTTCCCTGTTCAGAACAGAATGCATGAAAACAACCACGTTCACCAGGCGTGGTAATAATAGCTGCAAGAGCAAGCAAATGAACTGTGACCATACTGGAAATTACATTGCAGCAGACGAGGTTTTTTTTTTTTTTTTAAATCAACAAGGTCCACCTATTACATTCTAAAAATACTTGAGTTAACAGCCACTTAACCAATGAACTTTTCAACTAAAAATCATTTCAAACAATTACTTATTCCTCACTACGTTCATTTCCTTCCACACGCACTTGTGATGCTGACACTTACAATTCAAAGACCATGTACAGCATTCCGTCAGAGCTGTACGTCTCCAGCAGCTCCACGATGTGAGCATGCTTCAGCATGTGACAGATGCTGGCCTCCCGCTTCAGATCTGACAAATGAGACAAGAAATGCGCCTTCATTAGTAATGCTGCATCATTACAGTCCTCGTGTGACTTTAAGCGGCACAGTACCGTGGACACTGACAAAGCTAATGAATGACTTTTAATGCTAAAATACACACACACCCACAATGTTTAAGCAACATTTAGGCAGTTAAGGAAAGTTCAATGATGTAATTGCGCCGCATTAATGCGATTCAGTGTGCAAAAATTACACCAGATGATATGAAGAGATACAGTATTTATGCCTATTTAAGGATATCATATTGAAGAAATCTAGGGGCGGGGGGGGAGTTAGGACAATTCTAAAACCTCTTGACCGACAGGGGCCCCGAAAATAGAGATGTGGCGACATCAGCTGCCATGGGTAACCAATGTGAAATTATTATTATTATTATTTCTTTCTTTCTTTTTTAATGGGTCCCAGATTTCTTGGTGGCACCCCTGATTGAAACCACTAGAGGGCATCAAACACAGCATATACTTGCAACCTCTCATATTCACAGAGGATGAAGGGGGAAAAGTGGGTCCCACACATTTGTGATGTGAAACACTGACAAACGAGAGCCATTAAATAATTAAAAAAAAACAAGTCTGAAACATTATAAAGTAACAGAGCTTGCCTTTCCCTGCTACATTATACAAAGGCAAAACAGAGGATACTCCAGTCAGTCCAGTATTTTGACGTATTGCCAGACCCGGGTCATTATGCAACTGGGAAGAATAATGCCGCCTTTCCAACAGAGGTTCCCATTTTCTGTCTCCCCATTAAACCATTCTTGAAGACAATGTGGCCCAGTGTCCATGCAAGGACCGGGTGGCTACCGGGGGGTGCCACAGAGTTTAAGGGAATCCAAATTGCCAAATCCCATCAAGAGCTGCTCAAAGTATCCCACAAATGAAATGAGGCGGAGGTTTTGGGGCTTTTCCTCCAATATTCGGCACTGTATTCATGCTTTATGTACAGGCGGCCTTGGAATCCTCACAATATCCTGCAATTGTAGGATATTTATGTTGATTTCAGACATGAGCAGTGCACAAACACTGATTGTTCATCTTAACTCACAGTTACCATTTCTCCTCCTGTGGCTCATTTCCTTCTCTTGCTGTGTTACTGGCTGCCGAGCTAATCCCTGACGGGGGAATCGCAGATGGTACATGATAAGCGCCAACACCTTCACTAGCACACATTCGCAAGTCTATGATCATAGTCGTGGTCCACGGCGTGACAAAGGAAAAAATAAATAAACATGGTAATGTATTAATTATGTCATGGCCCACAACCTAATGCAAACAGTTATGCATTAAAGTCACTTCCAAATAAGACTTCGAAAGTAGAATTTCAGGCAATTTACTGGGCCCTTGTGTCATGATTGTATGAACTCTGCCCATCTGCTGCTCCAGGTGCACACGGCTCAATGTTTACATACAAACATGGCTTCAAGGTCTGCATTCTATTTCACCTTCAGTGCTGAGGCCAGGGCTGGAGGTGAAACTGGCCACATCAACGATCTTCACAGCAAACTGCTGGCCTGTGTCCCTATTGATGCACCGGCGCACCACGCTGAAGGGTCCCCTGTAAAAACACACACACACGGTTAATCAGACACCTATGCATTTGTGTATGCAGTCATCGCACATGTGCTCATGAAGATATGCCAACAGCCATGTGGTAGGTTGGCCTGTGGAAGCGTCTCCGTGCTGGTGCCAAGGGGAATTACAGAGCAGTGGTATCCGGCACAGTTGTAAAGACTAAAATAAAAACATTATTATAGAGACGTGAGCTAGGGATACCTACCAATCATTAAAACGAGGCGGAGGAGGTGGTGGATATTGTAAAGTTGTGCTTCCTAACATAACTGTGTTGCAGCTGACATATGAAGTGTGCCTGCGTCAGACATTGACTGTGATAAAGTTATTTACTATCAAACTTCAGTGTAGTAGTGTGTTCCCCTTATAACACGCACCAGCGATTACAACGGGGCTCCATGTAAGTGTGCACTGATTTTAAAGATCATGTACTGTAAATTCCAGTGTACAAGCCACACACACTAAATTTAGAGGAAAACTTGTACTTATAATGTGTCCGTGTTACAAAGTGGCATATTGTGGCAGGCACAAGTCCATGAGAACCAGGAATGTCTTTATTTGACCAAACATAAGCTATGAAAAAACTATCCATTGGAAATTGCAGAAGGTCACTGCTCATCGGTCTAACTCCTGGTCTCATCTTACAGACATCGTTAAACTCATCACACAGCAACTTAACTCAAAAATTATATTTAATAAATATAAAAACATGAACCAACACATATTTTAAGTGAAAATAACATTTTAAGTTTTCCCATATTGCATTTCGTTGGCGCAAAAGAATTTCATTGGAGGACAAGCAGCATGGAAAATGGCTGGATGGCGCTGAAATGATGCACCAGAGGCTGCCGGATGAGCCTACAGCCCAAAGGAAGATTGACGTCATTGCAGCACCCCAATTAATGCATTGCAGCTGAATTCAAAACTTGTAAGACTTGTCGTGCACAGGTTCCCCATGGTGACACAGACCCGGGGAATTGTAATACAACCGACCTCACTACGCATTTGAAGGAGGATTGTCACAACACCACGGCTTCCTGAAGTATCCACCGCTGTTTGAAACATTTGTAAAGCATGACAAACTTAGACAGTCATTGGGTGTGAGAGACAATGCGAATAATGATTGAGCACGTCAAGCCTCGCTACATCCAGCCAATTGTGGAAAAAAATATACATCTGATATATCAACAAGTAAATGCGTCAGTTTTTCTTATACCTATTGTTGCTGCCTCCTAATGTCCATTTGAGTAATATCATTTGATCAAGCCTTTTCTAACATTCCACACTACAAAACAAGTGACAAAAGTATGTATAATCTGTGCTGATTCTGGATCAATATCGTATCGGAATCAGAATATAGAAAATGGAACGACAACAATCGCTAAACTGCCACCGCTGAATTATCTCCTGCCACGTCTTCTTTTTCTCGGGTAGACCGGGGGCATATGGGGTAACAATATGTGTGTAACGACATGCTACACAAACAGTCTCATAATGTGTTTATGAGGAAGGGTGGAACAGGTACAACCGAGAAAGTGGCCGTGAATTTATTTGTGGCGGGCTAGCACAGATAAACTGATGTCTGCAAAACACTCCATTACTATTTCCCTCTCACACATGCAAACAAGGAACAAATCGGGAACTCTGGGTGACCGGACAACCAGACAAATATTTTCCCCACATGCGTTGAGTGCTATAGCAGATGTGTTTCAAATTGCAAGGAGGTTTAAAACTGAGACTATAAGCATGCCGGAGGACTGACAGAAGATGCAAATATTGCAGCAATATCTGCTGCAGTATGTAACGATACATCTCAATACTGCCATTGTAAAGAACTCAAGTAACACTGTCTGATTTCATGCATTTGGAATCCTGTGTGTCACTGCTGGAAAATGCATTGAGAATCTATTCACAAGTGGGGCAGCAGAGTGCAAGCAGGGGGGGATGGGCTATGAATTTCCATGGTTTGATCAATACGTAATTTTTTTTTTAATCATACCAAAGCGCTGGCATCTAGTCGTGCCCACAGGCTGTTACAGGAATCAGAAAGGCAAGTGTAAGACAGAAAGTGTATCTGAGACAGTGGAGAGGCCGCATGTCATGCAGACATCACCGCAGCTGTGGGCTCACACAAAACGCCCACACACACACACACACACACACACCACTCACATCCGGACAACAGCAGCTATCAAACACTCGCCTGAATTGATCAAATCGTTACAGGAGGCCCCTTTTCTACTTGGCTGCCCGCAAATCAAAGTCTGGATGACAGGCGTTTTTGTTGCCAACAGCTGTGTCGTACATGGGCATGCTTTTGTAGTCCTTGAGGTCCTGTTTTTCTGGCCTCACAGATGGAACATTTGCAAATGCAGACCCAACATTAGGAGGACGAGACTCCTGAAAAATACGACTCATATTTGCTTTGAGCAGCATAGTCTAAATAAATCAGTGCAGTGTAGTCACACAGGACTGCCATACATCATTACCAACAAAGACCGATAGCCTTTAAAACGCTTCATAAATGTCACTATTGACATTTTGCATGGTTTCTCCCGCCAACAAAACACAATTATTCTGGTCCACTGCAAATTATAACTGCAACTTTCTTCCCAAAAAAAAATGCCAGAATCATTGATTTGTCCAAGTTGCTAATCCCGAAACGCTTGTGATGAAATGAGCACCCTCCAGCTGACACAGACATGCCACAGGTCTAATGGTGCTGAAGACAAAGAGCAACGTAATTACTTCTGTCAGCATTTCAACCCAACTGTAATCACTCTAACACTAGGCTGAGATAGCAGCATTATGTTGCTACACTGCGCTATACCTATGATGCACGCAAACATCCGGTCTGGTCTTTCATTGCAGTTTAATGTTGTCAGAGTACAACATGGCACCTGAAGTGCTTGATCGGCCATTGTGCAAGCAAGGCCAGTGCAACCAGTGCAACCAGAAAAATAAAAAGATGAAAAAAACGAGTATCAAGGAATTGTGAAATTTCCATTGACTCTGGTTTTCATGGTCTGCGCGATTGACAAGTGGCGAGGGAACTGACTGGGGTTGAAATCAAAATCGGTAGACAACAGAGTGCTGCTGTCATTGCCTTCTGAAATTATTTATATCCTCAGCCTCAGGGCCATCCCACTCCCTGCTCCACTCATCTCCATTGATCTGGCCAGAGACTGCCTTCCCCTCACGCATCTGGACTCGGGGAAAAATGATCCTTCCCTTCTTTCGGCAACACATCCCCAGACACCGGGACTCGACACACTGATCCATCAACTGCAGTCTCACAAAGGAACTGACAGGGATGGATACACAGGATTTCACAGACTTTTTCGCACCTCACTTCTTTACAGAAGCATAAGATACCCCAGCACACTCTTGTCTCCTCTTATCCAACTCCATGGATGAGTCAGTTAGTGGAACCGCAGGCCCATTTTCCAGGCCATTAATTAGCGACCAAGGAAAGCGAAATCATTGGATACGCGGTAATCCTTAGACCTGCAGTGATCAGCCGATGCATGACGCACTAAAATAGTCGGGATTCCCGAAATAGTAGCTGTTGGTCTAACGCAGGGGTGGGCAAATATTATGACTCGCGGACCGCATTGACTTAACAAAATTGGCCGGGGGGGACCAGGCTATATATTTGACACACGCACATAATATATTTATTATTTATAACAGTCCACCTGGAGTTATTTGTCTTAATTTATTTATAAAAGCATCATACAATCTGCGATATGTTCTTGTGTACCTTTTTTCAGGAGCACTTTAGACTAAACAGTAGACCCCATTGAATAACAAAAAGGCACAGATGATCGTTTGTAGAGAATTTTGTAGCAAGGAAAAGTTACTAGGCAAAACTGTCCAATGGTGTTTTAAAACAATAAATGTTGGGATTTTTGCATTTTATTCAATGGCACAGGAAAACACGCATCATCTTAAAGTTTCACATGTTCTTATTATACTGGCTAAAATTGGCCATTTTCTTTTTTGGGTTTACCTTTGTGTAAGGTAATGCTGCATCACATTTGCACTTGGGACACAGCTGTTCCGCACTGGTTCTGGAAGAACTAACATGTAATTGGGCCATCCATTCACTGTTGAGAAGCGAGCCATTGTTGTCTCATTCACTGCTCGAAAAGTAAACACTTTCCTTGGTTTGTTTTGAGTGACGTCACCGTGTTTACTGTCACATAAACATAATAACTGCAGTAATTACGCCTGCAAACTGCCGCTCCGATCGGTCCGCAAGCATCATTATATGTTTTTATTATATTTCCCATTCACTTTAATTGTCACAGATCCCTAAAAGGCCATCATTGTGTCAAAACTTTCTAGTTTTCTTATTCTACACACTTGACTCCAAATGCTTGCCCTCTATAGCCTAGACACTAAAGAGCAGTCTTGGACAACACAATATACCTGTCGCCAACAGTACTTTGCATGCCAATTTTTTCCAATTTTATCTTTTATTGGATGGACTTTTATTTTCACTAGGGACCTGACTCACAGAGGTTTCTTATAAAGGATGTGTAGTAAAAAATAAAAAGTTAATTCAGCAATACTTTGGTTCCAGTATTTTTAATGGAGATATTTTAACCATATTCAATTCCACAAATTCATGTTCGGAACAAAAGCTTATTATAAAAAAAAAATTAAAAAAAACATCACACCGGATCGGACTGGCAAACCTATTTAAAAAATCGGATTGGATCGGAAGCCAAAAATGTGGATTGGGACATCCCTAGACTTTATCTAAAGCTGTAATAATACTGTAATATGTAACAATATGGTAAATGTCAAACACAATCTAAAAGCTGGTTTCAATAATCCATCTGTCCATCTATTTTCCATGCCACCTATCCTCATTAGGGTCACAGGTAGGCTGGAGCCTACCCCAGCTGAATTCGGGTGAGAGGCGGGGTACACCAATTCATCAATAATTCAGTATGTAAATATACTGAGGCTTGGCCGCAGGCAAACCTAACCCAAAGGCAGGCTCGCCGAGGAATGGGGTGAGTGAGAAGACCATCACGGCAACAACACCGCCAGTGCCAGTCCCGTTAGTGATGCAGCTCCTTATGTAAAATGCTTCAAAACTGTTTTGATTTAGAAATTAGATTGCATGTTAATCAAGAATAAAGACTGCATTTTTTTGCAGCCCTACAATGAATCATCAGTCCATCATTAATGACTCAATTAGAATGAATTAGGGACGCCCAATCCACATTTTTTGGCATCCGATCCAATTTTTTTATTTGATCTGATCCCGTACCGATGTTTTTCTTTTTTTTTTTTTATTAACTTTTGTTACAAACATGAATTTGTGGAATTTAATATGGTTCTTAAATTGCTCATCAAAGCATTAAGAATAATATTACCAAAAGCATTGCTGAATTTACTTCCTATTACACAGTATGCCCAACAATATTGTTTGGCTTTTGTAAACAAAGCTCTGTCAGGTCCCTAATGAAAATAAAAGTCCACCATACAGTATGCAATATACTGCTGAGACAGGTATATTGTGTGTTTAGTGTGTGGGCTATAGAGGGCCGTGGTGCTCGGCATGCTGGTTAGAGCAAGCGTTTGGAGTCAAGTGCGTAAAAACAAGAAACTAGCAAGTAGAACAGTTTCAAGGTGTGTTCTGTGTTGACATGCCAATAAATGGCCAACTGAATTACAGCCATCCTGATGTACAAGTATTCAGCCACCATTACAATACTTTTAGGGTAGGACTAATCATTTGACATGGTTATAGATCAATTTGTGGTGTGATTTGGAATCAACCAGCGGTTGGAGCGGTACTTCCTATACTAGCTCCCGGTACCATGACAGAGGAGTCCGGGCACAGCGATGATTGTGATTTCTCCTCCATCCGGGTGGCAGGAGTGTGGCGTGGTAACCAGCTTTGAGGCGCGGAGTGCGGCCCAGAATCTCGGCAGCCGGACCAGTCCCATTTTGTGGCGGAAGCAGATCTTTTCCAATTTTCATAATGCAGCTCACCTGCAGCCGACACGGATCGGGAAGATCGGATCGGGGCATCCCTATCTCAACATACTGTGGTGTGTTTGCGTCTTGCATCGGATGTTCTGAAAACCCCATTTGTCACCTCACAGTTGTTTTTTTCCTCAATCTCCTCTGACAAGTGACCCCCACCCAGCCCCCTGCTGCGTTTGCCACCAAAAAAAAAGCATCGGAATCACGTGCCACTGGACCCTAGACGTGCAGCCACGTGCGTCTGGTGTGTTTCCCACCCCGTTTGGGCACAACGCGAGTGTCAGATGCGGCCATGCCACCGTACCCGGTAAGACTCCAGACTAAACACCCGACGTGAGCGTGGCAGCGTTCCCCTGTGGCGGACGGGAGGCCATGCACGAGTTACACACAGACGCGAGCAGGGGTCTGTACTCACTTGCCAATCACTTCACACAGTTCGTAGACATCCTCGAAGAGCACGTCGTCGTCCGCCATGGTTTGAAGGAAAGGGGGGGGGGGTGCTCTCTGCGGAGACAGCCCCTTTGCCACGGTAAGGGGTGGGCACGGGCTCCTACTATGACGGACCTTACGTCTCGCTTGCCACGAAAAGAAAAGCCGCGGCCACCGAGGGGTTCGAGTCGGCCCGCCCCGCCTTCTCTGGTTCCGAAGTCCCGGCGAACGGGCTTGCTAGCTCGCTAGCAGGCTAGCTGAGCAGCGAGCACAGCCCGGACCGCAGGGGGTGGAGATTGTCCTCCTTTGCGGGGGAACGAACGCATGACTGGGGTCGGCGTTACTAGTGCTCAGTATTTGGCATCCGCCTGCTCTTCCAGTCCATACCCAGGCGCTGAGCTCCACCGCAAGCTAATGGCGGCACCGAAAACGCCCGACTTTCTGGGTTACCGGGCTAGCTGAAGCTGGAACGGCCGGCTGGCTCCTGTGTACGCCCAGGACCTCAGACGGCTTAACCCACCATACCGTCTCTTATGTGTGGATAATCCCGCCCGGCCAAACTCGAACGGAAGACCTCCACGTTCATGTCAATAACAACGCCGTCCCGTACGCCGCCGGGGGCTTGCGGACGCTGAAATTGTATCCAACGCCCGGAACGTTACATCCACCGCTAGTCGGATGCTGGTCCCTCCGAGTTCCACGAATCTGTCGCCCAGGAAGCTGGCGAGCCAAAATGGCGCCCCGCGAACGCATCCACAGTCAATGCGTCGCTGGCGTTTGAGCCAAGATGGCGTTCGCGAGGCGCCTGAATTCCAGGCAACGGTTCCGTCCAGCCGGCGTCATTAGCTCTGCGCACGCGCAAACATTCCTGCAGCTCCATGTCTTACGTCACCCTTCCCCCGTCGCGGCTAAATGGCTTTTGTAAGATACAGCATTCGGCCAAGTAGTATGGACAAACAAAGACTGTCTCCCTTTAAAATAATCCCCAGTTGTACGCTTGGGCCGCCCTGGCACCGGTCCAAAGGGAGGCTTCTCACGATAAAAATGTCGTTTATTTGGGGGGAAATGTTTCGTGACGTAGACCTCGACGCTACGCACGTGGCTGCTAGCGAACGTCATGCTAGCTTCTGCTCACACATTATGAGTCTGAACCGCGCGCGTCCTCGTTTACGAAGCGAGTGGGGCTGAAGCTCATCTGCAGCACGGCGCCGCATCGCGTCTGCTCGCTGGGGTGGGCGGAGCGACTCAAGTATCGACAGCGTCGACGCCAGGATCGGCTAGCGTCGAAGTATCTGGCCTAATCAGGTCGACATTTTTTTTGTTGCACTTCCTGCTACGTATAGTTTCACAAATTTATTATTATTTTTTTTTAATGTTGGACATTGTTGGTATTGTTGTATGTTTACGGGGTGGGCAAAAGTAGGGTTACAGTTCACACGTATACATTAAAATTTATTAGACATGTATTTACTTTTATTTGAGCACTTGAGGGATTGCACGTGAAATGTAAATTGTCATAAACATAATGCGTGTAAGTGCGTGCAAAAAGTGTTACCCTACTTTTTGCACAACCTGTATGTTGCTATATTGTTTACAAAGTGAGGGAATAGGACACTGCTAGGTTTATTTTTGGGAACCCCCAAAACCTTCCCGCTATTGGCTCTCATTGAGCTCGACTTGAATGTATGCTTTATTTTCGATTATGTTTGGCAAATTAAAAACGAAGTCGTCCAGTTAAAAATGTGCAGATCGAAAAGGCACCGACACCCACGTTTGCAGTATCGTCCACCCTTAGTGTACGCCCCACTGGTAGCAACTGGCAATTTGATTGGCTCTCGATGTGGTCATCAATGCAGTATAAACGCTCCACGAGAGCCGATTCATATAGCGCACTTCCGCAAATAGTGAACACCACGTGGTATAGTTCATATCTAAATAGAAAAGTAAATGTGACAAGTGTATGAATGAAATGTCGGAAGACGTTAGGCGACCGGTGTCTTCAGGAAGGAGGAAAGACGTGCGAAGAAAGATTTAGGAAACTGCCTAAAACGTCTCAATCAATTGAATCGCTCGTGCCAACACGGCGCTAGCGACAACAGTTCAGATTTAGTCATGAAATCCACGACACGCCCCACTTCCGGTGTGGACATGCTGTGATTGGTGCATTTGAGCGCGTGCGCTCACGAGAAAGCGCGGCGTTCAAACCTGCTTCCGGCGCTGTAGACATGGAAAGTACGGAACCCAACCACAAGAGGTAATGTAATGTTCCGGCTGTAAACACGCACGTTCTTTTACAACATGTTTTTAAAAGTAGTAAGTGCAATTTTGCGCCTTTCCAGAGCAAATATGGCGCTAAAGAATGTTGTTTGTCGAGAGAGACGGTGTTTCGAACAATGGGGTGTTTCGCATCTGTCGATATCAACCCACACTTATTAAGTGGCTAAATGAGTGGAAATAGCATGCGTGGATTTTTTTTTTCAATTGTTTTGAAACGTAAAGGTAATGTTTATCTTGAGCTCAATTTTTTTTTTTTAACGAGGAAAAAAACCACAACACGCGCCGGCTGGCACGTGCTACCAAATAAATCTAATGTCTTAATTTTGTGTGTATTGGTTAAAGAAAAAACTAACAAAAAACATCTGTATATAACACCCCCCCGTTATATTTGCACTTAAAAATGGTCTTTTCCACTGCGACTGACTGGCGACCAGTCCAGGGTGTACCCCGCCTCCCGCCCCAAGTCAGCTGGGATAGGCTCCAGCATCCCCGCCACCCTAATGAGGATAAGCGGCGTAGAAAACGAATGAATGACTTGTTTTGTTTACATTTTCACACTACCTACTTATACTGCTAACTTAATTGTACTGTGGATGGGGGGAAAACATAGTTTGATGCTCTGTACGTCACTGACATGGATGGTCAACAAAGACTCTCAAATCTTCACACGAGATACAATTTGGAGTCATTGTGAGGTTATGATGCGCCATGCATTCAACGATGACCCACGTTAGAAGCTAAACTCTGCCAAATTGCTATTATTAGCTGACAAGAGCCGTAACGGATGTGCACGCGTGGCTTGCGATGACAGAGCGCGTATGCCTGGCGCACCATGAAAAGCTATACAATGAAATCCTAAGAGTGTGTGGTTTGTAGTGCGACGAGGACACCCCTCGATAATGGTGTCCCGAGGAGGAGTAGAAGCTGCCGGCAGTCGTACCGCAGCTGCTTAGGGGCAGCTTCACATCTCTGCTTCACGCCGGCGATGACATCCCGGCGGCTCAACACTGTCAGAAAAGCACCGAGGTGGCACAATATCGTGGTGAGCCATCCCAAACCGGCCGCTTCTTACTAGATGATGGGCACGCAGAAAGGTGGTCATACTTCTACTCTACATGCGTCACAGGATAAGGTGGACGCCCAGCAGCTGGCCTTACTGATGAAAACAGAGTGGCAGCTCTCCTGCGTCACGCCCCTCTACCAGTTCCGCTACACCCGACTGAAGAGCTACGCCCGGCAGCTCTCAGCGCATCTGTCGGCAGAGAAGCAGCAAGGCCTGGTGGTGGGGCCGGAAGGAGCGCTGAGCTTCAGGGCGTCTTTCTCCGTGGTTCCGGGGATGGCCCAGGCGGACGTTGATGCTGAGACCGTCTTAGTACAGGTGAGCGTGGGACGCTTTTCGTAGGTGATGCTCAGAAAGACGACGTTTTAGGATGTCCACGCTCTTCTCTCGCCCCGCAGATTTATTCCAAGCCGGCGTTTGCGAGGCCGGAGGAGCCGCAGCGAGAAGTCTGGAAAGGCTGGCTAACGTGCATGAACGGCAGCCCCGACTACATTAACTCGCTTCCTGAAGATTTTATCTGTCTGCCGCTGTTTGGCAGCAGCGGGGCGGAGGCCCTCACCGCTTTGGTCAAATCGTGGTTCCAGAGGTATTTTGACTGTTGCTTTGCCCCGTTGGACATCAGCCACACAAGCTTGCAGTGGTTGGTGGCACTGTGGACCAACTGCCACACGGAGTCCCACATCCAGCAACTGAAAATGATGTGGACGCTCCCAGTGGCGCCGCCGCTACAGGTCACCTACTCTGTCAATCCGGCTGATGCCTGGCAGCTGTGGTGCAGCGTCAGAGGGGAGTCGCAGGAACGGTCGAAAGAACGGGACAGCATCGACGTCGAGGAGGTGACGAGGCTAATGAAGGGATTCCTGAGCCACTTCTACCGACACTTCAGAGTGGATCTATCAGCCGGGAGTCTGACTTCCGTGTCCACGGCGCTGGGCACGGCCAAATGCAGCGGCAAGATCAAGGTACCGTCATCCCAAACAGGACACAGAGGAGACCGGGTTGTAGTGATCGTGTATGTCTGCTTTCTGCTTCAGTTGTCCGACAGCAAGTACATGACCACCATGCTGACGCTGCTGACCGAGTGCGCCCTCCTCAAAATGCCCATTTGAAGAACTACACAGACGGTAAAAGACATTTGTGCTTATCTTAGGGGAAAATATCGTATGCAATATTCCCACACGGTGTTTTTAAGAAATACATATTTCAGTGAGCAAGGAAAAACATCCACAATCATTTGCTTAACCAAATTTTTATTCGAGTAACAAGTGAATGGCCATGTACAGACCCGCCAACGTGTACGCATTTTCACCCCTAAATATGCTTGAACTCTTCGCTGGTTCCAGGTTCCGTGTTTAGTCTCTAGGGCCTTATGAAATCTGTTTTATTTGTTCCCAAATTCCGTGGTAATCTTTGCAATTTCCGTTTTTTCCCCTTTTTTAATTTTTTTTAAATTCTGATTTTTACATTTTACACTTATTTTTACCAGCACATGTGTGATTTTTTAGGGGGTTAGTGAATAAAAGGGCTGTTAATTAAATGCAAAAATCCTTACATTTATTAATGCAATACACATCAATGGACAATTTAGCCCAGTAAGTGAAAAATGGATGTAGCCTGGCTAACTTTTCTAAAGGGATGTCAGCATCTGCACACATTGCTACAAAATCTTTAAGGCTAGGATGTGCAAAAATAAACATGCTTCTTGTCATTTTCTTCACCCAGAACATGCATGTTGCCATCGGGCATTGTAAAACACTCCTTACATTAAAGCGGTAAAACACACCGCGGTGCATAAATACTCATCCAGTTCGAGTCTCACACACAACCGCATAACAAACGCAAAGATACTTCACAATAAAGCAATGAAACACAAACAATACACAGTCACGCCAGAATCGGTGAGCTAAATACAACTAATTGGATAATGAAATGGAAGTTTGAAATGTTAGAAGCAGGGGTGTCAAACATGTACGTCCGGAATCTGACCCGCAAGATGATTTTGTAAAGTATAAAAATGAGCTGTAATTTTGCAATAAAATCAACTGTTGTTCTAATTGTGTCCACTGAGAAACAACATTCATTCAATCATTTTCTATACCGCTTATCCAACAAAAATCCTTTCAAAAACTACAGTAACTATTGAACCAATGAGTAGTGGTTAGGTAGGTTCGCTCATTACCTACTGTAATTTTGTGTGCATTACTGTACTGTAGTGTTACAGACGGGGAATGAACAGTCGGTGGGTCTGAAGAAAGAGGTTACATTTGTAAAAACGTGCATGATGAAGGCAGTGGAGATTGTGTGGCCTGAAAAGTGTCAGGTTTTTAAATCTGTTGCTAGAAATGACCTTTAACACATTTGGATCCTAATGAGGTTTTAGGTAGAGCTACGATATGCACAAGCGAGAAGGGGGAGTGTGACAAAAAAGCACTCTGAAAAAGTAATTTATGAAAAGAAACTGAACTGAAATGAGCTGTTTATCAGCTGATCAAAAGTTCGAAACCATCGCTCGAAAAACTCTCCAAACCAGAAAACATTTTCTCAGTAATGCGTTCTTGTTAATCACTTAAAAAATGGTTTGGCCATGCTTGATGTGAGCGTTTCCAGGAAGCTAGTGGGAACATTGCTCCAAGTGGTGAAGACGGTTTCACGAAGGGCATCAACTGTCTGGAACTGATGGCCATTTTTTATAAACTTCCCTTTCCATCCATCCCTAAATGTTCTCTATGGGGATTTCCATCAGGGGGAGCATGCAGGATGGTCCAAAAGAGTGACGTTATTCTCCCTGAGGAAGTCCTTCGTCAAGCGGGCGTAGTGAAAAACCCAACTGTTACCACACAGACAAGGGCCCTCAGGCATGCCCGCTGCAATATCTGCACGTAACCGGGTGCTGTCTGATGATCTCGCACCACCTGAACGCAAAAAGCACCCGAGGTCATGATGGACCCCCCTCCACTTTGCAGAGTAAAAAAACATCTCAGGTGGGATCTCCTTGTTATGCAACGTTGGAAGCCATCCGGACCGTCGAAATTATATATTTTTTTCTCATCATAGAAAATATTTTTTTTTCCACCTCTCAATGTCCCGTGTTTGATGCTACCTGGCAAAGTGTAAACGGCGGCTGGTGATTAACAAGCTTGGTGGAGCTGCTATTAGCTACTATTAGCTATTACTGAGTCCTACTGACAACGTTTTTTGTTCTGGTTTGGAGATTTTTTTGAGCGATAGTCTTAAACTTTTGATGAGCTGATAAACAGCCTATTTCAGTTTAATTGTTGTTGGATGGATGGAATAAACTTGTTTTTCAAATGACTTTGTCACATTCCCCCTTCTTTCTTTTGCATATTGTAGCTCTACTTAAAACCTCGTTTAGATCCAAATGTGCAAAAGGTCAATTCTAGCAATTTTCCAACTGCTCAGATTTTGAGCAGGTCTGTATCTACACATACATATGTGTGTGTGTGTATATATATATATATGTACATATATAATAAAGCACAATGCATTACGTAAGAAGATGAGGTGATTTTAATGATCAGCACCTTCAATTTGAGGGAAGGAGCTCATCAGTTAAAGCACCTGCTGTGACCGGCTGGAAAGAAAACCTGCAAAGTCTCGGCCCTTCATGGCATGAGTTTGAGACCCCTTCTGTAAATGGGACACATAGCTGCAGAAGAGCAAACCTCTGATAGACTAGGGGCTCCACCAAAACAATAAACTCTTTTACTATTTTCCAGGACCACAGCTCCCCTGATGGTGCACAAGACGGTGAAGGGTGTCCATTGCCTTTTGGTGAGGATTTTCATAAAAGTGCAGATACAGTAACAGAACCGCCCACCACCTAGAAATGTAATTTTCATAAATCCATGTTTTCTACTTTATCCATAAACTCGTATTTAGCCTGATAATGAACAGATGTGGCTCTCCACTAATATTGCCTTCTCTTCTGGTAACAGCTTGAGCTTGGACGTGTGCTATGCTGAGTGACTTTAAGACTGTATATTTGTAGCTGCTTGTTTTTGTCATTTTATCGGTGCAATAAAATAAATACCTTTTACTCTCTCTGGTTACAGAATTTACACCCTTGTATTTATTGGCTTTTACAAAAGTAAACAACCAAACAACATGATGTTCTTTAATCCAGACAGCTCTTGTAATTCCTTAAATATAATTTGTTCTTAAAAAAAAACCATATCCAAAATATAACCAAACATTGTATACAAATGCCAAAAATAAAAAAAGGTAAGGTGACAAAATCATGGCAACACATACTGCACAACATACACCTGAAAGCTGAAATATGTACCAAGAGAATAAGGCAAACAAAAAGTACTAGTAGCGTGACCAGTGCTGGTGTGCACACTACTAAATGCACGAGGGAGCCTGATCAGATTCCCCTCACTGCATGTTTAAAAAATACATGCAATAAAAACATGTCATGTTATTGGCACAGTCAAGTTACAGTTCAACACACCTGTGATCACATTTTATGGTATGGGTTGTACTATATACTTTCATTCACCCGTCAGTACAGTCCGGAGGCTTTCAACTGTTACCTTCTCAATCACCTACTCGCCAAATATCAGTTTTATCTCAATACAGTCAGTAATCTACGATCAGTGTCTACTACAGAAATGCACGGGGACAGCCAAGCATCACTGAGCCCGTAGTGAGAAATCCAGCGTTCCATCCACACAAACACAACTAAGGATTAGTGTAGTCATTTACAAATGTAAAGGCATAAAAACGGAGAGCAATGTTTACCACTGATGCACAGCACACCGTAGTTGATTTCATATTCAAAACAATCCCCCTAAAGAATGCACGCAGGGAGAAACAGTACCAAGGGGGATGAATGTGCAGTGCAGGCGATGGCTTCTACGAGGCCAAACCCAGGAAGAATCCTCCGACAAAGCCACTGGACAGGACAATGTTCCTCTTTATAAAATCTGTGGCCTGCATTATCAGGGACAGAGCGACAACTTAGCAGGGTTGAGATGGAAAACTAAGTACTACAATAGAAGGTTAAGGAAATACTAGAAAATGCTACTATTTAGAATCCAAAATATACCCTGCATGGGCGCAAATCTAGTTTGGGGCACAGCGACGGCACAGATGTAAGGGTGCGATGTGCCTATTAGTCCGCTAGGTAGCAGTTTCCTTGTTTGTGGTGGAAAGCACGCCAAAGATAAGTAAGAATCTATAAGAGAAACTTTATTACTGATACCTTTACCTCCTCAATGAAGGTGTTTAATTCGGGCGCTGCTTTGTTTGCTTTCTTCTTCAGGTGTTTCTTTGCTTTGTTCACATCCTTCTCCACTTTCTTCCAGTCCACCTGCACGTAGCCACTGTGATTGGCAATCTGCGTGAATCAGGCACACAACGATAGGATTTACCTCAATGGATGGATGTTTTCTTTCAGTTGTTACATTTCAGAATGAATGAGTTTGCTTTTGCTGCAGCTGCAATTTAAGACATGTCTTAACTTCAGTGTGCTGATATACCATCATTACTAAAAATGTGCTGTACACCATTTGATACACATATTCACGGGCCATAAGAACGTGTGCATAGAATGTGAGCGTCTCTTGCCTGTAAAAGTAGGAAGCCTCCACCCACAGCAGTTGCCGCGAGCTTCCCAACTCTCTGGAAGACGTAACCCGCACACCTGCACACAATGAGAGGGTGACAATCGACCACAGAGATTCTATGCCAAGAGTTTTTAAAATGTGGCACAATGGTTGTGGTTGAACTCCCCGAGATACACAATTACTGACACATTTTGATTTGCAGGTCTGAAAAGTATCTATTTTCCATATTGCTTATCCTCATTAGGATCAGGATCAGATGATATCGCCATTGATGTGCCAAGTGGATGAGTTGGAGCAGAGCACATGCAAGAGTGATGTGATCGTGACCTGTCAGCATGAAGTTCACCAACAAAAAAGCATTGCTGAAAGCATCAACACATAAAACACCTCAATGTCAAAAAAAAATCAAAATGCAAGGCCAAGAAAGCACACAACATAAGGAAGCAAAATAGTATAATATTGTCACGCTATAATAATGACACGTATCTATTTTTCCACAATGCCAACAACTGCTCTTACTACACACAGGAACAATACAACATACAATTGAACAATTAATGTATTCATTATTAATCTCAACAACAAAAGCATGTACAAGTAGTCCCTCTTTTACCGTGGTGAATTGATTCCAGATCAATGGTCACGATATGATAGCACCGTATGTAGAAAATAACACTTTAAAGAGGCATTTGACAGTCAAAAGTGATCATTTTAACTACAGCAAAGCATGCTGGGAAACGGATAACATGCCCATTCCATAGCTGCAAACTTTTCCGGGTTACACGTCTCAGGGATTGTGATGTTTTTGTGTTGATATAAAATACTGCAGCTTTTGCCCGGGCGTTGGCGAATGACGAGGAGGTGGTCTATCAAAAACCGCTTCATCGAAACTACGCCAAAACAACCATACTCGTATATCCGCAGAAAGTACAAATTTCAAGCAGGAATGAATGGACACAAAAAAAATCTCCAACTGTGATTTAAAAAAAAAAAAAAAAAAGGCCATCCACGCGAGCGAAGAGTGGGAAAAAAAATGTGTGCGCACATAAAAGCACATTCACCAATCCTGCACACACAGGGAACCGGGATTGAGGTGTGTAGACTGCTTACTTATCTAGTCATCACTGCAAATGAGACATTTTCTCAAAGTATGACCATTCTAACTACTATTTATTTCACCTGGATTATTGGGGCATGTCATGTGACTTTGACACCTCACTGTACACTTGGAACCAACCCTAGTCAACTTTAGCCTGCTGATGTCACACCCTACTTCCCAGGCCCTGCTTCTTAAGGCGCAAACAAGTCACCAATACAGTATTACACCATTTTTATGCCTGAAGATGCTTCATTTGGGCCACGGATATGTAGAATATCCTTAAATATGCAAATGAACTTCAATAATAAACCATATTCATCATTTAGTAATTAGCAAGATAGCGTATGGGCGTGATGTAGCAACAGATGACTGTGTGGCAACTATAACACTATTAAGAAAATATATAGTACTTAATTGATCCATCCATCCATCTCCTATGCCGCTTATCCTCATTAGGGTCGCGGGTATGCTGGAGCCTATCCCAGTGGACTTTGAGTAAAAGTACACCCTGTACTGGTCGCCAGCCAATTGCAGGGCAAGTTCTTAATTCATTAATCATAAATGGGCAATTGCTTACTCTACATTTGACATTTATAAATTACACTTTTCTATCAGATTTTCACTCCATCCTTCATTTATTAGTTGTGTGAATGCTGGAGCATTCACACATTTGGTATTCTGCACCACCTTTCATCTATTTGTTAATATCTTTACTTGTTTCACTTGCTTAATTCGTTTTAAATTATTTATCAATTGTTGTGAAACTTGTTTGCCTATTGTTTACATAACCATATATTATTTGTATTTTATAAATTTTATATCTAATTCTTTATTTTTAAATGTTTTTTCCCTTTACTACTTAAATCACTGCATACGCTACCAATCTATTGGAACACAATATTGTATTATTTTCTCTACTAAAGTCAGACCCGGGTTTTCATGTAATTTGAATTTCAACAAAAAAAAATTGCCTTGGTTTTCATACATTGTCCCCTTTTATCGTAAAACAACTAGCCCTGTACTCTATCGTTTCATACAACCCAGTGCCCAAACAAAGCACCCTGTGCATTGACTGTCTATTTTTTTGCATTAGACTGCTAAATAACCTGCCATGGGTCCAAAAAACATTGCTAGTGCCAGCAATTTAATAGAGAAGGTGAGAAACTCTAGAAAGCACTCATCACAAAGTGCAAAGATGGCCGGGGTATTTCCCCAAAGCAAGTTTAGTAGGTTAGCAAGGTGTCACACTCATTTGCTGATTCAATTCTTTATGAGAAATATAGATTTCCAGCTGAGGGAATAGGGTACACTTGCTCACCTTTTGATGCAATATGAAATATTAACTCGGGTAACGTTAGCAGACGTATATATCACAGCAGTTCTTTCATGAGTACTCAGTCCGCTGGTGTTTGTTACAATTACAATTTGTTGCTGGAGGAAAAAGGCACTCAGAGGCACAAGTCGACTGCACCAAAATACTTATTTATTCTAAAAAATAGAAAGAATTTGCCACAAAGGCAGCAGGTCGCCACAAAACACTTCAGCACTGCCACCTAGTGGTCACAACGAGACACACATTTTATAATTTAGAGCAGTAATGTGAAACAATAGACATATTTCGAAGATAATTGGGATTTTATGGATACGTGTTATTATGTCAAAGTTGTGCAGTGCCGAGTGTTGATAAATGACTAAAAGACTAGTAGGGTATGGTTAATAATCAGGGTTAACTTGCGCATCTTCTCAGTGCGTCTTCCCTCGCTCCATTAGTAGGGACAGTGTTGCTTTTGGCAGTAATTATCTTTTTTCTACTCCTCATCACGCTCCACAATACTCATCTTGTGTAAAATACACTGGCTGGGACACGTCGCTTTTAGGCAAAAGTAGAATAATATGACCTCAAACGGCCCCTTCAATGTGAACGTCCACCGAGCACAAAAACGTTGACACCTAAACACCGGACGTGTCAACATGTTAAATAGTGCAACTGAATTATAGGGTAGGTTTTAAAAAAAGCTCTGCTTCCTCCTGCTCCTTTTCATATGTTCAATTCTGTACGTATCAAATGTTTAACACACAGGTCTCTCTCTTTTCTGTGCGTTCTAAACATATAAAATCAGCTAAAAACACGCGGCTAAGGATGCACATAATGGGATGACACTATTCCACCTTTAACGCCTTTAGAAAAACCTCTAAAAACAAATGTGACGGGCCACTACCGGGAGGTAACGCTGCACACTGGAGCTGCAGCCACCGCTGCTGTCTTTTTGTTTTTGAGTTAGGAAAAGTTCACGCTAGATGTAGCGTTCCTCTCCGTGTTATGTCCAGGAAGGCAGTTCCGCAAATGCTTAAAATGACCACGCTATTCTGAATGTGCCTTTTAGAACATGGACATAAAACAATTAAACCTTGGCTAGGTTCACACTGCAGGGCAGGATACCCAATTGGGATTTTTTTGACATTACCCAACAAATGCAACTTGTAATGTGAACGCAACGCGCCTGGAAAGGGATGTGCGTGCGCAGAAGCACGACATCACTCGAATTTCCGTGTGTTTACAGAGGTAAAGACTGCTGCCGTGTGTGAGCCGGTGATGTGCGACGCCATCGATTTCCTTTCCGATTCGAACGGATGTTTGTGGACAACACGTTGCCACGTCTGTTCCGAGGTGCGTGCGGGCGGAGAGCTGCCTCGGCGCCTTAAAAAATAATGTTCGGGTGAGAAGAACTTTTGCCTACTTTGGTGAGTACGTTAATCCAAGTCTCGCACAATAAAGCTGCAGTGTGAGCATAGCCCTTGTTTTCAGGGGTGTTTTAGTAGCGTTTTTTTTTTTGGTGTGTCCGGTTACGGGACAAGTGACGTGCATTAATGAGCATTAGGGTCCAGAGCTGGAGCCCGTCTCTCTTCAGTTCCAGCTGCTCCATATACTATTTTTCAGTTTTCCAAAGATGCTTACCACCCTGTCAGGCCTCCCATCATGAGCTGGGTGGCCACAGAGTACTTCTCAGCTATCGGACCCGAGTTGTTTCCAAACACCCTGCTCCACCACTGATGCCTCCGAGCGTATTCGGTCAGGTCCACCACCTCGTACACCTCCTCATCACTCTCTGGCTCCTCTGGGCCTGTTGAGACGAATTGCGACACAAAAAATAAATACATAACACATTTTCGCGGCCGGGCAAATCGACTTGGATTCGTCATTGTAAGGGCATCGTACGGAACTGGCAGCCAGAAACTGTCCCATTTAAATGACCAGGAAAATACAGGCGCCATTGTTAGCAAGCCGTCGTCCAATGTTTACGGACAGATAATTCACGACGACATTTGGCATTATCGAACGACAACAATGGGAGGCGTCGGATATTTAGTTTAAAGAGCGAATGTTCCGAATTTGCCTAAAAAGCGCGACGCCGTCGGTGGCGCCAAAAAAAAACAACACTCCTAACCTTCCCTTTGGTCCACGGTCGCCATTTTGGAGGGGCCGGGTTTAGGTGAACAGGATGTTGACAATGCTAAGCCACGCCCACGCGATGACGCTCTGCCACGTCAGTTAAAAATTGCTTCAATTTCGCTGAACGAAACGAGCGACGGAAGGAAGGATGGACGTCCTGGATAGGGTTGGAAGTCCGTTTCATCTCATGGAACGTGCTTTTTTTACTTGGCAACAAGCTGGTGTTACCGGCGCCGCTCTGATGGGGGACTTGTGGGTTTTTCTTAATGGCAAGTAATGCGACGCTAACATTACTGGTTCGCAAAGAAACGATGCTTACTGTTTCAGGCGAGCCGAGCTGTGTGTGTGCAGGGAAGTCATATGGTGGGATCCACGCGATTTGATTGGATGAACAAGAGGCGAGGGCGTGGCCACAACGGCGCGTGGGTTCGCTTCGGTGACACAATTAAAACAACTTTCTATCTTCGCGCACGAAAGGCCTTAATTTGTGGAATACTCGCCCATTGGATGCGGTTCTCCCGGTGGTCGCATTTGAGCTACGGCGTGCACTCACTTTGAGGAGGAAAATGTGACGCTTGAGGATCAGCCCGCCGAGCGCTTGTGTCCCCCCCTCCCGACAGGATTTACTACATCGAATCGCATCTTTTCAGGTTGGGGGAAAAAGTTTTTCCAATCCCTTGCCTTCCTTCGGTCCCCCGCGTTTGATTCGGCGGAGCAAAGCGATCGTCTCCGCGTTGCGATTTTCCATGCAATCGTGCAGTGTGTCTGTCGCCGTTGCTGCCTGCGCTGCTGCTCGGAGTCTCGCCTCGGCTTCTGGTGGTGATGAGGAAAAGAAAATGGCGGCGGGAAAAGCGAGTGAAACAGAGGAGGACTTTCCGACACTGACAGCCCAGGAGAGGGACAGCTTGGCCGGGGTTGACAGGTGCGGACGTTGTCTTTGCATGTAACGCGAATTGAAATGGTTCTCGGTCCTCGCTGGCGGACATTTTGAAGGAGGCAACCCGCGACTAACGCCGAGCCGCCTATGTTGTCTTTTTGCTTGCAGCTCACTGTTTGGATTTCAGAAGCTCCACGAAGATGGCGCCAGAACGAAGGCCTTGTTGATGAAGGTAGCGAATTCACTCGGATGCGGTTCACGGCTGAAGCGGCGCGCTCGTCTCCGGGGCTGAGACGGGCCCATCGAGTATAATGCGCGGCGGGGAACCGTCCCCCACAAGCGGCTAGCCAGCTTGCATGCGAGCGGCCCTCTCGCAGAGGCGAACAAGGCCAGCTAGGCTAACGTAGCATGCTAGCTCGCTAAGCTAGCTCCCCTCATCCGGTGATCAGAGCCGCTGCACCTGCGGTGTCTCGCGCCGAGGTGTCCTGCTTAGAAGTGCCCCCGGGGTGTCCCTCGCCAATTGCCTTCCCCGTGTTTGTGTTTTGGACCACTGCGCGCTATTCGTCGAACCATATCTGCGTGTCTGTACGGACCTGCTGTCTCGTACCACAACACAACGCCGTCGCCGTTTTGTGCAACGCATTCGCCCCTGGCAACGTCGTACTGCCATTACAGGAGAGTCGAACGTCGTCCTGCGGACGTTCTCTTGTCACGTCGGGAGGCGCCGCGTGGTGCTCCTCGTCCGACTACATTGACGCGCAGTCACGCAAAACACCGGCTGCTTCCACGCAAAGGCACATCGTTTTTGGTGCCACGACGGACGCGCGGCGTCCCGGTCTGCTTCGACGTTGACAGACAAAACGCTGCCAATACCGTTTAAGAATGGCTGCCCAAGATGGCGGGGGCACGGTGGCCTGGCACTCGTTTGATGTGTTCCATCGCATCACTGTGGTGTGGCGGAGGCTTTGCTGTGCTTCACCTGTGTGGGCATTTTGGTTTGAGGGGCCTTTTTGTTTACTTTTGCCACAAAGCTTGGTCTGAAACGTGCACACCGTGGAGATCAGCAAGCGCAAATGCTGTTTGTGTTCGTTTTTATTTTATTTTATGTAGCCTGGTCTTGCAACTGCTGCATGTGTGCAAAGGTGATGCTCACTTTTAAGGAGCCATCAGTGAATATGCTCGCTAGGTGGTGTAGGATACCAAGGATGTGCTGACTGCACACGGGCCTACAGGGAACCTTGTCAGTAACTGTCAACAGAGGAGGGGGGTTCTTGCACTGGCTGGCGCAAAATGCATCCTCTTTTTATTTTATTTTTTTGAAGCTGTAGCATGGATTATGTCACCTGCAACTTTCTGCATGAAAAGTCAAATGCTCGGCATCTGTTGTCAGACCTTCTGGTCAAGAACGAACACGCACTTTCGATCCAAATCGAATCGGTGGATGGTGTTTCCGTTGCCGCACATTTGTGTTCGGACACGAAGCAGTAACCATTCGAACCATTGTCAAAGCATGCCTTCTTTAGCACCGTTGCAGTGCACTTGAGCAGCACACGGGTGGTCTTAGGGTTACGTACACGTTCCGTTGCTACCCTGCGATGTAAGTCAAGACCTTATACCTACATTAATCGTTCGCCACTTTGCACTTAGTGGGGTTTCACTGTCATTGCGGGGTTTTTTTTCTCTCAAAAATATATTAATAAATCATGTTTTGTGGTTGATTATGGTCGTTAGTCAAAAAATATCTATATCTAAGCAAATGTTACCTTTGTTTGTCTAAATTAAGCATTTTCAAGTATAAAATACGGTAAAATACAAATGTCAGGCATTCCGAAGACGCAGGCAGAAACGCACTGATATGTCGAATTGTACACTAGGGTATCGTGCTGCAGTAAACACTAACATCAGACTTGAAAAAACAGTTTTATTGAAGGTTTGAATGACGCCACAACAGACACAAAAATCCGTTATTACCATCTACTGTTTCGGCCATAACTTCCTCTTCGTCCGCACCTCACCTAGCTCCTGAACACGTTCACAGCAACACATGAGTCCCATGGAGGGCCTTAGTAATTCATTTGTTTTTCTCAAATTCCACTTTTTTCCAATTTTTTTTTTTTTCCCATTTGAATATTTTAGAATTTGTGTCGTCTCGTCTTTTTTTCCCACACAGAACCTGCACGTTGTCATCGTGCATTGTTAAAACGCTCTTTACATTACAGAGCTAAAACACAACAGCATGAAAATCGATTCATCCAGCCCGAGTCGGGCACGCAACCTCACTGGCATGCTAGCTTTGTGAATGGAAGCGACGCTAAGAGGAGGTTCCGCCAACTTTTGTCAGTGTTTATCGTCACTTCGACATGTTCAGTTCTGGAGGGGGCAGTTTGTAATGCAATTCCGCCACGGTTGAGCCTTCCGCCGGGTATATGATTCCACATACAAACGTTCCTTCTCCTTATGATGACAGCGTTTCGTTCACATGAAGTCAATTTCCACAAGTTTCCGCATTTAACAGTAAATTACAGTTTTTATTGGCCAAGTCCACGATTTTGTTATACTGGCTTATACGAGTTCAAATGTGATTATAGGGGTGTTATTTCATGTCTGGAGGTCTCGAGTAATGTAAAAAAAAAAAAAGTATATTTAGAAGCTTGTAAACAAGTGTTATAAAATTTTTATGATTTATGAAAATATTTCATTTATAAATAAGGGGTCATTTTTTGCAGAAAGTCACCTATCACGGGGGAATTACTGTACCCCTAAGTTAACTCCTAAGCCACACTACACAGAACACATGACATATAAAATATGGTAATAAAAAGATTAAATACAAGAATTAATTTAATCAGTAGTCAAAGTAACAACTCTTTGTTACCCATTGGCTTATTGGGAGGCTTTTCTTTCTTTAGCCTGCCGTACGCTTAGGAGATATAATCAATTACAAAGAGTTAATTAATAAGCCATGTCAGCCACTCCGTGTAGCTTCCAGGGAGGCAAACTATTCATCTGTGGTGCACGAGATGAGTACACGCTCCATCCGTGCAGCATCCAGCATGTATTCGTCCACATCGTGTGCAAGAAACTAGTCTTTGGAATTAGTCCAGTCCTTACAGACCATAATTACGCTTGTAATTCGTTTATGAGAGTGCCGACGTAACCACGGAATGCCTAAAGTAGGAGCGCCGTAGCCTGAGGGCCAACTACTCTTGGGGTGTGACCCCCAAAGTGTAAATGCAACGGCCCTTGGCAGAAATAAATAAGACAGTATATGGAATTATTTATTATAAGATAAAGCTGACAGATAATTCCAAATACACCTGACACTGAACTAAAGCATTGTTCCAGGACAGCTATAATGAACAGGATTGTAATAAAGCCTGCAGCCGTGCAAAAAGACACTGGTTGAGAAATAATACGAAACAATACATGCACAAGTCACTGGACCGTAGCACAGTGATATTTGCACTGCTTCAAGGCTCCTTCACTAAATAATTAGTGTGCTCACTAGGCGTCGCACTGTGCCGTGTAGGCGAGACGTTTCGAGACGTGAGTCTAGGGGTGAAATGTCATGCCGGAATTCATATTCCTATGTCACGTGGGAAAAAGCGTTTCAGCGTTTGGCATGACATTACGCTTTCTGGGGTAGCTTCGTCCCTGTTGTTTATTTGCGTATTGCGGACATGACTACCCGAGCACCGTGCATGTGTATATATGTGACTGACGTGTGGTTCCGTGGTGTCCAGAGGCTTCTTTTTTTTTCCCCACCCCAGGCTGTCCGCTGCTACGATTCGCTCATCCTCAAGGCGGAGGGCAAAGTAGAGCCCGAGGTGTTCTGCCAGCTTGGTCACTTCAACCTCCTATTGGAGGATTACCCAAAAGGTGAGTTAGCACAGAGCACACATCACCCTTTTTATAGGCAGCTTGACTTGCCTTTTGTTCATCTAAAATCCTTCCTCTTCCCCTCCAATGGCAGCATTATCGGCATACCAGAGGTACTACAGTTTACAGCCAGACTACTGGAAGGTAAGGCCGCACATTCACCATAGTAAATCTTATGCTTGTTGTCGTGATGACGGACTATTTAGTGTTTTATTTGTCTTTAATACAAGTCTTCTAATCTCACTCAGAATGCTGCCTTTCTGTATGGTTTGGGAATGGTCTACTTCCACTACAATGCCTTTCAGTGGTGAGTAGTGTTGCATGTGATCATTTGTATCATCAGTCCTTCCAGGATTTTGCTGGGTTTTTGTGATCGATATCGATTTTATTAGTTGAGCAATGTTTTAAGTGTTCTTTGTAACCTAAACCCTTAAAAAAGCCGAGGATTTCAACAAATCTGTCAAAATGTGCTTTATTTGCATATGAAACTGAAGAGCGGAGCATATTTTTGAACATTAACAGCCATTTACCCATCCCCCTTGCGGCCTTTTTGAGATGCCTGATTTGGCGGGAGTTTAGAAGGAAGTTGTGGTGTGTTTTCCAGCATTTGGTGTGATAAAATTTGTGGGTGCAATAAATCTTTCCCGTGTGTAATTATAACAGGTAAATGTGTTGACTGATGAGTAATTAACGAACCCCCAGCAATTTAAGCAATGACAAATGTGTGAGCCACGGGCTGTGGATGGTGCCTGGGCCACACTTTGGGCACCACTGCTTTTGTTCCCTTGGGCGGGGCTGGGCGTGTGGTGCTGGCTCTGTGAGGAAAAGCAAACCACAGTTCTATTTGGCTTGTTGGCTTTTAGTGTCTCGGCCGATGGTGGTTGAGGGAAAAGCGGCCTGTCAGTGTAACAGTCCACTCCAGCGTGCGTTGGCATCTCCCGGTCAGGATGGAGCTCCAGGCTGGGGCTTGTGGTTTGTGTGCTTGGGCAGCAGAGAGACGTACGTTCAGTAGTCACAATGCTTTCATAGTATGACATTTTGCAAATACACTCACGCTTCACTTTGCAGTCCGAATTTCACGGCTGTACTCTTATCACAATTTTTCACAATAAATTAATAAATTAGCTCTGCTTGACTACGGCCTATTATTGTTTTTTTTAAATGCACATTTATCTAAATGGTATATATTCTTGGCTTAAATTAAGCATTTTCAAGCATAAGAATGGCTAAATGAGCCAAAATACAAATATAAGGCATTCAGAGGACAAGTTCAAAGACACAGTGTGTAGTATTGGACACTGGCCACTTGGTGTCAGTAATGTTATATTACGTAACAGTCACCACAGCGGGAAGTGCTCTGTCCAGGAAAAAAAAATAACAAGGAACTCTTCTTACGCTAACCTGTCTTGTTATTATGTCTACTATATTGGATAATATAAGTGTCAAAGTGACTATAGGGGTGTTAGTTCATGTCTAGAGGGCTCTAATAATTAATATATAATTAATAGTGATAAAAGAGGGACTACTGGGCTGTCAAGGGATATTACCATAGAAATAACCTTTAGTTGTAAACCCACCAGTAGACCGTAATTTCCATCTTTTTTCCGAGTGTAGTGGTAACCAGTCCAGGTTGTACCCCGCCTCTCGCCCAAAGCCAGCTGGGATAGGCTCCAGCATACCCGCCACCCTAATGAGGATAAGTGGTATAGAAAATGAATGAATGAATGAATAAACGAATGTAGTAAAAATGCTTGCGGGGTGTATTCGCTTGTGAGATACTGTATGTAAACATACCTATTAAGATGTCGTTTTCAATTTCATTCATTCATTTACACCCTGGACTGGACGCCAGTCAATCGCAGGGCACATAGACAAACAAAGACATACAACCAGTCACATTCATACCGATGGAGGATTTAGAGTCGCCAATTAACCTAACATGCATGTTTTTGGACTGTGGGAGGAAACCGGAGTACTCGGAGAAAACCCACACACGCACAGGGAGAACTCCACACAAAGATGCTCAACAGAGATTCGAACCCACAACCTCCTGACTGTGAGGCCAACATGCTAACTATTCAGCCACTGTGCGGCGTTTTCAATATCCACAAATCAGAAATTTCATCTGTACGCTCAGTCTACACATTGCACACACAATGCATCTTGTTTATCCTCAGACAGGTGGACTTGCGTGTTTGAGCACTATTCATGGACAAATTTGATCGGACAAAATGTGCAGGGAAGTTGTGGGCCTTGGACAAAATTGCAATGTTTTTTAGTTGGATTTGTGAGAATTGGCACAATCAAAACATTGCAAAATTCTGCAGGGTATGATGTATCCGGTGCCCGTTTAGACAAAACTATAATATTAATTGAGGTACGTTGAGCGAGCGCACATACTAAACATTCCGGAAGATCGGACTAACCGAAAGAGATGCTAACCAAATATATGGTTTTCTGTATTTTCTTCCACGTTAATGATGACCTCCTCAAACAACCATGGGTCACTAGCTACGGTTATTAAACTTGGGATCTTGCCATGCTTTGCCATGCCCAATCGCAAATATTTTTAAAATGTTTTACAATGTTGTTTACAGCTGCATGCTATATCTATTAGTTTCACAACAGGTATGTGTTAATTCTACAACAGGACGTATGTGATGTTACACGTATCTGTATTAGTTGATACTGGAAACAGAAATTGAGAGCTGAACAATATCAGCAAATTGTATATTGGCAAAAAAGCCAATATTGGACATCCCCCGTTAACACGTAACACATATTTTAAGTTTTAAAATTATAGTTTGAGATGAAGAAAACAATTCAAAATGCATATAATTACATAAGATAAATGAAAGGGATAAAGGAACATTTGAGGTTACTTTTGCCTTCACTGAAGATGTGATTCTTGCCGTGACCGTTTCTCAGTAACCCAAAGTGAAGCCAAAGAAAGTTGCAGGTGCCAGCATGTGTAAAGAAGGTGAAAACAACTATTGAGTTCAAGAAATAACTCATGACAAAACAAGAAAGTGGGGTCAGTGTTGATGTCGCTTCCACATTGTCTTTGGGAACTTCAGTGAAGGTAAAAGTAACCTAAGTGCTCACGACACCAAAAAAAGTTTGAAAAAAACAATAACAAAATGAAAGTACTCCTTTAATAAAACATTCATGGTTGATAGATGCGTAAAGTTCCACTATGCTCGGTGGGCCGCAGAAGCTGACTGTGCACTGATGACTTGTGATTGCTTTGGAGCAAGGCGAACCTCTCAGCGGCACCTCCTCAGTGAGAACAGAAACTGGACGGTTTCACTTTTAAATGCCCAAATTCCAAATAAGTCCCCAATGACAAGCCAAAAAGTTGCTACATTAATCGCTAGTCGTTTTTGCGAAGGTATGTCTCCAAGAGGGTTTGGAATGTCGCCAGATTTAGCGCCAAAGTCACCACGTCAGCAACGCCGCATGTAAGTAGGCACATGAGGCGTCCAAGCACACCAGCCTCATCGGTGACCGCTGTCCTGCATAGACAGGTGGTGATTTCCAAGATCAGGAGTCAGCTCAAGATCACATACTTATACACATGCCACAATGCCATTACATTGCTTTGGTTCAGAATGTCACTATATTTATAAATGCAGGGTTTTATTATTATTATTAGTAATGTCCAATATTGGCTTTATGCCAATATTGTCCAATTCTCAGTTTTCAGTAACTTTACATTTATTCAGTAACTTTTTTGCCAAAAAATCAAGCAGTCTGACTGTGCAGTAAATAGCTGGACACCAAACAAACAAGTAAACAACAATTCATGGCAAATGCATTGACAGTGTATTTGAATAAAGTGCAACCAACACTTCAGGTTTAACAAAGAATGAATTAACAGGTTAATTGATGAATTATATCTGGTTTAAACATGACTAACTTTCATTTGATACTTCATTCCCTTCTCTAACCAAAGTGGAGTGACGTTTTATGTGCAGATAGATATTAAAGTGAGTGAATATCCTACATACTGTAACGTCTGCACAGCTCCTATTAAAGTATCAGGAGGTGTTTGATCAACACACTTATTGCGAGAAAATAATGTCACACACGCCAAAACTGACTTCTAAACAACAAGCCCACCATTCCTGGTCTGTTCAACGTGCACATCAGCATAATTTTACGCTCGCTACATGCCTTTTATCTTGTCCTGACGCTTCCATCCATGAGTTTGAAAGGCTTCAAGTTGGACTTAACTTTGGAGTATAAATTCTGTATGAAATTGAAGAGGAAGAAGTCATCAAGCTAACAAGCATGTATACCAATGAAAATACACCCCACATCCTATGAACATTTGCATTTTTAAATACGTCCACACGGACTCTCCTACCAGAGCACGCACGCTCAGCCCCAGTCAACAGGCATGGCTAATCGATTTACGACAAATTAACTGTTATAAGGTTAACATTCACCTTCTTTATAAATAAAATAGCTTAAAAAAAACACACATCCATCAAACCTGTTCTTAAATTCAATGCTTTATTTCCTAGTATCGTTTGAATCGGATGATTACCTTTCAAACAATGTTGGCTCGATATGTCTTGAGGAATGGCAATTTAGCAAACGCAGATCGATGCAGTCGAATCTTAGGAATATAAATCGATACATCGATCTAGTGAATGAATTAAGTCAAGAAACCTCACTGCACGAAATGATCTGGAATAATGCTAGCCACCTGTAGTCAGCATTGAAGGGCATTTGCTGATGTCGTGGGTTTTCCGATCGACCCGTAACTATCGGTTTTCATTATAGAGGGGCGTGGGGGACAATACCAACATGACATTTTAATCCCATTGTCGGGCCGATAATATCGATGTGCCAATTTTATTGGCTGTTCCTGATTATTAATATTTTTATTTATTTATTATTCTGCAATTGACTGGCAACCATTTGAGGGTGTACCCCGCATCCTGCCCAAAGTCAGCTGGGATAGGCTCCAGCATCCCCGCGACCCTAATGAGGATAAGCGGCAGAGAAAATGAATGAATGATTATTACTATTATTGGTCAATATTACCTGACATTTTTGTCGTACGTTGAGTTTATATCATCGCTGTTCTTGTGTCATTAGTTATTGTATGTGACATGATGTCACTCATATGACTGTACGTGTAGCTTAGAACATGTGTGTACAGCATGTAGTATGCCAGGTACTGTATGTATATACATTAATATTTGTAGGCCGCAGTCCCAGAGAGATGTCGGCCTTATGATGGCACCGTTTACGTGCACATGTGTTACTGTGTGCGTCGTTTTGAGTGTTAATAATGCAGTTGTGCCATTTAATAAATGTGTTCACGGTGTTAACATTTGAGAGTCCACTGATGACATCCTAGTCTAATGTTCCATATACTGGTTGGTTTCCAGATGCTACAGAGGCCATTTTGTAATTAAAAAGACATGTGCCCTTTGTACATTAACTGGAAAATGCACGTAAATCACGGTAAAATTTTTGGCTTACATTTTTTTTATGTTAACCGAAAAGCTGACTAACAGAGGTTACACTGTACAATATCTGGTTACACTGCTAAAGGACCAAAACACTGAAACACGGTCCCCTGAGCATCATATAAACACGCCACACAGAAAGATGCCTGTCCTTGCAAAAATATTGCAGTACAGGATTTATTTAGCCTCCCCTGTTGTCCACCCCTTCTCTGTGTACCTTTTTTGAGGTTGGAAAGTGTTTGTCAGTCGGTGACTTTCATTTCTGTTCCAACACAATGTGTGTGGTTTACCCCCATTTTCATTGAGAGCGTTTTTGTTGGCCAATGAGTTGTGGTATCACATTTCAGCATCTCCATTTAATGGTAACAAGGCGTTTAGGAGGGTTTCATTGGTTATACGGGTGACGTAGACGTTTGGGCGCTACTTGGCAAAAATGGCAACGGTTGGCCAAAAGCTGCAGTGTTTGGACAGCCAGGGAATTTGCCTGAATTGGTGCAATAATGCAACCCCACACTGCAGGGCATATCCATCGTTAAGCATTATTGATGGGTAGAGCAATATCACTCTTTTCAGCTGTGAAATTTATCGTCCATTATCAATGGGGCAATAGCTTTTTGGAATTAGCAGGCCACCAAAGCAGTAAAATCCAAATTATTACCATACATCGTCATAGATACAGTTTTAGTTTGTATTGCGGCTGTAGAGTAATGTATGGTAATAGGGATTTAATGCGAGAGAAATTGTATTCTGCTTCCACCATTGAAGTGCTCTTGAGCAAGGCTCAGGTGCATAGCATTTCTGCATACTTTTCAGCAAAATAAAGCTCTATGTCATTTATTACGGTCACATTATGCACGTTAAATAAGGTTTTTTTTGAGCGTCAACTTGTCTGTTTTTATATCTGCAGTCATGCTTTGTATTTATTTTTTAAGTATTTTTTTCCTAAAACATTTCTTGTTCTAACAATATGAACATGGAAAAATGGGGGCTTATTTTAAGTCATTTAGTTTATTCCTAGGGCCCTACAATTCCCATGTTAATGGAGAATTGGGCAATAAAAACTGAATTTACTTTTAAACCCGGCATCTCGCAGAAATTGACATAATGTGAATGAAATACTGTCATTGTGAGAAGAAGGAACGTTTGTGTGGGTAAGTATTTCCCCGGGGGGCGGCTTAATCGTGGCGAAATCACATTAGAAATCTAAACCACCCGTCCCGACCTAGACCTGTTGAAGTTGGCAGAACCAATTTGACGGACCATGAGTAGAAGCTATCAGTGTAAGCTTAGTTTAAGGTGCTAGTTTCTCGGGGGGGGGTCCATCAAAAGAACCATTTTCTCTCCTCTTCCAGTATAATAAAATGTTCGGGAGTCGCAAATCATTACAGAATTTATAAACTTAAAAAAATGTTAATCTTTTGTAATGTTACCTGTTAGAACCACTAAATTAAACAAAACAAAAGTGTAGACTTACTGAGCAAATTTAAACACTGAACTGTTTTATTTTTTAAATTATTATTCTATAACTGTAAATGGTTTCCCATCTCATGTACAGCCCAGTGTTTGGCGATTTAAATTTTTATGCTAAATCTGGAGACATTCCAAACATTATTTTTTTACGACGACTAGTAGAAAATGTAAAGACTTTTCCTAATCTTGCTGGTATTTGCACTTTACCTTACCAAATTGGTAACGGACGGTCCCTAGAAAAACACCACTTCCCATGCAAGCTTGCTGTACCATGTGAGACCAGTCCGGGCATAGTGAGGGATGACTACCTCTGTAGCTATGGCGCCGGATATCCAACATCCAACTTTCCACGCTAGCGATCCGGCGACGTTAGACCCATGACCCCCCGGTGTACTTGCAGACGTGAAAGTGAAATCACATATTGTTCCGAGCTGTGAGTGCACAGTCTGTCAACTGCCTCTCCTGGAGTCACCATCTTGGCAATTAGTGTGTGAGCACATGGCTACAGCGCATTTCTCGTTCTAAAACATATTGCTATGCTCCCGTTAATTACAATGTTTTATTTTACTGCGCAGTAACTTATTTCAGACTCGACTCATTACTGGAGGCTGAAGAGCCGCAGGTTGACGACTCCTGTCTTGGACAGTCAACAGACATTTATCAATTGACACTAAACACAGAACACACGTCCACCTTCAAAATAAGCATGCTGTTTTCCACGTAAGCATGTCCAAAAAATATACATACAGTATACATTGCATTGGTGACAACATCTTCCTTAATCAAAAGCACGGGCATTACAGTTTGTTGATTTTGGAGCAATGTGTGCAAAGGCAGACATCAATCCATTTTCTGTATCGCTTATTCTTAATAGGGTTGTGAGGGTATGCTGGAGCCTTCCCAGCTGATAGGCGAGTTGGCGAGTGGACTGGTTGCCATCTGTAAATGGATTTCTGCATTTAATTAACATACATTTGTCATAACTTGTGGAGGATCAACACCTTTTTAATTCTGAATTGCAATCATTCAACAGTGTATTATTGTCAACATTTGGGCCACGCGATAAAACAGTTTTTTTCCTCCACTTCTTGATTTTTACAGTGGTAACCTCAGTATTAACCGGCTGCGTCACATGAGACAGATGTTATGTTATGTTAGTCACCTTTTGTTTGGCAGTACAGTATAGCCATTTCTACATCACTTCAGAGATGGTCAGTGGGATTCAAGTCTTCTGTTCAGAACATTTCAGAGATGTCCTGAAGCCACCTGTGGGACTTTGTAGCTTGACTGTGTGTTTGAATTTGTTGCCGTGCTAAAAGATGAACCGTCATCCCTGTCTGAGATCAAGGGCGCTCTGGAGCAGGTTTTTATCCAGGATGTGCCTGTACATTGCTGCAATTCATCTGTCCCTCTATTCTGATCAGTCCACCAATTTCTGCGGCTGGAAAAACATCCCCACAGCATGATGCTACCACTATGCTTCACTGGAGGGTCATTGACTCAGTCAGTTTTTGGAAGAGTCCTAGTCTTTCCGAACTTTACATATATGAATGATGTAGACCACCATGATCAGTGGACTCTTGAAAGCAGGAGAAAATGTTGTGCAGCCTTACTTAATCATAATTGGAGCTTTATTTATCAGGAATACAGTGAAATCCATCTCTGATTTTAACTTGGCCTCTTGAGGATTGGTGGGCAGCCACTGTGCGGCGCCTGGGGACTGAACAGGATGTACCTGAGCTCAATTTTCAGCTTCATGGCAAATGCTGTGAATATTACTTTTCTATTTTTAATATTATCCCATTAATCAACAAGGCATTATGGGGTACTATGTGTGTGCCCTCCCTAATATAATGGCAGGGGAACACGAATTGTATTAATAACGGACGAGCAGACCCTCAGTTTGGTACCCACAGTACATTCCCGAGAAAGGGGATGTTGAGATTTAGTGCTGAAGGACCGTGTTTAATAATACAGAGGGAGTTGCTCACACACTACGTGCCTGGAATGAGCTTAGACTGTCAAACCTCCTTACAGGCTTTGCTTCGGTCGTCATCACATCCGCTGTTTTTTTTTGTTTTTGTTTTTTTTTTAGTTATTACACCGATTTTAAGCACTGTTGTGTGTACTTTTATTGTTGAAATTCACAGCATTTCTTAACGCTTGCTTTTTCTGCACCGTTCTTCCCTCCACCAGGGCGATCAAAGCATTCCAGGAAGTGTTGTACATTGACCCGGGCTTCTCCCGCGCCAAGGAGATCCACCTTCGCCTGGGTCTCATGTTTAAAGTCAACACAGACTATGAGTCAAGTCTAAAGGTAGGCACACCCCTAAATTTGCCAAGAAGGTTGTTCCAAAGCCCTAATCTCTTGATGTTCTCTCACAGCATTTTCAGCTAGCTTTGATTGACTCCAATCCCTGCACTTTGTCCAAAGCTGAAAGTAAGTCCTCTTTTTCTAAATTGGACTTTCCAGAGAAGTTATCAGATTGCATAATCTGTGAATAAAACAGTAACACTTTCACAAAAACAATCAGAGAATGTATAAATTATTATGTCATTAGCTGTTAAACACAGAGCAGGATTGTTCGCCTGGGGCCCGTTGCACGAAAGTAGGATTCAGACGTCCAGGATAAATAACCGAGCTGAGCTCCACAAACCCAAAACAAGAGCATCTCTGCTTAATTGGTTGGCGAAAAACCAAACCAGGACGAGAAGACATGGATTAGTCAAAACAGGTGAAACCAATCCCAGATCAGTGTGCATACACGGCTTCCTTGAACAGACCCAGCTATTGATCAGTCGTAAATTATCCTTAACCTAGTTTTGTGCAACAGGCCCCTGGGGGCACACTGCTGCTGGCGCTACAGCTGGTTCCAATATCGTTCATCTCCCCCACCTGCTTTGTGTTACCTTGGAGACAACAATATCCATTTTAGCCCAGCCTCTCACTGTTTGCCTTTGCCTGCTTGTGTGTCTCAGACACACACACGGCAAGGGCAGCCCCTGTCTTTCTTCCCGTCTCTCTCCTCTTCCTCGCTCTATCTGCTGAGAGTCACTCAGGCAGCTTAGATCATCACTGCAGCACTCCACACACTGGAAGGTGCTGCTGGGTGCGCCACCACCCGACTTCTCCGTGAGCCGACATTGGGCTTCCGTTTATTGACAATGCGGCAAAACTTTGCAAAGTGTGCAAAAGATGGGGAGGAGGAGAGAGAAGATGACTACCTCCTTTAAAAGCACGTCATGGTCTGGTAACCTCTAACTCTGTTTTCTTTCCTCCTGCAGTTCAGTTCCACATTGCTCATTTATATGAGATTCAGGTAAGTGCTCGTCTTTCGCTACTGTCCTCTACCAAGGACACAGTCATTGTTTTTGTACACTTCTTTTCAACGCAGCGACGAGCTTCCACACGCTTATGTACGACATTGTAAAGCTTTTATGTGGTAACCCTGTGAAGTCGCTGGGAAAACACCATTTTTCCGTTCTTTTTGTCAAGTGCTGACAAATGAAAGCGTTGTGTGAGTGAGTGGGTGGCAAATGCGTGAGGGGATAGGAGATTATTCCGAGCCGATCGACGGGGTTGCCACGGAAACAAGAAATTCTGTCTCCCCCCTCTTTTGTATGCCGATGGTCTTTCTCTCTCTTTATCTCTCTCTTGGTAGAGAGGTAATGTCACTTATACTTGAGCAGCACCGCTTCCTGACGTATGCTTGCCGTGCTGCGTCGGAACACGTGTCTGCGTAGAATTGTCGTCTTATTATTTAATGGCATCACTAAGGAGGAAGTTGATTTGTTACGTTGTCAAACCAGCATAAAAATGGCAAAGACAGATGCTCAATACTTCCTCTACTTGTTCTGCTGCTTCTCCCATGCAGAAGAGATACCGGGCTGCCAAGGAGGCTTATGAAAGCCTTCTGCAGACAGAGGATCTTCCTGCACAGGTGAAGGCCACTACCCTGCAGCAGCTTGGTAAGACACATCTCAATATGCGCCACTTTTTTTTTTTTTTTTGGTGTACAGTTGACAGACTTTAAATGGATACCTTTTGGCCCACCAGGCTGGATGCATCATACGGTGGAGCAGCTTGGTGATAAATCCAACAGGGACAGCTATGCCATCCAGTGTCTGCAAAAATCTCTGGAGGCAGACCCCAACTCTGGGCAGTCCTGGTACTTCCTGGGCAGGTATGTGTCATGCTTGCCATGCTCCATATTGCTGCTCATTTAAAAAATAAATGCATGTCCTGGTCCCACGACTCGGACAGCACAGTGGTGCATTTTGGTGCCAGGTGGCTCAGTGCCATGTACTTGGATGAGCTTTTGTCTGGACACTCAGTTTTTCCCTTCACAGCGCACAGACAGTGTCCTATGATTTCCGCCTCAATGGAATCACGGACGGCATCGTGCAATAAAACCGGGATTTAGTGTTAAACGCTTAATCTTGCGGGAATTGACATAACTTGACTGAAATGCAGTCATCGTGAGGAGAAGAAATGTTTGTGCGGGGAATTATTTATCCGGCATATGGCTCAATCTTGACGGAATCTCATTACAAACACATAACTGCCCCCTCTCGAAATAAACACGTTTAACTGGCAAACACCGGCGAAAGTTGGCGGAACCTCCCGAGGGAGTGTGAATGGAAGCTAGCAGGGTTAGCTTAGTTTAGCATTTCAGTGCGGCTGTGTGCACGCGCGCGTGAGTGCAACTCGGGCTCAATGAGCATATTTTCACCAAATTGTGTTTTACCACATTAATGTAAGGAGCGTTTTACAATGCCGGAAGACGATAGGTTAAAAAAGGCGAGAAGCACGTTTTTCTTGCACCCAGCTTGACTTAGCCGTAAACAGACATTCGTCAAGTGACATTCTCAACACAGAACACACTTTCGCCTTCAACTTAAGAGCAGTGTTTGCCCAATGTTGTCTAACTGTGTAAACAAAAAGTGTGTGAAAAAATACCTCAATACATAGTTGTAATTGACTACATCTTCCTTAATCACAAGCACATGCATTACAGATTGTTGGAGGATTTTGTAGCAATGTGTGCAGAGGCTGACATCCCATTAGAAAACCAAGATACCTCCACATCCATTTCTCAATTACATTTCCCCATTACTGGGCAAAGTTGTCCATTGATGTATAAATCAATAGATGTAAGTATTTTTGCATTTGATTAATGGGCATTTTATTCACTAACCCAAAAAGCACACATTATGATGGTAAAAATAGGTGTAAAATGTAAATAAATAAATAAATTAGAATAAGCAACAGAAAATGAGTAAAGAGATGCTGACACATTTTCACTGCTGTTCATTTGGCTGAAAGTTGTTACTGTGTTTTAAAATACAGTATTAACCTCAAGACTTCTCCTGCAGGTGCTACTCAAGTATTGGAAAGGTCCAGGATGCCTTCATCTCCTATCGGCAATCCATCGATAAATCTGAGGCCAGCGCAGATACCTGGTGCTCAATAGGGTAACAACTCATTTGTTTGAATCAAGACTTATCTCCCATTACATTTCTTGTCGATGCCCAATAAAAGCTCTGTATGTCACCACCAATATTAAAGAAAAAACACTAAGAAGATTCCGACAAGTCTTATGTATTTTTAAGTAGAGGCTTATACTGTTCGCATTTTGCTTTCGCATTGGCCTTCAACGCGCTGTGGCACGACATGCCTGAAAAGCGCCACGTCTAATTTTTGACAGGTTACATATTTGGCAAGCAATTTGAGACCAAAAACTGGGCACATTGGCAGGTAATGCCACTTTCACTGTCTTATTTACACGTGAGTCAAGTACTATTTACATTTAGTGCACGGCATAGTCAGTGCGACGTGCATTGTTCCTTCGTGGGTACGTATTGTCACCGTCACATCTGTAGCAGTCATGGCATTATATGTTCACACTTTGTCCCGTGTGACACCACACAACAGCAGGTATATCACACCTACCTTTATGTTTTTTTTTTTCTATTTGCAAAGTACTTAAATGATGTTGCTCTTCAGGGCAGGAGTTCTCATTGCATAAACGGAAAAGTATGTATATTATGTCGCCGCTGCAATTAGAGCAGGAAGAAGGCATAAACCAGAAAAAAACAAAGCACAGACAGTTTGAGAGAGGTAATGCTGACTAGAAGAGATCGCTTCGGGCATTATGATCAGTGAACAGAACGTCACAAAAAGATCCAAGAGGCTCCAGAAAGTACTTGAATTCCCCCCAAACTTGCTTCAATGGGTGGTGGAAACGTGAACCTAGTCATGTCAATGAGTCTCAAAATTGCATACCACTGCAGGGAGAAAATGAGTGCAAGTGTAAATGTGACTTAATTAAGAGTCAAGAATCATGCCGTGTCAGAATATGGAAGAGAGATTAAACATGAATATCATGTGAAGTGGACTTAAGCTATTTTCATCAGACAGCGACGTTTTGCACATGTCACCTCCCGTCCCTGCATCTCACACCTTTGTCCTCCACCCAGCGTGTTGTACCAGCAGCAGAACCAGCCCATGGATGCTTTGCAGGCGTACATTTGCGCCGTGCAGCTGGATCACAGTCACTCCGCCGCCTGGATGGACCTGGGCACACTGTATGAGTCGTGCAACCAGCCGCACGATGCCATCAAGTGCTACGTCAATGCCACACGCAGCAAGGCGTGCACCAATGCCGCTGTGTTGACCCACCGAATCAAATGCCTGCAGGTGAGTGTAGAGAGGTGTACAGCGATAGTGAAGGTCTCAGCTTGTTGCTGTCACTTGCGCATACACACTTAATTGGACACCGCTACTGTTGACAAGTCAGTGTTATGCAATATTTTAATAATGTAGCTTGTAACAAAGGCAGAATAGGATTTGAACCCAGACATCCTGAGGCCTTAAAATATGAACAAGTATGTAGTACAGAATTTAGTCCTTACCGCAACACCCTGCGAAGTATTTAGGAGCCATTTATGCCTTCAAGGTAGCAAGCAAGCAACCTGCTGGCATGCCCTCATCTGCACTTTTTCCTACAAGCAAGTGTCATTTCCTTTCACATGTGCATGAGGCAATGTCACATTTCCACCAGTAAGCATTAAGACAAGCACAGCGGTGGCTTGTCCTGAAATGCCGTGCTTGGGATTATTGTTGTTGAGTGTCATTCAGATACCTCCTTGTTTAAAGTCATGCTGTTTACTCATTGCCAAGCAGCTCACTTGGCAAACCAGCTTCACTTGTGCTATAAAATGTTTTATTTTGAGGTCATCGTTTTTTTTGTTTTGTTTTTTTTTTTGAGGTTTTTCTTTTTACAAAGAAGCCTTTTGTGTTTTTATTCTTTTTCTTTTTTTTTTGTTTTTTCACGTCGTTTTCCATTCCCCTAGGCTCAGTTGAGTAATCCCCAGCTCAGTAGCCCTCAGAGTAAAAGTAAAATGCTCCCTCTTATTGAGGAGGCATGGAGTCTACCAATCCCGGCTGAGCTCACCTCCAGGCAGGGAGGCCTGAGCAGTGCGTCGCAGCAGGTGAGAGACCAGATCCCTCCCCTTTTTTGTCCCGAGACGCTCAAAACACATAATCCTAATGTACACGCCGACACTCCTGCAGGTCAACACATGCACACTAATGGGTAACACTTGTGCTTGAACCACACCTCCTACACTGCTTTGCAACCACACAAATGATTTCCTTCTGCCACTGCGTGAAGACACGTCTTCTAAAACCGCATATTCAAATACGCAGGCCACAGTGCCCATTTTTTTGCGTGAGGAGAGTGTCTAGCCAAGTGTTACTCAGCCCCCCCACCCCGTTTCTTTCCCGTAGTCACTCGGCTTCACCCATCTCTCGCGGCTCGAGTTGAACGTTAATCTCTCCACTCCCACCACCTTTTCACCCTGGTTCTGTAACAAGGCACTTTGTACGAATGTTTGCCCCCTTTAGCGCAGATTTGTCAGTCTTTTCAATCAGATGAAAAGCCTGCGACTCAAAAGTCATGCAGAAGCCGAAATAAATCTCACACTCGCTCTGCCTTTTGACCCCAGGTCTCTGCCATCAACGAGGTTGTGCTGCGTTCAGTTCCTCTCTATCGCCCCCTAGTATTCCATCATCTCTTATTCATCTGCGGCTGTTTCACAGTAGAAAGTTCTAGTAGCGTGTACCTGGTCATGCATGATCGACATGGTCTTTTTGAATGAGCTTCCATGTGTCTACCAAGGTGTTTCACCGGGTCAGAGGAGTCATCCTGACATATTTTGCTTTTTATGTCCTTCTTAATGTCTTGGAATCTGTAGGGAGAAGATTTTACACAACAATGCTGATAACATGGCATGATTGTACGCCCGCCCGATGTATGCCCTTTTGTAGGGAATCTGTAGTTAGGGGTGTCCTGATAACTTTTTCACTTCCGATACAATACCGATATAGCCTTGAGTACCGGGGCGAATCATGCATATCTTTTTAATACTTATTTTGTAGTGTGGAACGCTAGCTCCATCACCTGGCTAAGATACCAATATTGCAGCCTTTTGAATAGGCACACATACAGTTAGAACTTGTAGTGTAGCCTGGAATGTTACAAGAGGCTTAATCAAGTGTTACGATACCGATATTGCAGCCTCAAATCATACATACATTTTTTTAATTACTTATTTTGTAGTATGGAATGTTAGAAAAGGCTGGATCAGGTGGTACTGTACTATTGTAGTAAGAATTTTACAAAAGGCTCAGTCAACTAATATGATGCCTTTTATTTATTTTGTAGTGTTGATTGTTAGAAAAGTATCAGTACCGTGATACAAATGATACCAAGTATCATTTGATCAAGCCAAATCCTATGATACTGGTATTGCAGCCTTAAGTATTTGCGGATTTTGATCCAGTATCGGCACAAATTGTTAGGAACGACTCGACGAAGTGACACTATACTAATATTGCAGCCGTGATACAATATTCATCCGATATCAGCATGACTCGTGTATACTTTTAGTACTTATTTTGTAACGTAGAGTTTTAGAAAAGGCTTGATTAAGTGATTTTACTCAAAACGATAAGCAGCAATGGTTAGTACGAGGAAAAATGTGGGATATAGTTCTATCCACAATGTAAACAAGGCTCGAATTGCTCCATTAAGGATTTAAACACAACATTACTCACCACGGACGGCCTGGCCCTTTTCCGTGACTGACATTTTGTCGTCTGGTGGGAGTTTCTCATTCGTTATAAGTACTTTGGACAGCGTTGGTTGTTCGAGGGAGCCATGGTTTGATGAAAATCCTCATGTCGTTTTCTGCGGCGCCGTTTCAAACACGTGATGAGGTTGGTCGTATTAAGCGTTCCCGGTTCTGTGCCACCATCAGAAACGTGTGCATGACAAGTTTTTTTTTTTTTTCATTTTTATTACTTTTAGTATTTCACATCACTCATAATCTCTGCAAAAATCCTTGCTAAACGTGTTAGCTGGAAATTCAGGCCAAATGATCCGATACCAGCGTTTGTTTGTTTGTTTTGGCTGATATTGGACAGATATCAATATCTGATTGGGACACCCCTAGCTCAAGTATGCAATACAGTGTTGAACACATTACATTGGGATTTAGTCCCCACAGCAGCTTTAACGTTGTGTGCTGCGGTGTTTGACAGGAAGCAGCACCCATCCTCCTTCCCGGGGCTGCTTTGGCATGCAATGCTTCAGTTAAACATGGCATGATCCTGTAATAACCAGTGTGCACCAGTTAAACATGTTCTAATTACACTATTTACAAACCAACAATACTCAGATTTGTGTTTTCTGTTTGTTCTACTCTCAATCCCCTGCTTGGCTTTGCTTTTCCTCTCGCCTTGCTGTATAACAATGTTTCTTTCATTGTATTTGTCCACCATTTCCCACTTATCAATTCTTGTTTGCTTGTCTTTCTTTCTGCTCCTTGCTTTTTACGGACTCTTTATTTATGTATTTATTTTTTAAACATTCTTTTATTACATTAACACCTCCAACTTTTTACTCTTCCTTTTGTTTTATTTTGCATTCGCTTCCCCTTCCCCTTTCCTCCTCCAGGCCTGTAAACCCAACCACACTGCAGAGGGTGGTGGTTCAGGCCAGTCTCTGCCTCCTCATGTGGCCACACTGGGCCAAACAGAGGACCAGTCCTGCCCAGCAAAGAGGAAGCGAGCTTCTAGCCCCGCCAAGGTAAAAGCTAATGGTCCATGTGTGCGTGCGTGTGTGTGTGTGTGTTGTTTTTTTAAATGTGCCTCTTTTTTCACCTTACACTGTATTATTGTATTCATCATAATCAGGGAGATTCCTGGGCCAGTAATACAGTGCAGCAGCCTGTTCCCAACTGGTGCCTCTCTCCACAAAGGTTACAGGTCTGTATCTGCACTGTTCCGTTCTTCCTGAGGCCATTTGTGCTTTCTGCTTTTACACGCACTGTTTGTTTTTGTGTCGTCTGCAGTTAATGGAACAGCTGCGGAGTAATCGGTCAAGTCTGAGGCCCCCGCAGCTGCAGATGTTGGAGCAGCTAGAAGCTCAGTTTGCCATGATGCAGCAGCACCAGGTAAAGGGATGGCTTGTGAAGGCACATGCCGCAAACATATCTCCTTGCAGTAATCAGGATTTCACTGTGGTTATTTTTTTCCCCCCTCTTATAGATGCGGCAGAATGCATCAGGAGGTCAGGTGCGCCCCTCCCTCCCCAATGGCCCAACTGTCAATTCCCTCCCATCCCCCAACCCTAGCCTCCATCCTCTGCGGCCCCACCTGGGACATCATCGGCCACTGTGCCCCCCTCAATCTCTGGCAAATGGGCCAGTGGGCCCCGGGGTACACGGACACTCTGAATCCCTCCCCACGAGTGAAAGTAACAGTAGTAGTAGTAACAACAGTAGTAGTAGTAATAATAATCAGCCGGGGCCCACAGTAATGGGACCCAATGGAGATGTGCCTTACCTGCAACCTGCCGGCAGCGGCGACGCAGCACTGCTACCTCACACCTGCACAAGCACGCAAACACAGGACGCCACGCCACATCCGGCCCTGCACCTTAACTCCTCTCAGGCAAGTCCTTTGCTGTCTGCAAGAGATTCCCTCAACTCCCATCATACTTTGGCTGTTTAGGACTGTGCCATATCATGCCAATATACAGGGTGTCTGCTATTTTTAAACAAAGTTCTAGAAGGTAGTACAGTTAAAACTAGTAAACTAAAACTACAAAAACTGAGGCCACTACAAGTTGTTAGAAGAAAGGAGAATCATGAGTTCTTTTTTAGAGAATATCTGTCTCTTACTTGAACATGTCAGCCAGAAGTTTATCAGACCGAGAACTATGGCATCGCTACGGGGAACGATAATACATGTACAGTACTATGGAAGTGGAACTGCGTGTGTCAGGATCGGAACCGTTCTTTAAGTGCTTTACACACTATAAACCTTGCAATGCAACCTACGTCTACGTTCCCAGTGTCACTCACTCATAACCTCTCGGCTTTTTCCATCGAAGTTCAACAGTTGTCACAGTATTAATGTCTAAGCTCAAGCTGGAGCAGAGCTTCTCAAATAGTGGGGTTTGGGAGTAAAGCTGCAACGATTAATCGATTATTAAAATAATCGACAACTACGTGGGTAATCGATTAATCGTTTAATTTAAAAATAATTTCAAGACTATAAATATCTTAATTTTAGCTGCTCATATGCAACTACTTTTTAATTTTCTTAGTCATTTATGAAAGCAGATGTATTATCTTTGATGTGACGCCGTCTGCAGAAAAGTCAGCTATGTTAACTACTACACTACCAGTAACTGCATGTACGCAGCATGCCGACTATTGTACCAATGAGTACTACTTACGCTGTTTTTACCTGATCAAATGCTTTCTCATCAATATTTGGAGAACAATTAAAAATGCATGATGTTGCCATAAATATCATTTTTGCAATTGTTTAATGTTGCACTATTTTTGTGGCTGTATTGCCCACATCTAGCGTTCATCAACTGCTATCCTCTATCAGGTGCTCCAGAAGCGGTCTGTTCCTCTTGTGGACTCCAGTACCGAGGGAATCGCCTCTCACCCGCAGACCCCCAACTCCATTCCCCCCTTGCACCCCAACAATCAGGTTGGACATTCCACCAACGCTGCGGCGACACAGCAACAGCCAGCACACAACCACCTACCATCCCTTCCCTCCCTTCCCCCGTCCTCTACCTCAAGTGGGGCAGTTCCCGGTGTGTCCGCTACCAAAGATGGCAATATTGCAGCCACCCTTGTCACAGCAGCCGCATCTCTCGGTAATGGCAGTTCAGAGGGCAAGACGCCGTCACCGCTGTCATCTGCTGACAGCAAAGCAGCCCAGTCCGACGTCCTGCCCAATCACATCCGCTTGGGGGAGGACGGCAACGTGGCAGAAGGTGGTGAGAAGCAGAGCCTTAGCGCAGACAATCCTAGACTATCTGCCCTGCTGGCGGGGGGTTCAGAGGGTGGTGAGGGAAAGACGGAAGGGACTGCATCCACGACATCTCCCAAAAAAGTCAACAACATCCATCCTGCTGCCCACCCCTCCACCCCCCACGCACAGGGAAGCTCGGCTGCCTCCTCACCCATCTCTGCCATGTCCACCGCCACGCCCTCACCCAAATCGTCAGAACACACCCAGACAGGCGGCCACAGTCCGGCCACAACTACATCAACAGCACTGGCCATTAACGGTAACGGCAAAGGGGGCATCTCTGAGGACTCCCAAAGCCCGCTGAAGGCTGAGCCACCCACTTTCACTGGTCTCAAGGCCACTCCTCCCCACGGCTCCTCCACATCATCGTCGTCATCGTCCTCCTCTGTCTCAATCTACCCCAGCTCCACAGACGTGCTGAAAGCCTGCAGGTGAGCCAAATACCGATGGCGCCCTCTGTTGGGATTGTAGAGAAACTGATGCAGCAGGAGCAGTTATGTAACTGTGAGGCAGTCTTGTTGCTATGCAGATTTTTTTGTGTCACATGGACGTTTGTTGAATTATTTGGTTCACTAAAATGTCTTTTGATTTGATTACAAATTGAATGACTAAGCGACCAACAGCAACAATTTTGTGGTTATGATTTAACGTTCAAAGTGGTACTTCCACGGGATTTTGTCACTCACATGCCAATCTCTGCACAGAAACCTGGGTAAGAATGGGCTTTCTAACAGCAGCATCCTCCTCGACAAGTGCCCTCCGCCGAGGCTGCCCCCTGCTCCCACGCCAGCCCTCCCCAAAGACAAGCTCAATCCCCCGACCCCGAGCATCTATGTGAGTGGCAGAGAGCTGTCATGTGACCTGTGTCTACCCACTTCAGCGAAAGGCAATATTTTCAAATGTATGTACGATTGACACTTTTTTTTTTTTCCTGTCTGCGGGCCAGCTCGAGAACAAGCGAGACGCTTTCTTCCCGCCATTGCACCAGTTCTGCACAAATCCCTCCAACCCTGTCACTGTCATTAGAGGACTGGCTGGAGCACTCAAACTGGGTAGAGACTGCCATCGCTGTGTAACATGCTGCGTGAAGCCAGGCTGTTGAAGAGCTCTAGTTCTCAAGAGTTTATCCGCTGTGTCTGCAGACCTGGGCCTGTTCTCCACAAAGACATTGGTCGAGGCTAACCCAGAGCACTTGGTGGAGGTGTGGACGCAGCTCTCACATCCTGCAGATGAGAACTGGGACGTGACGGGCACAAAGAAAATGTGGCGCTGTGAAAGCGGACGAGCCCACACGACTATCGCCAAGTATGCACAGTATCAGGCTGCTTCCTTCCAGGAGTCTCTACGGGTAAGTGACAGATCAGTACATCTACTAAAGATTACAGTTGTAAGATCAGATGAAAGATGGTGTGACTGTAAATGTCTTTTCAGGAGGAAAATGAGAAGAAGGCACTAAAGGAACCCTCTGACACGGAGCCTGTACCAGAGAGGTACCGGATTTCCTGGGTTACTAATTTATTAAACAGCAGCTTCATTGAAGATGTCTCCCTGTCTTTGTTTCAGTGTTGCACGCAAAAGAAGAGGGCCCTTAAAGCACATTAAGTTTGGAACTAACATTGACGTGTCAGATGAAAGGAAGTAAGAGTGGCTCTCACTTCGCCAGCTGGTTTCTTGTCCCGTGAAATCTGATCGTCATTAAAGGCACTGCCCTCTTTCCCCACCAGGTGGAAGCAGCAACTGCAGGAACTTAGTAAGCTGCCAGCCTTCGCTCGTGTAGTTTCAGCGGGCAACCTGCTGAGCCACGTGGGCCACACCATCCTAGGAATGAATACTGTTCAGCTGTACATGAAGGTCCCAGGAAGCCGAATACCAGGTTAATGAACTCCTTTAGATTATTAGTCATTCTGCCAGGATTGGTGTTGATGTTTTAGGCAGTGAAGAGAGTTTTTTTGTTTTTTTTGTCTAACCCCCACAGGTCACCAGGAGCACAACAACTTTTGCGCAGTCAACATAAACATTGGCCCAGGAGACTGTGAATGGTTTGCTGTACCAGAGGCCTACTGGGGGGTGATGAGCAACTTCTGTGAAAAGTAAGACCCCATTCTCAGCAAGTGTGTCACCGCCATTAGGAACTCCAACCTCTCAATTTGTGCCCTTCCTGTTGTCGCCTCCAGGAACAACATCAACTTCTTAATGGGCTCGTGGTGGCCAAACCTAGAAGACCTGTATGAGGCTGACGTGCCTGTGTATCGCTTCATCCAGCGTCCAGGCGATCTGGTGTGGCTGAACACAGGCACCGTCCACTGGGTACAGGCCATCGGCTGGTGCAACAACATTGCCTGGAACGTTGGACCGCTTACAGGTGCGAACAGAGGCATCAACTTTTACATCTATTTTCAAAAACTCGAGAAGCTAAAGCTGAGTTTACAACCGTGGCGAACAAAAAAAGTTGTTTATAATATTGTGACCTTTTAGAACAGCATATGTGATGCTTCTTACCGAGCTTTCCAGCTGATTGACCTTTTTAGCTGATTGGCTTCTATTTCGTCACCGTACTTTGGGATTTAACAAACAAATTTCCTTCTTAAAGGAAACTGCACTTTTTGGGAGATTTTTTCCCTCATTTCTGTGCGTTCTAAAGATAAACAGTAAGGGGCAGCTAAGAAATCAGGGAAAAGGTGACGCAGCCATTAATCCAACTGTGCTCCATTTAAATAATGTGAGCTGCATATTAACCATGCTAGAGCAACATCATTATTGTCACACTGCAATGCCAAAGAACTGTTTTCATGGCGTAGTAACATCTCGCCACACCACACCGGCTAGCTACTAGCCACACGCACTTTCACAACGCCTCGGGCTACTACCAAAAACCTATTAGAGCTGCCGCCGCAGTTTGGTTGATGCAACAAAAACCACCAGGTGCTACCGGGGGCCATCGGTTTAAATACATGCAGTTCCGTCAACATATATTTTAGCACTTTTCAAATTGTTTGCTATGTTGTTTTTTTTGTAGCTCATCAATACAAGTTGGCTGTGGAGCGTTACGAGTGGAATAAACTCCAAAGTGTGAAATCTATGGTTCCTATGGTGCACCTCTCCTGGAACATGGCACGCAACATAAAGGTGTCGGATCACAAGCTGTTTGAGATGATCAAGTGAGTCACAGTCTTTCGCCCTTTTTACTGCACTACAGTCTAATGTCTTGTTTTTTTGATCTAACCGGAACCTTCCCGTCTGACACATTCTTCACAGGTACTGTTTGTTGCGGACGCTAAAGCAGTGCCAGTGGGTGAAAGAAGCTTTGGCGACAGCTGGCAAAGAAACAGTTCTGAGGCCCAGAACCAGAGATGAACCGGCTCATTACTGCACCATCTGTGAGGTTGGTAATGTACTGTGGCTGCTGCTTCTGACCTGTGTATGGTACTTGTTTCACTGTTACTTTTTACACAACCGACCTTCTGGTAGAGCTTGGCTCGGGTAGTTGAGCGGCCATTTCTCAACCCTGAGTTTGCATCTATGATTCTGTGTTTCCTGTACAGGTGATCCTATGTTTACGGCATTTTGTGGTTGCGAACACAGTCCCAGAAAAATTACATCAATATTTAGTACAGCCTCCTTTTGCAGAAATAACCTCTAGGCCTCTAAACGCTTCCAATGAGGGTCTGGACTCTAGTTGACAGTATCTTTGACCATTCTTTTTTACAAAAAGGTCTGTTTTGATGGTTTCCAAGCATGGACAGCCCACTTTAAATCACACCACAGTTTTTTAACCATATTCAGGTCTGGGGACTGAGATTCCATTCCCGAATGTTGTACCTGCTCCTGTGCATGAATGCCTTTGTAGAATTTGAGCAGTGTTTAGGGTTGTTGTCATGTTGAAGTACCCAGCCCTGGCACAACTTCAACTTTGTCACTGATTCTTGAACATTGTTTGCAATAATCTGCTGATACTGACTGGAATTCGTGCAACCTTTAATTTTAATAAGATTGTCAGTACTTGTACTGGCCACACAGCCCTACAGCATGATGGAGCCACCACCAAATTTGACTGTGGATCGCGCTGTTTTCATCCACCATGCACCACACCTTGTTACGTCCAAATAATTTTTTGTTTTATCAGTCCACAGCACCTTGTTCCAAAATGTCCAGATGTGCTTTAGAATACCTCAAGCAACTCGATTGGTGGCATGTGCGCAGAAACAGCTTCTTCCTCATACAGCGTCCCCTTACAGCAAAGTGTTGTGAATAGTTGACTGATACACACATCTGCTGCAAATCCATGTTGTAGGTCTTTAGAGCTGGTCTGTGGGTTGAGTTTGACTGTTCTCACCATCCTTCACCTCTACTTGTCTGAGATTTTTATTGGCCTGCCACTCCGGGCCTTAAACGGAACTGTGACCATTGTCTTTCATTACCTCACTATGTTCCTAACAGAGGAAACTGACGGCTGAAAATTCTGAGCTAGCTTTTTGTATTCTTCCCCCAAACCGTGATGTTGAGCAAGCTTTGTTTTCAGGTCATTTGACATTTGTTTTGAGGCTCCCTTGTTGCCAGACTTCAGAGAAGATGCAAAGAGGAGAACAACTTGGAATTAGCCACCTTAAATACACTTTTTAGTGACTGGCATGACCTGTGTATGTAGGTCAAGGGTCAACGAGCTTACCAAACAAATTTTGTGCTCCAATAATTAGTGCTAAAGGTATTCAAATTAATAACCCAACAAGGGTGCCCAAATTTATACAGCTGCCTAATTTTGTTTGAATATTTTTTGCACACTTTCTGTGAATCCTAAAAACTTCATTTTACTTCTCAAATATCACTGTGTTCGTCCGCTATGAGATAGATTTAACTGAGATTGCTGATCCAAACAACTAATGATTTAGAAAATGATCAGGGGTACCCAAAGGTTTCCACGTCACTTTAGCTAACCAGTGTGCAAAAGAGTCGATACTGTTACATTTATTGATGCCAATTTATACGTGTGTCTGATGCATGCTCCACAGGTGGAGGTGTTCAACCTGTTGTTTGTGCGCCGCGAGCTCCTGTCCAAGAAGCAGCACGTGGTTCACTGCCAGGACTGTGCCCGGAAAGGCAGTGCCACACTGGACGACTTTGTGGTGCTAGAGCAGCACAGGATGGACGACCTCATGCAGGTCTATGACCAGTTCACATTAGTAAGTCTGCAGATTGATCTCAAGATGGCGTCCAGGCCAAAAAAGTTTCTGTTGTAGGAATTAGTGATGGGATGTTTGTGTTTATATTGCTTTATTTATATACTCAACACAGAGCAGCATAAAAGAAAATAAAATACAGAACCAAAACGACCCATTTAAATGAGACAAAAAGGAAATCTCTATTACAATTTGTTTACCTTACACGATCGAATACAAATTAAAATGTGCACAGGAAAAAAGGAGCATCCTTTTTTTTTTTTGCTTGTTTTTTCCTCAACTTTCCAGCTTGCTTATGTGTGTGACTCATACCCCCTTTCTGCTTCGTCTCCACACACCGCACCACACATTTTGACCAATCATGTGCGGCTAAAACAGAGAAAGACACGGCCGTTCACTTTGGGGAGCCATCCAAAGGAGTTTTAATTCGCGAACGACCCATCACTAATGGCATTCGACACAATCGTTTGAAGCGGGCCCTCATTGGACACCTCAGTGGTACCTCGGTTTTTGTTAATAATTCATTTCAAAGGGTCTGTTGAAAAGCAAGTTTTATGACGTTCATTTGACATTTTTTTCCACAGGAAATGATGTATATCCAGTTAATCATTTCCAGACACCCACAAATATTAACACAAAACACTTTTAATACTGAGCTAAAGTAGTTTTACAAACAGAAAATATTACAAAAATCAATATTTAACGTCACTTTTACCTTTTGTTGAAGACTTTTGTTGGCAAAGTCCGATGACTAGCGAGGGAGCCGGGGAGGAGAGAGCTACACGAATGCCACCCCGTGCTTTGCTACAACTCCGCAGTGTTACTTTAACAGACGACGAATGTGCGCTCACACAACTTTTACATCAACTGATGACATCACATGCCCTTCACGGCATAACACGTCACGCTGGCATGACTCTGCAAAGCCACAGCAGCGCGCTACAACTTGCGTCGTAGTCAATAAAAAGAAGCAGAGAGCCTGTCTCAAAGGCACCTTCGTCTAAAGCTCCGTCTGACGCGCCTGCATCGTGTGAGCTGCCGCATTGACAGCACGGGAAGCACGGTGCTTCATAGATCTTGCTCCGACGCGCAGAAAGGCAGCAGACATGGAGCTACACATAATACAGATGATTAAAGGATTCCCTGGCCGGAATCTGTCTACAGCAGGGGTGTCCAAACGTTTTCACCAATGACTGCATAATGAAAATTAGGCATGCATCCCCCCACCCCCAAGCCAATACTGATAATTTCCCGCTCCTCCATATTCATAACTTTCTGTATGTATTATTTTTTTAATTTAGGTTTAACTGTCTTTTGTGTATAACTGGACTCAATGCTCGATTTTACAACCTACCTGTAGAGTTGTTCTTACCAAATAACATAATCGCTACTATTAGCAAAACATTAAAACATCTGATATCTTCAATGATGTAGGTGCTGGTCGTCCAGTCGTCTGTCCAAATCACAGTATCCCCCGACATGACTGCAGTTTTCAAATGTCGCGCCAATAGGGACAAGCCCTGGGCGTCGTAGGTTTGATGTGTTGTCACGTTGTTGTTTTTTTTGCCCCTCATTGTGGACCGGTTGCAAAACATTCAGTGCCACTATTACGCTAAATACCTTCCCCTGAAACTGAAGAAATCCCACTCAATCGTCGCCATGTTTGTTTACAAGCAAGTTTGCACATGTCACAGGCAGGAATAAAGGAGCACTTCACTTGTTCATAACCGTACCTACAGCTCACTGGAGTGTTTTTTTGGCAAATTTATCGGTATGATGTTATAATTCCTCATTATGCACTCCCTGCTGAAAAAAAAGGATGCGAGGCGCCACTTTGTAATTGTGTATATATTTTTAAAAGTCTAAACAATGTATACAAAATGATAAAAAAAAAAAACTCCCTGTTTTTAAATGCTTGTAATGTATTTCTGAAATATAGTTCTTACAAGAAATGAACATGAGAAGGAGTTATATTTCAAATTCAATATGGGCGCCAGCATTCCCCTCCAGTTTCTCAAGCCGCCTGGAATCCGCATTATCTGATATGGCGTGGAACTCTTGCCGAGCGGGGTACTAGAACTGGAATGAAGCCATGTGTACACAAACAAGGAATTTGACTCAAATTGGTAGAAAAGGCTTGAGAAGAAAAAGGAACGTGACAGTACTTCTAAGGGAACTGAATAATAGCGTTACCTCCAATTTAGTGGTCAATTGGGTTTTGTGGCTCCAAGTGGGGTTTCATTTGGTGGAAACCGGGTAAACCTTCTGATACTAAGGTTTGCTGACCCCAACTCAAAAAGGAGCCCCTGTTTGTTCTTCAAAGAGACAGAGTCACCAAAATGTGGATGTTTGGCTGTCGGGCAACCGAGAGAGATTTATAGATTTTCATGGAAAAACAAGGGTGGACAAAAACCGCAGTATCACTGTATGTACCAAAAACACAAATTATGACAATAGCAGCATATCTTTATTGCGAGTTTGTGTTTTATCCTCTCTGCTATCTTGATCCTGCCTAATCCTTTCACTTCAACCCCCCCAGGCTCCTCCTCTTCATTCATCTTCATCTTGACATTAGGAGACCCATTTCTTCTGCAGTGGAACCATGAAGCCAATTTAAAATCGTAAGAAACCCCCCATCCCATGTACACGGACCCCTTTCTGATATTCAGGAAAGCCAAGGCCGTCTCTCCACCTTCGCCACCGCCCCCTCCCCGCATGGCAGGTCTCCATAGCGACGGCTGGAGGCTGAGGCGGCTGCGTCTGTCTATGCAACCTGTTTGGCGCACAGGGCCTCCCCACCACCACCCCCACCAGATGGGGGCAGCACCGAGCTTGCTCGTAGGACTGTTTCCCCCTCTCTAGTGACAATGGTTCAGCCTATTTCAATGGCGGACTAAATCAACAAGTGTTTGGGAGCAGAAGGATGGGGGAGGAGTGTCTCTTTTAATGCGTGATGAAATGTTTTGTAGATACTTAACTGTTCAGAACTGGCTACACCACCCGTCAAAAAACAACAAAGAAGACTACTGACTTCACCTTCCTGCCCCTTGCCTTCTCTTCTGCTTAATGGCTTTGACTTTCGATTTGTTTGAACTCATCGCCCCAATTTCTTTGGTTTGTCCTCCCGAGGAGCACTCGCCTAACCGTTCCCCGTCTACTCTAGATAGTCCTTATGACGCTCGACAAAATCTCCACAAAAAAAAAAAAAATGTAACGTGCAGAGTATAGGTGATTGTTTTCTTCTTTTTTTTTAGTTTTTCTTCCACAGCTTTTGTTTTCTCTTTTCCCAAACCGTTTTATTTCTTAGGTTAAAAAAAAAAAAAAAAAAAATCTAGTAAAAAATGTACTAGCCAAGTCACAAAGAAAATGGGTTGCACATAGACTTATGGAATAAAAGTTTAATTTGTGATTGTTTCATTGTGTTTCTAATCTTGATGTAAATTTACACTATTTATAAATACATATTTATTGCTTGAAAATATTTGTTGATGGAATGCTGTTATTTTTTTCCAGAGTACCTGCCATTAAATTTGAAGGGGGTTTTGTCATTTTAACACAACCCCTCTTACATTTTCTATATATAAATAAAATTGCTTAGCAAGCATTGTACAGAAACGGACATTTAAAATTGTTTTATTGTTTTGAAGAATGTTTTATGAGTCAATAAACACAAAAGTTGTCAAATTACCTGCAATGGTCTCTGCTTCCTGCAGCATATCGATGTATTTTAACACTAAAATAACAACACAAGCGCTTACGAACGGGAATTGCAGTAAATCCTGAAACCCAGCAGACAATGTAGCTGTAGACTGACACACACAGAGTCCTACACTGTATGCCAGGTCCAGAATGCACTCATTTTAGTCCCTCAACATCCCAATGTAGATCCACCTTCGAGGAACACGGAGGCCGACGGAGACCCAGTAGCCAGATGTAGCTGCTGCCAGCCTTACAGGATCTACACTGACTACTGAGCAAGCGCTGGACATCCCGCAAAAGGAAAACCCCCACAGCTCCACACTCGGAAGAGGATAATCACGGCATGCTGGATCTTCAGTTGATGTCCATCGTGGAACAATGTGGAGAACAGCTACTCTGATACGTAAACACTTCTGTCAAATACTCCTTTTATCATTTCCGGTGGTGCACGGGTGAAGGCGTTCTTCTGTTTGAAGCCTTGCGGGAATCCTGGGAAAAAAAGACAGACAGCAATCACTTTTGGTGGACGAACTTCAGCGTGCACAGGCTGGAATACTGTCAACAAAGTTGACTTTACGCAACCTTTCCTAATGAAATAGGCCTTAAAATGCTCTCCTATGTGCTTGGTGGCGATCCAGCAGAGGTATGCGAACCCTGCTCGGCCCAGACACCCCCCGGCCCCCGGCTAACAATGTGTCCCTGTGAACTCACAGACAGCAAGACAAGAAACCAGCAAAGTGATCTGTGACCTCCTCCCCCACTTCCTCCCGTCCATCCTTCCTTCCATGCATCTCCAGCTCCGCCTGCTCCGGTGTTTCCGCCTGGGCGAGAAGCAGACAGGTGGCCCTGACTGCTAATTCCAAACCGGACAAGTGTCCCTCTGCAATTCCCACAGCTACGCGTGGAGAGACACAGGCACACACGGCTAAAAATATCTGACCTGTTAACTCTTCCATTCATACGCTCCCAGTTGCAAATGTTTGCCCCCGATTGGTTGAACCTCTCAGCCAATGGGAGCACTCCCTGCTGCCCATTCATAAAAGCCTGGGTCATGTTGTGGTAATTTGTCACATTCTAAGAACATCCTTTATGTACTCCATGGATACTACGTAGATAGATTCATTCGTCGCCAAGAGAACATTTCCCTTTTCCAGCAGCTCTGCAAAAATGTCCGAAGAAACTTAACCACCACACAAAACAAAGACGGGAGGTATAAAAAAAATGCAATAAGAATAAATAAATACAGAATAAGTCAACCAGTCCAGTCCTGTGTGTGTGTTTTCATCGCTCCCCCTCTGTTGTGTTGAAAAGCCGCATGGCGCGGGGGAGGAATGATCCGCTCAGTCTTTCAGGAGAGCAGGACAGTGACAGGAATTTGCCGGAGATGACTACTAGGAGTATTTTTATTGCCATTTTCAAATGTAATGCCTTTCCCTTGTGGGTCGTTGAGGTTACGGGTGGCAAAAGTGCAGCTGGGGGGGCCATTTTCCGCTGTTTTTCATTGGCCCTCGGCATGGTCTAAAAATAAAATTCATTATTAAAGAGATCCATTATTAGATATTACCAGTAATGATAGCCGGTGTGTTATTTATTTTATACGCATGTGGAACTTTGGAGAAATAAAACGAAACCAGGGATGTCCGATAATATCCGACCTCCTCAAACTGCGTTGAGGAGCGACAAAGTTTGGTGCCTCGGTGTGTTCCCAGGAATGCTACTTACTTTGTATCTACTTTGTGCTTTTCTGTGTCCTTATCGGAGCGTCTGTTCAACCTGGAAACGTGCGGCATTCCAAATTGTCTCTTTGCTGTTGATAGGAGGAGGACATGCAGTTTATTACTGCTTAGGTCATGATGTGTTTAGAATAATAATTGTATAGCATATTGCAGTATAGTTGTTTATTTGCAAAAAGCATCCACAGTAAAAAGGTATACTTGGTTGGTATCGCAAATGAAGGTCTGGACAATACCGGTACATCGGAAACCAGCAAAAATGGAGAAAAAAAAGTGCAGTATAAATTTTTCACCCTTTTATTAAATTGATCAAACATTTTTCTGTAATTATATGCATTTTTAAAAAAATATAATTTTTTTATTTATTCCCTGCCCTCTGCGGCCTTTGATTTTTTTTTTTCCTTTTTTCCTTTTTCAATTCTAATTTGCGGCTGCACACAGGCCTAGTGGTTAGCATGTCAGGCACATGCGGGTCCTGTTTGTATCTCTGTCTGGGCATCTCTATGTGGAGTTTGCATGGTTTCTCCCCCCCCCCAAATTGGGACCTTAAAATGCCGGGAGTTGTGAACGGCTGCTTTGTGTCACCAGTCCAGAACGCACCAAGTCACTTTGTCTATAACACAAAGCTGCAGTAGATGTTTTGCACCCTTTAGCATCACCAAAGTTCCCGCCAAATGACCTAGACCTAGACTAGACCACTAAACTGAAGGTACCATTTTTACATAGCGCCCTTAAGTTCTTTTTTCTGTCTTCTCTACCGATTTTGGAGACAAGTTCCTTGTTCGTGTAAGCATCTGGTAGAAGACCAGCACTATGATGGAGAACTGTACAGCACACGCGCAAATCCAATGCAGAACTTTGAAAGGCTCACGATGGCGTCCAACATAAATCAGCTGGAGCCACAGCAGAAGGATAGGAAAGCTGCGGAGTGCGCGGGTTGCAGACCCCGGCCTAGCATGTATTGTTTGTATTTATTAGACAGGGACGATGCAGTCAGACATAGTTGCATGGGCACTGATGTGATGCATCGAGCGTTTATAACCGGTCCCCGGCTGGGCTCGTCCGCAACATTGCAGTACAATATAAAATACACATCACAATGTAAAAAATATATGCATACACACACACAAAGTAGTCTAAGTAGACCAACACGGACCATTCCCTGCAGCTGGATAGACGCTGGTGAGAAATGGTTTTCTTCATTTATGAGGACAACTTAGCTGGGAATCGAACACGTTGGTCGCCCGTGAGTCAGGTCAAGGGCGGCCACGTGTTTTGTCGACTGTTTCCAATTTGCAGCATCGCATACATTGTTGCATTAATCGCAGACGGCGCGCTCGGTACATGCTGTACCGCCAACTGTTGCCTCAGTCGGGGAATGTGCGTACTGGGAGGCATGGGCTTACCAAAAAGTGTTGCTACGCGTTGCCATGGAAACGGCACGCAATTAGCACAAAGTGCAGTTCGGAGGGGGAAAAATGCACGGCACAGCGTGGGTGTGTGTGATGTTGGCCTGCTTTCAAGGCACAAGCGGTGATGGAAGGAAGAGGAGGACGGAGAGGACCGCCTCCGGTCCTAGAGCGCTGACGGTGCGTCTGTTGGTCATGTGACCTTGGCTAAGAGGTGCCGGGAAGGCACCGGCGTCGTACTCAAGCTAAACAGAGGAAGTCGTTAGTGTCACTCGTTGGTCCGACACTCCTCAGCTGTTATGGCTAAAAGTGACCGGCCGACCCCCCGAGCGCGACCTTCCTCCCTCGACCCATCGCACGCGCCGGCGGCAAAAGAACGCTTGCTGCATTTCCACCTAATACTGACACATTCCACTTGCGCATAATCACAACGCCCACTCGCTTGGCACACAGTTTCCTGCGTCTCAATCCCTCGCTTTTCTCCCCCCGCGCCGCGGCTAATGGCGGACGGGAGCCCACGGGCGGCGATGTGCCGAGCGCAATTATGCAGATGCGCGCTAAAACCGTTTCGGTGGCATCATCTGACAATCGGTTCATCATGGTAATTGTGGTGAGCAAGTGGGCTGATTGCGGTTTGGAGGGGAACGCGCAGGAACATGCAGGACCATTCCACGCAAATCAGCTGTGACGCTGTTTTTCTCGGCAGCCGGCTCCTCACCCATTCCGGCGTCAACCGATACCGATATTGGCGGCATTGATATGCAATGGACGCTTTATGCTTGTTTGCCAAAAAAACACACCCACGATGCTGCATTTTGGGCTTCAACCAATGAGGATTTTGTTGTTTCGACTAATGGAGGAATCTACAAGACCCTAGAGCGGGGGGTGTCCAAACGTTTTCCAACGAGGGCCACACGCACAAAAATGAAAGGACGCGAAGGCGACTTAGGACGACAGAGTATCAGAGCCACGTAAAAAACAAAAAATCGAGAATAAAGTCGCAAGTTCACAAGAGAAGAAGTCAACCATTTGTGAGGCAAAAGTCGTAATATTACCTTTTCCCCAGGCCGAAGGTCACCTGAGTCCCTCCTTTTCATAGCAGCCAACACGTGACCGTTGGAGGGGGTGGAAGTGAGCATCTAAATGGTCATCTAAATGCTAACTGCTCTGTTTTGCTGCAAGCAAGAGTTCAACGGTTTCTTCCTTCCTGAAGAACTAAGCTCCATTTCCCCCCCCCCCCCCCCCCCGACGCTCACCACGTGTAATATTCCGACTTTATCCTCGGAAACGTGCAACTTTTGATATGTTGCGATTGCGGGAGTGGAGTTGAATTGCATGGCGGTCAAGTGGTCAGCATGTTGGCACACAGTCAGGAGATCTGGAAGACCAGGGTTTAAATGTCTGTGTGGAGTTTGCAAGTTCTCCCCATGCGTGAATGGGTGCTGCGGGTTCCCCCGCATTCCAAAAACATGCATGTTAGGCTAATTGGCGACTCTAAATGGTCCATAGGTATGAATGTGAGCGTGAACGCCTGTTTGTCTGTATGTGCCCCCGCCATTGGTGGGCGACCAGTCCAGGACGTACTCCGCCTCCAGCGTCCCTAACGAGGATAAGCGGCATAGAAGATGGATGGATAAAGCCAATTCACCCAACCCTAGACATCATTTGGATGGTTTTGGGGGGGGGCTAAATCTGGTCCAAAATGGAAACTTGGGCTGAGTTTAGTCTAATTGATTCGGGTCAAATATGGCCCAAAAACAGACGCTTTGCAACCAAATTCCGACAGGACAGGGATGTTTACGGGCACGTACCTTTCACTTTTCAACCGAATCTAAATGATGTCTTTTCAACTCCGCTTTGCTGGGTGGGGTACGCTTTGCAACATTGCAGCTTTTTTTCCTTACGTTATGCTTCTATTTTTCCCCATTTTTGCAGCTTTCTTTTGCGTTTAATTGTATTTATTTTATTTTTATTATATTATAGGTGAAAAAGCACGTTATCAACATCAATCTTTGCTCTATTTTTCAGCTTTTTAAATTTTCATTTAGTAAATTATGCCTTTATTCCCACAAAAATGTGCTTTTTTTCCCCATACTAATGTAACTCATTCCATCCATCCATCCATTTTCTCCTACTTATCCGAGGGGCAGCAGCCTAATCAGGGAAGCCCAGAGGTCCCTCTCCCCGGCCACTTCGTCCAGCTCCTCCTGGCGAATCCCGAAGCGTTCCCAGGCCAGCTGAGAGACATAGTCTTTCCAATGTGTCCCGGGTTTTCCCCGAGGTCTCCTACCGGTGCCCTGAACACCTCTTCAGGGAGGCGTCCTAACCTGATGCCCGAGCCACCTCATCTGGCTCCTCCCAATGCGGAAAAGCCCCCCTGCAGAGAAAGCTCATTTCGGCCGCTTGTACCTACGGTCACTACCCAAAGCACATCACCATGACTTTTTCCCGAACCTAATTTTCCTAAAATGACAGCTTTTTGTTTTGTTTGTTTTTCATAGTATTGCAACTTTTAAAAAACAATGTATGTAAACTCTATGTGACGGAAGTGGCACTATATTTCCTCATCATCATGCATTATTCTCGTAAAATTACGACTTCTTCACATTCGGCCTATTTTTCCCCCTAATATTTTGACTTTTAGCTTGTATTGTTGTCGTTTTTTTTGTTAAATAGCCGCGACCCTAATGAGGATAAGCGGCATAGAAAATGAATGAATGACTATATCTTTTGAATGTGCTGCAGGCCAATTAAAAATGGCCCCCGGGCCACAGTTTGCACACCCCGTCCCTAGACGGACCAAACGACAGTTTAGTGGTTTGGTCTCTGCAGCATATCAGAAAAAGTGGAAGCGGACGTGTGTGATAAAGATAATAGGTTAGAGGCTGAAATCAGAGGATATTTACATTTTTAAATTAAAAAAACGATTAATCAGACACCAAAACAGTGGCCGATGAATTGGATAAGCGATTAATCATCGATTAATTGCAACTCTAATGCAACGTAAGTTAGAGAAAGTGTGCCAGAAGCAGGTCAAGTCCACAACTTTTCACTTTCCAATCCAGGGCTGAGGTCATCTGACCACGCCCCCACCCCCCCCCGCAGATCCAACGCATCAGCTGGGCATCATGTGAAATGACATCACGTCAGCAGCTCCGATACTTTGGTTATCTCAAAGAGGAAGGCAAGGAATGTATCCCCACCCCCAAGTCATGGGTTCTCCACTGGGTCATGGCGTACCAAACACAAGAAGAATTCCCCCCCCCTCTCTCTCTCACTTCTCCAGACCGCTCAACCAGTCCAGAGTTCTGTACTTGGCAATTTACTTTGTTCTTGTGCAGATGTTTGTGCAACATACAAATGTTGCAGTACACACAAATGCACCGCTACTGGTTTAATGGATACCGGTAAGAAAGCCGATATCGAGCGTAAATAAACCGACAAAAAAAAGCACGATGGTTAGCATGTGGCCCACCCAGTCAGGAGATCTGGAAGATCTTGGTTCCCATCTCCACCGGGCATCTGTGTGGAGTTGGCATGTACGCCGCTTCCCTCCCAGGTTAACTAGCGACTCCAAATTGTCCGTAGGTACGGACGTGAGCGTGTACCCCGCCTCTCGCCTGAAGTCGGCTGGGATAGGCTCCAGCATGAGGATCATTTTGGACACCCGTAACCGCAGTCCTACCAAACTACACAAACATTTCCAGTGTATTACCGCCAGAAAGTTATTTGTTGTGAGGGTGAGACTAATACCCCCCCCCCCCATGCAGCATTCCGGCGTTCAAATGTGTTTTTGTCTATCTAGTGCTCTTAATTTGAAAGGAGAAAAGGAAGTCTAATTGTTTTTGCAAGCAAGCAGTATCCTGAGAGACACATGTACACGAATTTGGGCTTGTCTATTGAGTGTGTGTGTGTGTGTGTGTTGCGGGGGGGAGGGGACCACACACTTTGCGCATGCCAACACACACACACGCACACGCACACGCACAGAAGCAAAACATGGAAGGTGTTAAAAAACACGATGAGGACCAAGGGACAATGTGATGTTTGTGAGGAATAAGCGCGCCAGGATAAAAAGGAATTTGGCGCGCGGAGAGGAACCGCGTGGTCGGAGCAAAGCGTGGCCGGGTCTTTGAGGTCGCTTTCGGCCAAAGTGACGCCAAAACCCACCCGGCGGGTTCGGAGGATTCAAAAGCAAAAAAAAGCAACAATAACGTCAATTCTCGCGTCTTTGGGGGGTTTTTGGTTTTGGGACTTTGTTCACGCGTCGCGTTGCGCAATCCCCGCGGACGCGGACGTGTGCGCAAAGAGTGCGCAGGAGAAGAAGTGCTCCAACTTTCCTCTCCTTCCTGGCCTGGTGAGGTGTGCGAGGGAAAAAAGGGGCGCACTTACCGACGACGCTGCGCGTTGGCCGCACGTCCTGCGGGTGCGCGTGGGCCCGCGCTGCTTCCGCCAAGCGGGACGCCTCCGCTCGCTGCCGCCCCCCGCCGCGCGACCCAAACGGCGGCCCGCGGGCCTCCGCGCGCCGCATCGGTGAGCCGAAAGGCGGATGTCGCGAAGTGTGGGTTTCGCACCGACGCCATGGTTACTGGTAGACACGTGCGTCATTTGCACACTCACTATATATATTAATATATATATATATATTTTTTAAATGTCATCTCTCTCCCATTTTTGCTGTTTTTTGCTTGAATAATGTTCAATATTGCCACGCTCCCCCCTGATCAATAGTTTTTTCCAATATTCATACCGTGTATGCATCAAAGGGATGTTGATCATTCATATATATTTTTGCATTTTTTTGTTTTTTTACCTTTTTACACACAAAAAATATGCAAAGATATCAATGTGCCCCCCCCCCACCACCACACCCTTTGTTATATGTGATATGTAATACATATATTAGGTATTTGTACGCGTGTGTGCGTGTTTTGTCTCTTTCCCACACCACGTGGCGCGGGGCGGCCATGCTGCGAGCTAAAATCGTCGACATTTCGGAGGAATTAGGAAACAAAGTTCAAATATGTCACGCATATATCGGTACTACACCGGAATTTACTGAGATGCACACGTATGTTTGCACTTTCCCACACATGTCTTATTCATGTTATTGTTATTTTGTGTTCACCTTTTTTCCCACACTTTTGCAATGCTGGAAACAGCACACATATATATATATATATATATATATATGATTTTTTTACCCCATACATGTCAATATATGATTCATCGCCTATTGCACCACCATCACAACATATTGAGTACACACGCCAATGCAAACACGCTACCAAAATGTGTATTTATAACCGTATTGAAGTATCGAGGTGTAGATTGAACACCGTTTTTACTGTTATGGTTGTGAGATTGTTGTAATATTTGAGCAAATGCAGCACTAGAGGTGTAAGTTCTCCGTCACTGCAGGCTACTAACTGGTGTCTCATTAAAGTTCTGCCGCCGCGCATATGAACAAACGATAAAGACCACCAAATATACAAATTCACCAAGAGAATGTTGGCCCGTTTGAAGATCAGTAAGTTATCACCGGACTCTAATTGGCGAGCAAGTTACATTCGGGAGGCTGTGATGGATCGATGCCAGTCGTGCCGTGTCAAGCCCTCCCACTGCATCCGTGTGACACTTCACGGAAAACACACGATCCATGCACATGCAAACGGCGGCTGCAGACCCTTCACACACACACACACACACACACACACACACACACTCTCAGTCTGAATGGGCAAATTCTGCAGCAGCACAGGCGCAGGGAGACGCTCTTTAATTGAACAGATAACAGCCTGTCTGCAACGGAAGCCCGCAAGGTTTATACACCTGCTGCTGCTCTCTCTGCAGTGACACGCAAGCATGGGCGGGACGAGGGACACGCATGCAGACAAATCAAGCGCTTACCGGGCAGCGTCGAGGCTCCAAAAACCCCCCCTCCCCCCTGGGGGCAACCCCCAGACGCTGCCGTCTCGTCACCCTTTGGGCTGTCTTCCTCCTCTCTTCTCTTCCAGCATTCTTCTCTCTGCACCTCTTTTGAAGCTCCCAACCACTCCACTGATCAATGGAAGCGCAACGAGGAGAGCTTGCTTGCCTCCACCCCCCTGTGTGTGTGTGTGAGAGTGTGTGTGTGTGTGTGTGTGTGCATCAGCGGGAGGAGAGCCGGCTTCCAACCCACACACAGCACTCTCCAGAGCGCTCAGCCTCCACAGTGGATCATCACTTGACCACTGCATACACCTACGCATCATTTGGGTCTGTGTGTGTTAGAGTGTGTGCCCACCTAAACACACACACACACACACACGCACACATCACCTGTGCTTATTCAGGCGTTACCCTCCAGCTCCTCAGGTTGCAGTGATGGAAAGTCATAGAACATAGAATCAGATGTCTGGTATCAGGTAGTGATATCGGGGATACGACCTCTCTTTTAGCCCTGCCTACGTTAGGGACCGCGTGGAAAAGGTTTGGAGGTGGAAAATATACAATCCCTCACGCCGAGGAAAACAAACCAAAAAAAAAAGGCCAGTGACAGAGAAAGTTGGTGGATTCAAGGAGATGTAGGTGTCTGGCTTGTGAAGCGCTCTAAAATTATGGGTAATTATATTTCAAATTACCAACAAGTGAACTCCCTGACTCCAGGAAACGCATTAAGCGAGTGAGTGACAGTTTACTTTGAAAATCCGGCCAAGTGCTTGTTTGCCTCAGCTTCAAGAGCCATTTTCTTCTGAAAAGCAAATCTGCTTTATTTTGCAACTCATCTGGATGTGTCCCAAAACTTGTTATTAAGGGGATCACTGCAATTATGCTTGCGGGTCATCCATTCCACATCTTGATGAAAGAACGGGGCCTTCCTTCGACTCTTCCCGCAAAACTTGAAAGCGCCGAATTGTTTAAAAGGCCACGCAATCGGGACTCCACAACACAACAGCCGCGTACGGTCAGTTTGGGATCTACTTACCGCGTTCGCATTCGGGATTTCTGCTTCCTTCGCCAGGATGGAGCTTACTGTTGATGCAGACTTCGGCCATGCGGTCAGCGTTTCTGGCCAGCATGTTGCTGAAAGTACTCGCTTAATAAATCATTTTTGTAGCTGATTTTGGCTTTTTCGCTGATATCCGATAGCGCCCAATTCTTAATTTTCCATCCATCCATCCATTTTCTATACCGCTTATCCCCATTAGGGTCGCGGGGATGCTGGAGCCTATCCCAGCAGACTTTGGGCGGGAGGCGGGGTACACCCCGGACTGGTCGCCAGTCAATCGCAGGGCACATATAGACAAACAAACATTCACACTCTAATGGACAATTTCGAGTCGGCAAATAAATTTTTGATTTCGATATCAACCGATACCATTTTATTTATAATGAGTGCTATTGGCCAGGGGTGTAGTGTAAAGGGGAAAAGTTAGGACAATTCCAATGTCTCTTGACTGCCCGGCACCCAAAAAATCGGTGATGAATAATATGGTTGATTCATTCATTAATGAACAATTTTTGTAATGGTACCTAGAATTCCTGGCTGCACCCCCTGTTATTGTTACACAATATCTGAACAAAGAAACCATAACATCATCTTATTATTTATTTTTGGACTTACTTTTTGAAGAGAGCATAACATGGATGCATGGTGACACTTCCAGAGGATGACACGCCTTCTTTAAGGAGACTCGTGAGAGTACATCGGTGGAGCCTCCTGGTGAAAAGGCACTCCATTACTCGGCGTCTTCCACTGCTGTGGACGGCCGCTCATCTCGTTTGAGGAATTCAATTATTTCTCCGGTTATTAGCGTAGCATTCCAACTGTCACACACTTAAGCACGAGTATTAGCCACATGGCTGCTGTTTGAATGATGTTTACACTCCAAAACTCACCATAGCCCGTCAATGGTCTTGTTTAAAGTGCTGCCCAAGCAAGATAGCGTCCAAGGCACGTGTTGGCAGTTCATAACAAACGTGAGAAAAGGAAAAAAACGACACCGATAATGACTGATATCACAGTTTTTATGCCAATAATACGGGCGCACCGATATCATCGGACATCCCTGCATTTTTGTCATCCTGGTGTCAAGAAACGGGAGTAAAATCAAGGCATGACTTTGACACGGCGCCCAGCCGGGGTTCTGAACCGACGCCCTCTTGGCTGTGACATCACTGCCAGAGTGTGTTCCGGGAACCACATTCACATGCAGCCATGAACTCACAGCAAAGCCAAGAAAGTGACATTCCACACAATAGCAAAATAATAGCAATCACTAATATTGCGTTGGGAGGAGTATGATACAATGCCTGGCCAAAAAAACCAAAAAAACTTGGTTGGAGTGCTTTTAGCTTTGAAACGCTGGGACACGAAGGTAAGAGGCTGTGGCAAATAAATTCATATCATTTCATGGAACTAATACTGGAATGGGCCGCACGGTGGCTGAGTGGTTAGCACATTGGCCACACAGTCAGGAGATCTGGAAGACCTGGGTTCAAATCTCCGTCGGGCATCTCTGTGTGGAGTTTGCATGTTCTCCCCGTGCGTGTGTGGGTTTTCTCCGGGTACTCCGGTTTCCTCCCACATTCCAAAAACATGCATGTTAGCTTCATTGGCAACTCTAAATTGTCCATTAGAGTGTGAATGTTTTCACTTTTCATAGTGTTTAGGCCAGCAGAGAAGGCTTTGCTGGACCTGACGGCACCACACGGACGACTCCACAACAATCACTCGCATCCATTTTCTATGCCGCTTATCCTCATTGGGGTCGCGGGCTATGCTGGAGCCTATCCCAGCTGGCTTCGGGCGGGGTACATATATAAATATATATACACAAATGAGTCTTCATTGCACTTTTGAACTGTGATTTTCTGGACACGACAGGATTTTGGACACCCCCGGTCGGTGCAGCTCTCCATATTATTTTTGCCGTACAGGCAATTAGGAAGGGAGGTCATTTTGGAACACGCTGAAAGCTGGCCTCCACTTCTTGTGTCGGGTGAGGGTCTTTTCCACTTTTGCCGCAAACAAATCAGCTGCGAAACATCGCCACCTTGAAATGCTTCCATATTGATGCACAATCAAGAAGTACCAGGGATTCTATTTCGGTCTGCAATGTTCAAGACCAAGAAGAAGAACTCCCCAGAATGTGTCTGGACGAGTCATTTCTTTTGTATATTTCCTTTCCTGACTGCTGAGATTGTTGCTATGGAATGTGCAGTGGCACAAAAGGAGCAGAGATCCAGAAACTCAGTGACCTCCTAGAGAGGCCTCGCTCCCTCCTTCTCTCTGTATTTGTCCACACACTCGTTCGCCTCCACATCCCCACCTTTTTCTCTCTCTCTCGGTCCCGTGCTGCAGGTACTCGATTGAACACAACGTGTACTCATGTTTGGCCTGCAGCACTACCGGCTTGTACATGAACAGAAAGCACGAATACCCGTAAAAGCAAACTCTATGTGCACAGATAATTGTCTTACTTCAGCCCGCAATCCTTGGGCTTGTGCATGGGCAAAAAAACCACCCAACCTTGCTCCAAATCAGAAAGCGTATGGCGACCCGTGCCTCTTAAACCTGCGAGTGCATCTGACGAGAGGCCGAGAGGCCAGCACACTCAGGAGACCAAAGATCCTCTCTGCGTAGCGCCGCTCTGCCAGACGTGCACGGAGCAGCAATTGCTTGCACACACAGCCTGCATGCTTGTGTAGGTGTGTGAGCGTGCCGGCGCCGGAGGTGTGTGCGCGTACGTGGGCAGCGGGATTGTGGGGGGTTGAGTAACATGCATTTGAACGTGAGTTCACGCTTTGAAAGAATTTATGCTCCAGGCCGTCGACTCACATTGTGAAAACGCGCTCGCGAACAAATCGATACATTCGCTCCCGATGAAAAAATATCCCCTGTAAGCGTTTCATCCTCAATAAAAGAAAACCAATGAAGGTTGGAGAGATGAATGTTTGCTATGTGACAACGTGCAGCGCGATCACATTCAGGTGATGCTGCTCGGTATTTAATAGTGTAGTTATCCCCGTGCACAAAATGCACAGACGGCCAAAGGTTGGGGCAAAAACCGGAGAGTCTGTCTTGCATGAACGCTGAAGCGGTTGTTAGCAATCTGGTGACGTGTCCTCCTTTCGGCGGGCTTATAAGGGACCCCATCGAGGATGACGCAACGATGATTCCACATCGAAGCCGTCAAGGTGCATACAACAGGGTGCTGCCATAAAGGAACGAGAATGTAAGGAAGGGGATATTTTGTAGCTAAAGCATAGAAATCCTGTTTACAATCTTCTAAATATGGGTTTTAACCTTATTAGAGCGCGGTGAAGGGACGGAATTATGGGGGCGAGGCTGGGGGTACTGTAGTTTCAATGTTAGTGCAGAAATGCCAACATGTGCAAATTGTACAACAATGTACAAAAGAACAAGACCAACCGCGGCGCCATCATGCACTCCTAACCTTAACGTGACTGAGACCATTCAAACCTGCAATAAGAGCCTGATGTTTTGGGAATCGGGTCTGGGGCTCGGGTGTCTCACCAAACTGGACAGTAAATTCACCGTAGAATACGACACGTCACATTTTTGAAAGCATCTTCAGAACGTCTTATACTTGATTTTGTTTCATCCGGCCATTTTCATGCTTGAAAATGCTTAATTTAGGCAGAAAATGGGCTCAAACATGCACATTTTGACGACTACTTGACAGCATTCCACAACAAAACTGCATGATTACTATATTTTAGACAAATATGTGACCAAATTTGAAGTGCAAACCGGCAAGGGATTACTGTACCATAAAAGCAGGGCAACCGTATTTTGATGACCGAGAACCAGGAGACTCAGCTCGGCAATGAGATGTATAAATGATAGTCAAAGTTTACTCAAAGATGCCTTCAATGCATTTTAAATATAACTCCTCTCTACGTTATGTTGCATTTAACCAAAGACAATATTGCAGAGTTTTTAAAAAACTACACAAAAATGATTCAGAAAGCAGAACAATACAAGAACCTGAGGTCTAATGGACTGTAACCGGGGCCGCACGGTGGCTGAGTGGTTAGCACATTGGCCACACAGTCAGGAGATCTGGAAGACCTGGGTTCAAATCTCCGTTGGGCATCTCTGTGTGGAGTTTGCATGTTCTCCCCGTGCGTGCGTGGGTTTTCTCCGGGTACTCCNCTTCATTGGCCACTCTAAACTGTCCATTAGAGTGTGAATGTGAGTGACTGGCGACCAGTCCAGGGTGTACCCCGCCTCCCGCCCAAAGTCGGCTGGGATAGGCTCCAGCATCCCCGCGACCCTAATGAGGATAAGCGGCATAGAAAATGAATGAATGTTCCTTTTAAATCGCAAGAACCCGGGAATTTGAACCGCCTTTGTGCATGACGCCCCCAATTCTAGGAGACTTCAACTGAGCAAACCTGGACGTTTTCATCATTTCAAAAAAAAACAAACAGGACAGTCATGACAGGCGGTTTGGCCTGCCCAGGAGTGAAAGTCAGGATACGCTTGGATTGGTGCGACAGTGGCAATTGCTCTCAGCCTGCAAGGGAACCAGGGGTCTCAAACTTGCGGCCGAGAGGATATTTTGTGGCCCCCACCCTAATATGAAAGTTTAATGTTAGCGCGGCCCTCAAGTATTATATGAATGGCACTTTTTAGAGTGTTTTGTGCGGAGCTGACGAACCTACCAATCACGGTGGGGTATATGGCTCTCAGGGGCGTGACATCGACCGGGCTTGATGCAAGCAGAGAAACGTTTTTCAACGAGTGAAAAACTGATCACTATCACTAGTTTTGCAAACAACTTCTTTACACTAGTGTCCTTGTTTATCTTATTTTGTGTTAAAACATTTTAAACAACGGATTGGATTTTTAAAATTCTTTAAAACGGGTATGTGCGCCGAGGCTGCGACCCAGCCTCGGCGAGACTCTGCCTCCAGCGGCCCCGAGGTAAGTTGAGTTTGAGACCCCAGCCCTAAAGTGTCCCACCCAAAACATATGTTGTACTGTGTGTACATTTCATGGACTAAAGATGCACTAGAAAAACCTTCTTCTTTTGTTCAGAATCAGCCACGTATCGCAGGTAACTGACACCAATCCTTAGTCAGACGCCGGGCGTCAACTGACTTAGATGGGGAAGTGTAGAACGGGTTGTTCCACTGCGCAAAACTGGATGGTCATTTGATAAATGCTGGGCTCTGTTCCGCCCCATCTGGCGCCGAGCGTCTCTGGGGGTCTACGGGGCAGTGGGCTGGCCAGGACGCTGGGCTTCCGCATGATGATTGGCTGATCTGTCTGCAGGGGAATCCCCTTTTGATTGACCGTGAAACGAGCGAATTAGCAATCTTGAAGTATAAACCTCCACCCCGAGCATATTTTAAATTTTGAGTTCCGCTGTTCTGAACTGATCCGGAGACATTACCGATCTTCAACTTTGTCTTCGTCAAAAACGACTAACATTGTGTTTGGCGACTCGCTCCTGTCACTCTGCGGTTTCTTTGCCCAACGAGCAGCGAAGAAGACGTCTGGTTAGTGCGAGGGTCAAAGATCATTGAAAAGGTACAAAGGGTACAATTGACATAGAAATAAACACATTTATGATGTAGGCCGAAAAAAAAAGACATTTTTTTTGTGGCATATTCCAGCCTGGTCGTCCTATTCTTCTTGGCGTTGTACTTTTGTTCATGAAGTCTTCTTGGAACGGCAGACCTTCACTCCTGTCCTTTGCAGGTTGCTTCTAGTATCACAAATGCTTGTTTTAGTGTCTTGGGCTTGGTTTACCCGTTCGATTTGCGTGGCACGGTACACCAGTGGTTTCTTTCTATTTGGTTGCACTGGCCGGCACCAATGTGTGCAATGGTTCTCATTGATGTTCCATCTTCTCTCAGATTCACAAGGACTTTTTTTTCCCCATAGACAGCTCTCTGGTTTCCATGTTGTTTTCACCTCTTAAGGCAAACCCTATCCTACCCAATTTGACACTGAGCGCGGGAATCCGGTGCTGTTTACTGATGCCGTTGGGCACACCTGGGCAACAGAACCCACCCGTCAGTCACATGTCGCAATGGTTTCACATCAAAAATGGGTGGCTCCGAACAAAAGGTGCATCCGATCCAGATATACTGTAGGTAAAAACAAATATTAGCTGAAATGTCAAATCTTTTGACGTCCAACCCAACATTTTCAGTCTACAGGAAGGATAAAGGAATCGGCCTCACTGTTCCGATACTTTTGGAAGCCACCGCATTTCTGCAGGGCCGCACGGTGGCTGAGTGGTTAGCACATTGGCCACACAGTCAGGAGATCTGGAAGACCTGGGTTCGAATCTCCGTCGGGCATCTCTGTGTGGAGTTTGCATGTTCTCCCCGTGCGTGTGTGGGTTTTCTCCTGGTACTCTGGTTTCCTCCCACATTCCAAAAACATGCATGTTAGCTTCATTGGCCGCTCTAAATTGTCCATCGGTATGAATGTGAGTGTGAATGGTTGTTTGTCTATATGTGCCCTGCGATTGACTGGCGACCAGTCCAGGGTGTACCCCGCCTCTCACCCAAAGCCAGCTGGGATAGGCTCCAGCATCCCCGTGACCCTAATGAGGATAAGCGGTATAGAAAATGAATGAATGAATGCATTTCTGCAATTTCTAGTTTGTTCCCTTCCCCGGCTAATATATTAACCGAACACCGTAAAACAACCAAACGTCGTATGTTACTCCATCATCGGGGCTCAGCTGTGAGCTGTGGATGAACCGGTTTGGATATGAAGTGTTTCTGCATGCAGCTTGTGTTGTGGAGGAGCACAGAGGAACACATGGGACGCGTGGGCGCATCCTGGCACAGCGTAGCCACGCTGCCTCCGTTGCGACACAAAAACATTTCATATCAAGATCCCGAGAACGTCAGAAGTCCGTCACAGAGTCACAGAGTGGCACCTGTTCGGTTTGAACTCCCCACACGGCTTTGGATGTTCAGAACAAACGCGTCGGACCGTAACGTGCGTGGCTCTCAGAACTACGACGGCCAAATCCGCTAATCCTCTTTTATTGCAAGAAAGACATTTTTGTTGAACTTTCATATGCTTCTTTCCCTTGATAGGGTGAGCAAATAGTCTGCATTCCTTGCGCACACATGCACATGCACGCGCGCAACCACACAAACACACTTTGTATCGAGTGCGAAGTGAATCATCATCCCAGACAATATCTTTGTCAAACACGGCGGCCTTGACGACCGGGCAGCGGCAGATTTGCGAGAGCCATGGCAACAGTCAACTGCCAATCCTGCTGACGAGAAGAGTGTTTTTGTACTGTGCAAAAATGAGTTGATGAATTCCTGCAATTGCTTGAAATATTATGCAAAGGAGGAGAAATGTATTTCCAACAAGGAACAATTGGCTTGCACAATGCTTGTCCACCGCAACAATGATTAAATGTGCCGTAGTTGAGCATAATAGGGGTCGATATCAATGTCAGGTTATCATTTCATGTCCTTCATCGCCTATGCCAGCTGTGAGAGGCGGGGTACACCCTGGACAGACTGCCAGTCAATCACGCAATTGAGGTCTTCAGTGAACTACAATGCATGTTTTTGGACTGTGGCAGGAAGCTGGCGAGAACCCACGCGGGCGTGAAGATAGAAACCCCAACACCTGAACCCAAAGCACGATTGGCGTAAGGTGTTAGTAGAAAAAAAAAAGCATGCAAGAAAGTGAAAACGTGTGCAAGTGTGCACACAAAAAACATGCACATGAGCACCCACTCTCAGGCCGAGAGTCAATAAAAGTGGAGAGTGGGCGGAAGTGGTGAAGAGGAGGATGAAGCAGGGGGCGGAGGTGGCGGGTGATGAAAAGGAAAAGGCGGCTCGATGGTTTTCAGGAGCTGAGGTGTTGGCACATTAGGGAACAAATTGCCAGATGAAACTTGTTGGTGAAATTGGTGGAATCATCGGGTGCTTCTGCGAGGCGTTCGAGAGTTCATGCATAAGAGGGGAGGAAGAATTGAGGTTTAGAAGACATGTTGGCTCACTAGGATTTGAACACAAGAGGGTGGGTAGCTCTAACATGAATCATATCTCTGCATTGCTTTTTCCATAAATATGACTTCAGCTGAATCGCAGATTTTTTTACAGGACATCTTTGCAAGGAAGCCGTCTTCCTAACCGTCTCCTCTTGACTGGAGATGCCAGAAGTTATTGCTGAGTTGCAGCCCGTGTCACGTGACACTTGGGGGGCGGCGGGCACACAGTCAGTATGGCCACATACAAACTCAGTATTTTGTTACATGTTTGGCAGATGCATGCAAATAACAGTGCGTGCCGTGGAAGTCCTCCGCTCCGCCCGTGTAGGTGTGCATGGTGTGTTGCATAAAGGCATGACCTTGTTGAAAACAAACAGCAAGCTTCAACTTACTGAAACTTGTTTACCTGCGTTCTTACACCAAAGTCAGTCTGCGTGAACACATCCTTGTATGTCCTTTATCGTTTTGCTGCTCTGTTTGGCAAAGCGTGAGCACGGCTTGCAGGGGGATTGAGTCCGCTCACCGTTTTGGCCGCCCAATTTCACGCACAATATCTGGGCTGCTGGAAGCCTCAGTCCCCATCACTCTTACCTGCCCTCATTAAAGCATTGCTGGCCGTGCTTCCAGGTGGAGCACCTTACGGTTTCAGGTTATGTCGGAAGACAAAAAACCCCACACATTTTTCTACGCATTTTGTCCACACGCAAATGTAGGTTTTTGTCTTTAAAACCGGCCGGGGTGAAGAATTTGGGAAGAACTCCGGCTTCAGCGTATGCACGTGGATGGCAAAGACAGAGCTCTTGGCTTGTTGGATGACGTCGTTAAGGTAACTTCCCATCGTGGGACTAGTAAAGGGATACCCTGTGTTGTTTTTAGGGCTGTCAAATGAAAATAATGAATCACAGCTTACAAACGAATTAGTCATGATCGATCACTATGTCTGAAACGTGCCCATTTTTACTGAATTGCATAACAGGAAGGACAGGAATGTGTATGCTTGTGTGTGTGTGTCTATCAATGGATCTCTCTATCTGTATTAAGAGCTCCAAATGAACGGAAAACGTAAATCAAGCTAAAAGCAACGCCGTTTAACCAACACTAGTTTCTTTAATCGTAACAGAACATTTGAATTATAAATTGCTCCTAATGTTATTATGGGCAGTGAGGTGTTCAAAGACACCACGAAAATTTAAGTTAAATTGGTATGTTTTGAGTTTGTTTTCTGGGATTTACGAGCACACTTGAACGCAGCGAGTTCAACTACTCCACCACAATTTCAGTCTTCTCAGTTAACCTTCTGTTGTAGCCAATCAAGCAAGTTCTCAACACTGGTCTGTTGGAGTTCAGTCATTTTATTCACTAATGCTGATATTTGTTTCTTTATCTTTAGGACGTGTGACGAGTCCTTTGGCCAAATGGATGTTGGGATCTCCCCCAACGCCACATCTTCACTTGCAATGTCTCAAACACTCCACTATTCAAGTCTGAGCACTTTACTCAGGTTTTAATGTTTAAAATGCTAATACCGGGGCCGCCCAGTGGACGAGTGGGTTGCATGTTGGCCTCACAGTCGGGAGATCTGGGTTTGAATCTCCGTTGGGCTTCTCTGTGTGGAGTGTGCATGTTCTCCCAGTGCTGCGTGGACTTTCTCCGGGTACTCCGGTTTCCTCCCACATTCCAAAGACATGCATGTTAGCTTCATTGGCGACTGAATGGGAGTGCGAATGGTTGTTTGTCACCCGCCCGAAGTCAGCTGGGATAGGCTCCAGCATACCCATCCATCCATTTTTTACGCCGCTTATCCTCACCAGGGTCATGGGGGTATGCTGGAGCCTATACAGAACAGCATTTTATATATCTTCTTTCTTAATTGCTCAACATACGGTAGCACGTTAGTCAATGAGAGTTCACAGCTCACAGGCTTTCTGGTGAAGTTTCTGCATACCATCTGTATGCATGTGAGTGTGAATGATTGTACCCCACCTGCCGCCCAAATTCAGCTGGGATAGGCTCCAGCATAGCCCCAACCCTAATGAGAATAAGCGGTATAGAAAATGGATGGATGGAAATGCTAATATGGCACTATTTGTGAAATAAATGTGAAAAAGACAAGTAAATCTCATTGACTTTTTTCATAAGGAACAACAAGTAATGTCACTTTTTCATCAACATGAGTAATGATTGTTGATATACAGGAGTAACGGTTACGTTTATTTGTTTGGTTTTGGATTTAGTAAAAACAAACACTTACCCCGCATAGTTTTAGTAATGATGACCAATCAAGGTTTAGAGTGCACCCTATTGGAGGCTGGCCCGCTCTCGTGACAGAAGCCAATCGCAACCGATCTTCAAAATACAGTGAAGCAGCGGCCGATCCCGATCCTGAGGCTCATCCCTGACGGCTACCGTGACTATGCTTTCTCTGTGGAGCCCCTCCTCACTCGCTGATACTTGCTGATACCGAAATATATTTTAAAGTCCAACCCTTGAGGAAAAGGGTATCAACACACACGCTTACTTGACTGTTTCTCCTTATAACTGCATCTAATCCCAGTGTATCTTCAAACGTTCCTCTCCTCTTCTGCTAAGTGCCAAGGTCACCCTTGTGGGGTTTGGCTTTCAAGACTCAAACACCCTCCCCCACACACACACACACTTAACAGCACAAAATTTTCACCCCATCAAGCGCCACTGTTGCCACGGTGATGGTGGAGTAGCAGCCGTGGTGGGTGGTGGTGCCCAGCAGCAATTACTTAAAAGGGCTCTCATTGGCCTCTCCACGGCTACCCACAATCCTTTGCTGCCTTTCTGCCATACTCAACACCCCTCCACCCCAACTGTTTCACCACCCACCAAGGTGGAATCATTTGCAACATTTCTGAAATTTGTGTGAAATCTGAGCGGCGTTCTTCTTCTTCAGGCTGCTCCCCCAGCGCACCACCCCATACTAGCTTCCACAGCCTGGTAGATGGTCTTCAGCAGCTTCTGGCACATGTTGAAGGACGCCAGCATACAGAGGAACTACAGCGCGGGTTTACTCCGGGTACTCCGGGTTCCTCCCACAAATTGTCCATAGGTATGAATGTGAGTGCGCATGTTTTTTCTGTCCTGCGATTGACTGGCGACTAATCCAGGGTGTACCCCGCCCCAAGCCTGAAGTCAGCTGGGATAGACTCCAGTATACCCACAATAAGCAGTACAGAACATGGATGGGTGGATGGAATTTGGAAATGCCCAGTGGGCCACATTAAGACAACTGGCGTGCACGATGTGGCCCCCAGGCTGTAGTTTGCCTACCTCTGGCCTAGGGCGTCCAAACTTTTTCCTGTTTTTTTTTTACTTTTTACTGAAATTGAAAGGCCACTTTGACATTTTGGCCATTTTTGTAAAGCAACTCATGTATACCAACAAAAAACAACAACAACAGATCCTAGCGACATGAGGCCGTGCATTGAAACACAAGGTGGTGCTTGTGGATGAATGGCAAATCGATGGGCCTCAGGATGAGATTCAAAATGCTAATCACTAAAATGTACCTGTGTTCAGTGCCCCACTGGACCCCTCCTTCGATATAGTTAAGCTGCACATTTTAGAGTGGCCTTTTATTGTGGCCAGCCTCAGGCACACCTGTGCAATAATCATGCTGTCTAGTCAGTGTCCTGATGTGCCAGTCCTGTGAGGTGGATGAATTACTAACACACATTTAGACAGGGTGATTGATTGGCACAAAAAAGCAAAACAGCACACACCGTACAACACAGTAACGGAAGAATATCCATCCATCCATAACATGAACAAATATATGTAATATACAGTATGCATACATATAAAGTACATGCATGTATAAATCCATACATGGCAGACACACAGAACATAATCGGAATAAAATATAAACGATTTGGCTCGAATGGAAGTGGGAAGAAGACAAGCTTATTTACACCCACCCCCTATTTGTAACACTACAGCCTGTTTTATTAACACACTATGCAGCATGTTATACATTATAATACATAAACAATGTGCAATATGCATTATTATTCATTCTCTCTACATCTTATTAATACTAATGTGCCACTCGTCATAATTATACCATCATCATATATCCACATATAAATCATGGACAGTATTATAACTAGGCGGCACGGTGGGTGAGTGGTTAGCACATTGGCCTCGCAGTCAGAAGGTCCAGGATTCGAATCTCCGTTGGGCATCTCTGTGTGGAGTTGGCATGTTTTCTCCGGGTACTCCGGTATCCTCCCACATTCCCAAAACATGCATGTTAGCTTCATTGGCCGCTCTAAATTGTCCATTAGAGTGTGAATGTTTGTTTGTCTATATGTGCCCTGCGATTGGCTGGCGACCAGTCCTGGGTGTACCCCGCCTCTTGCCCAAAGCTGCAGCTGGGATAGGCTCCAGCATCCCCGTGACCCTAATGAGGATAAGCGGTATAGAAAAGGAATGAAGGATAAATCATGCTCTTTTGTGGTTGAGTACCGCCTGTTACTAGTCAAAATATATTCATATTTAAGCAAACGCGATGTATCCCTTGCCTAAATCAAACATAGATGGCTAAATGAACTAAAATACTATTAAAGGGAATTCAGAAAACGTAACCGGGCGTCATTAATGTTACTGTAATGTTCAGTGAGACACACAAGCACCAGACTTGATCAACAGGATTTTATTGAAGGTTTGAATGATTTCACAACAGGCACAATATTCCCTAACACGCTAAACTCAACTCGGAATTCCCTTCCTGTCCTGTCCGCCCCTCCACTCAGCATCGGGACACATTCACAGCAGCGCACGCGAGTCTCATATTGGTTAACAGGGGGGAGAGTAAAGCTGACAATAGGGGTGTTATTTCGTGTCTAGAGGTCTCTAACGATGGTAGAAACCAGAAGGTTGTAAACAGGTTGTCAATGCTGCAGCCAAGAAAATGGTTGAAATTATAAATAAGGAATCCTTCTTAAAAAATTAAATTAATTTATAAACGTCACAGGGACAGGAGCATGACACTAATACTTTGACTCTATTCTTTATTCTCTATAATTACCTCTTTTTTAAAACATTTTGCTGTTTTTCTTTTGTTTAATTGTATTTTTAGAATGTACCAAGGCCCAATAAAAAACAAAGGGCCCCCGAGCCGGACTTTGAACACCTCTGCCCTAAATGTTTTCAAATCTAGAATTGCTGTGATAAGATGCCGGGAGATAAACCCTCGTGACCCGAGTCAATTCCCAGCCCAGCGGTGATATTTTGCTAAACCTCCACCCAGAGGGAAGCTTGAGGGTTTTTCCGTCCCGCTTCCCAGGGCAGGGTGGTCGGACGTTGCTCGGTTTCAGGTAGCTCCGTTGTTCCCAGAACGTGAGCAGCCAGGAATGCTGTGAGCCACGCTGGGACACAACAGGATCAGTTAAATTCCTGGGATTCCTCGAGTAGTCCCTTTGAGGGGAAAGCAAATAGATAGGGGGGTTTACCACTCGCCCCCCTGACGCCATCCCGCACCCACACGGGCCGACACGGGGCCATGCCATGGGGAGAATTACCCTGAAAACTGAAGCTGGAAGGAAAGGGAAACAATATTGTAATTCTATTGTTGTTAGTGTGGAGGAGGGGCCGGGGACCTTTTGGGCTAAGAGAACCACAAAGGACATATATTTTCAAATGTGGCATATTTTTTAAAAAAAAGTGAATACAACTTAAAGTGTGCCTTTTGTTTGTTTGTTTCTTAATATTGTGACATTTAAAAAATAAAAATGAACTCCGTCACTAAAATGACATTGTTTTTACTCATAATGTTACAAGTTTATTCTCATAAAATTGTGACTTTTTTCTCCTAATATTTTGACTTTCTACTCTTAAAATCGTAAAATGACGTAACTTTTTTTCAAGTTTTGCTGGGGTTTTTTTCTTTCCATTTTTTCAACTTTTCTCATAGTTATGACTTCATTCATTTTCTATGCCGGGTATGCTGGAGCCTATCCCAGCTGGCTTCGGGCGGGGTCGCCAGCCAATCGCAGGGCATAGTTATGACTTGTATTCTTGTAATATTTTGACTTCAGTCTCCTAATACTATAACCTTTTCTACAACCTAATTTTCTATAAAATGTTTTGGTTAGATTACAACTTTTTTCTCCTAATATTTTGGCTTTTTGTCAAATTAGTTGTTGTAAAAGTGTATTTTTAGAATAAACCACTCAGACCGCCCCTGATGTAAAGCAAGATATGCTACATGTAAGAAAAAACAAAACTCAAATTAATAATTATTATGGTGTTTGAAAACTTCTGAGAGCCACATATGGTCATCAAAAGAGCCACATGCGGCTCCCGAGCCATAGGTTGCCCACCCCCGGTATGGACTGTGTGCATCTGCAGGCCCCAAGCTCACCTTATTTCTGGAGGAATGACGATTCTTACCTGGTTATGCATTTTTTTAAACATTTTATAAACCAACAAATAGAAACGATTCAACGTTACGCAACACAGACAGCAGGATTACTTGGACTTACTCAAACCGGCGTGGCTGACAGCACAGATGCAGTCAGTGTCTTTGTCCCGCCCGCCGCCTGAGCACAATGGCAACGTGGGCTCACTGACTAATCAACAGTTCTGTGCTGAAAAGGTTTTGCTTCGGCAAAGCATGTGACAAACAACACCAGATTGCGTTTACAGTACCTGATTAAAATCGCGGCGACTGACGACGGCAGATCCACGTGACCTTGAACAGGACGGGAAAGGAAAGAAACGGCAAACATATTGTTTGCATGTGGCGGCCTGTGACCTGGAGGGGTGAGCGGATCGATTATAAGAGTAAAAATATGTTGTAAAAGTTTGTTCTTGTTGTTGTGTTGTTACATTTCTGTTGTTATGGTGATGATTCAAAGCAGGGAAGGAGTCATTTGCTTTGGTGGAAAAGGAACATTTAGGAGTTTCCTAGCCATTCATGCTTTCGGCTATTATTCACTTCTTTCAGTGGCTGATTACTGTCGCGTGCCCTACTCCAGTGAAAGACTGAGCAGATCCTCTTTCTTCCCCCAGGCCATGCACACGCACAAGACTGGACTTCGCTTTGTTTTTTTTTTTAAACTAATTATGCATAATTGCACTATATATTTGTTTTGCATTCGTTCATTCATTTTCTATGCCGCTTATCCTCATTAGGGTCACGGGGATGCTGGAGCCTATCCCAGCAGACTTTGGGCGAGAGGAGGGGTACACCCTGGACTGGTCGCCAGTCCATCTCAGGGCACATATAGACAAACAAACATTCACACTCTAATGGACAATTTAGAGCGGCCAATGAAGCTAACATGCATGTTTTTGGAATGTGGGAGGAAAGCGGAGTACCCGGAGAAAACCCACACACGCACGCACGGGGAGCATTCATTTATTGATATTCTATTTTCTTATGTCTCCTGCCTTGCCTGATCCATCTATCTATTTTTCTGATTGGTAACCTGATTAATAAATAAAATGTAATATCACGTGCCCTGCGGTTGACTGGCAACCCGTCCAGGGTGTATCCGCCCGCCTCCCGCCCAAAGTCAGCTGGGATAGGTTCCAGCATACCTGCAGCCCTAATGAGGATAAGCGGTATAGCAAATGAACATCACAAAACCATTCAACCTTTTTCAAAGCCAGCAGTATCGGCGGTACAGGCCACGTATTTAAGGTTCGTGGTATCGAGTCGACACAAACAGTTGCAGTATCAGATGACGAGTTTCTCCCAAGTGGAGGGGTCGCCCTCTGGCGGTCATGAAAAAGAATGCACGTCATTGCACACAGCAGCTTTTGCTACAGCGCGCGACATTGCCCTTCTTGACTCTTACGTTGATATCCTATTCGTCAGCTCGGCGATCCAGGTAAGAAGTCATCCAATAAAACAGAGTTCCGTGCTGTAATTATAATGATGCAAAACGGTTCCCGGCCACTGGAGGGCGGTGTTGTAATTGCGCTTTCCCCCTCTACTCTCCCAGCTCATTTGAGAGAGCCGTGTCTTTTGGCTCTGTTCACTAAAAAGAGCCGGTTCTTTCGGCTCCCAAGTGACTCCTCGGATGTTTTTGTTGTCCTAAATGCATATTATTCAGTCATATTAGCAAATGATGTGCATTGTGTGGAAATAATTACCAATGTAATGTAACACGATATAAATTGTTCAGTATTTCAATGGATTTACTTAAATCCTCAATAAACCGCACCAAATATATCTTTTATTTTAATAAGCCCCATCTCGATAGACAAGGTGACATCCCGGCATGCAAATTTTGGACTATTTTCAATCAAACAACATGACATAAATAATAAACTGCAAAACAAAAGGTAAAAGTTGTGTCTTTACTGAAACTTGGCATCGAAAAACTCCTCCTCCGTGTGCCGTGTGTTTAACCCCAACCGTGAGGCGCCACAATTTACCAGAAAAAATAGGCGGGAGAAAACCAAGCGGCTCTCCCTTGGTTCTCGACAAGGCGAGCAGACTCCTGTTACTCAGCTCTCACAGCCGGTTCGTTCACAACTGACACATCACTATGGGCTGATTCCTGGATTTGACCCTGAGGTGTTTAGCCTTTAATTCAATCAAGTCAAGCGTAGTGTATGTGCTACAGCCCGATTGAGAGGTGGGCGTTCACGCTGGCCTGCTCACCAGCCAATCACAGGGGACATTAATACCCACATTCACACCTATGGACAATTTGAGAGTTGCCAACGAGCCTAACATGCATCTTTTGGACACTTTGTGCGTCCCGCGCTTTAGAATCGGTACAACAAAGAACATTCTGTGGTTCTGGCTGACGCAGGATTTAAAGGGAGGGCGTCAAGTGCTGATTTACGCACCGACGCCGCGTGCTAATCCACACCAGGCACGCGGAGCCTGCAAGGCCGGCAGGATGCTCCTCTGCAGAGGTCTTCCAAACTGAAAACGCTCAATGGAGATTGATGTTCATCTATTTTTTTAACGGCATCTCTTCGTGGCGTCTTTATGAGTGACGCTTCTCATGCCAAGTGGGGAAACAAAAATGAGACTGATGTTTATTAACATGATGTAGCACGGGCAAATGTGCAGCAACATCGTCATGGACGACTTGGAGCTTATTCACTGGCTTCACCACAAAAATGTTGAAGATCGTTTATTGAATAAGCTGTCCGCAGGGTGGTCTAGTGGTTAGAGATCTGGACAATTAGGGTTCTACTCTCCATCGGGGCATCGCTGTGGTTTTCCCCAGGTACTCTGGTTTCCTCCCATTATTAAAAAAACATGCAAGTGGGATTTGAATGTTTGTTTGCCTATATATGCCCTGTGATTGGCTGGCGGCCAGTCCAGAGTTTACCCGCCTTTACCCAAAGTCTGCCGGGATATGCTCAATTTCAATACTGTATTAGTCAATGACAACACAAATGAACACAAAATGCAGTTTATGAATGAAACTTTTTATTATTAAGGGGGGAAAAAATTGCCCTGTATGAAAAGCACCCTTAGCAGCAACAACTGCAAAAATAAGCGGTTGCCATAACTTGCTCTTCCAGTTTTCTCTTACAGCGCCGTGGAGGCGGAGGAATTTTGACCCGCTCGTCTTTGCAGAATTGTTGTAAGTCAGCCACACTTTTTTTCCAGCATCAAGCACCTTTTTAAGGTCATGTCACGGCGTCTCTATAGGATTCAGGTCAGGACTTTGACTAATCACCTTTCAGAGTCTTCGTTTTGTTTTTCTTCAGCCATTCAGAGTGTTTTGGATCACCGTCCTGCTGCAGAACCCAAGTTCCTTTAAGCTGGAGGTCACAAACAGATGGCCGGACGTTCTCCTTCAGGATTTTTCGGTAGACAGAAGAATTCATGGTTCAGACCACCAGGTCCAGAAGCAGCAAAACCGCCTCGGATCGTCACACTACCACCGCCATATTTTACCGTTGGTATGATGTTCTTTTTCTGAAATGCGGCGTTAGTGTTCCACCAGACATACACCTTCCAAAAAGTTTGTTTGTCTTGTCAGACCACATAGTATTATTCCAAAGGTCTTGCGGATCATCAAGATGTTTTCTTACAAAACTGAGACAAGCAATAATCTTTTTTTTGTTCAGCAGTGGTGTTGCTCTTGGAACTCTGCCATGCAGGCGGTTTTTGCCCAACATCTTTCTCATGGTGGAGTTATGAACACTGATCTTAACCGAGGCAAGTGACGTCTGCAGTTCTTCGGCTCTTGTTGTAAGGTCTTTTGTGATCTCTTGGTTGCGTCGTCGCTCTGCTCTTGGGGTCATTTGGATTGGCCAGCCAGTCCTGGGAAGGTTCACCACTATTGCATGTTTTTGCCATTTGTGGATAATGGCTCTTACTGTGGTTTGTTGGAGTCCAAATGCTTAGAAATGGCTTTATACAATTTTCCGGACTTGTAGATCTCAATTATTCTCAGTTGAATTACTGTAGAGGAGGTGCAGCGCTTTGGGTGGTGGCAGACTGTGTGTGTGTCTTGAGGTGGCGCAGGTCTCGTTAACCTGATAGCTGGTCTACATTCTGCAGAACGGCAATAAAAACAATTGCCAGCCGCTAATTCCATGAGCAGGCACATAAAACACACGTATGCACAGACACACCAAATTCGCCGCGTTCACACCTCCATCTCGGTCGTGATCTATCGGCTCCCAGCTTCGTATGAGGCACTGGAAGGATGTGGCTTGTCTGTAATTGTTGGCGTATGGTTGCCTAATAAACATCCCTGCCTCCCTATACCATTCACACGCACCAAAATAATATATTTACCTCAAATATGCGTTTAATATTATAATAATGCTTGCTTTCAACAAATGCTTGTGTATTGTATTGGATGATCTTGAAGAACAAGTCTTTTCTGAAATGCTCCCAACAATAATGAAACAGAAGGCTACTGCAATAACCTGAAAGAACAGTGCAAAAATATTTCATATTTATATAAATACATAATGTACATACAGACATGTAAATACATACATTACACAATAAAACATTAAAAAAATGAACACTGTATATTTATAAACGAGATATTTACCTGCTTTAATAATTACAAAAATACGATTATATAATGCGTAATATTTCTAAAATTATAATATAGTTATTATAATATATAACATTAATAAAAAATTTATTCGGAAACTTTCCAAAACAGAGCAGTTGTTCACAACCAGGTTAGCTTGGGCTGGCGTCGTCTCACCGCTACCCTTTAATACCCCGCCCCTCCACGTACGGCTCTCCGGTTCATAGTGGTCTCAGGCAACGCCTATAAAATAAAGCTACGACTTTTATTCTCCGACAGTTACGTTTTTACTCTTGTAATATGACGATCTCTTCTCGTAAACATAAAACATTATTGTTGGTCATTTTCGACTGAATTCTCGAAGTCTTGATGATTTTAATGCTTCATTTAACAGGCATTGCCCGAGACAGCTATAAACACAGGGGGCTTGTGTGAACCTTGACCTGGGTCAAAGGTTAAATGGCGACTTTTTCCCCCTCCAACTGATTTCAAAAGGCTGGACTGGTACGTGAGGAGAACAGCACAACTTCAGCGGTAACTGAGGCTCTTTAACAGGAAGAGGATAAATTAAAAACAACGACTTTTCTGTTGTTTTTGAGCCGTTTTACTGCCGTGTTACGGGCACTGTTTGGAAACAAAGTATATAAACAAAATCCGTGTCTTCTCGTCTTTCCGGCTCATCCGAGTTGTGTTATGCCAGATTGTGCCGGAAGCCGACTTGCTAAAACACAGTCATGGTTATATTTTGGATATTTGAAACATACAACAAAGTGTTTAACCAAAAACACATTTCATGTCAATTAGCTCAAGTTAAGTCTAAAGTCAAGGACATCAAGTCAAAGTCAAGTCGAGTCTTTGGAACATTTGTCAATCAAGTCACAAGTCCTAAAAATTGCAACTCGAGTCAAGTCATGTGACTCGAGTCTCCCATCTCTGGCCATTGATGGAAGTACTGTCCATGACCTCATATGAGGGAAAAACACTCTTGTACTCGATGTGCACTTCCCCTCTTTTGGCATGATTGGATTGAAGTGGTGGGAGGGCTCAAAGTGACTCAAAGTGAAATGCATCCATCTATTCGCTTTCTTCTTTGTATATTCGTCATCTTCTCTCTTTTGGAATGTACTTGACTGGAAGGTGCATGAAAGCCACGCAAAGCCAAAGAGGAAGTGAAATACCTTTGCACTGTCAACCCTTTGATGATCACGGTTGACATCCCTCGCTGTGCCCGGACTCCTCTGTCATGGTGTTGCAAGCTTGCATGGGACGTGCCGCTCTAACCCCTGGTTGTTATGTTCTAAGTCACACCACAAATTGATGTGTAACCATGTCAAATGATTAGTCCTGCCCTCAAATGATTGTAATGGCAGCGGAATAATATAAAGTCAGGATGGCTGTAATTCATTTACCGTTTATTTGTCGTTCCACTTCCTAGCTTTTTTTCTATGCACTTGACTCCAAATGCCTGCTCTAACCAGCATGCGGAACACCGATGCCCTCGATAGCCCACACACTAAACAATTTTTAAAATTTGATCATTTATCGGTTGGACTTTCATTTTTATTACAAACAATATTGTTGATCATACTGTGTAATAATAAAGTACATTTATCAATGCTTTGGTAGGACTATTTTTAAGGCTTTGAGGAGCTATTTAATAACCATAATAAATTCAAGTGGAACCATATCCATATTCAAGTTTATGTTTGTAACAGAACTTTATTATTAATAAAAAAAAGGATCAGAATCGGATGCCACTAAATGTGGATCGGGACATCCCTACTAGTGAGGTACACATGACATGTAGTTATTGTAGTTACCAAGGACAGACACAGCAATACTTTTTAAAAATGGCCCATTACTGATCGGTCTACTAGGAAAGCTCTCGATGGCCGGTCCACCCTGGTGGGACCATCTATTCAAATACAGCCCAAGTAGTGGTAACTGTCAGAATAAATGCCAAATGAATAAAAACGGTTGTGCGGTGGGTTTTGTGGCTTTTCTCCAAGATAGTTGACAATAATGACGAGGATATATAGCCGCTTAGAGGTTCGTCATGTTTTGCGTTGAGCCAACTTCGGCCAGAAGTTGTTTCCAAACTCTTTTCAACCGTGGCGCCGTTTGGGCATGTCGGAGAGAGAACCACAGGAACAGCCGCACTGATGCCGTGGAAAGTTCACAATGGGAATTTCCAAAGAGGTGGCTCAAATACGAACTTGGCACATGCGACTGCAACAAACGGCTGAAGTTTTATTTTCTTCCCTGCAGTGGAGCCCGCACTAGTGACCTACAAACCTACCCGTGCACGTGGCCTACTGTAAGTTTGCGCTCCACCACATTTACAAGGGACAGAAAGGGTTGGTGGTGGACCACTGTGTAATCACACAACACTCTGAAGAAGACATCTGCATGTATAATCCATACATTCAATCTCACACACACACACACACACACACGCACACACACACACACACACACTTATTCCAGTTTTTATACGGCGCTCATTATATTGCTCTTTAGTGGACGGCTCAGCCAAGCATACCTTTAAAGGGACACTTTAAAGTGCATTTTTGGAACGCTAAATTTGCAAGAATCGCATTTGTAATTCATGACAGCAGCCACGGCCAACTTGTGGTCTCAGCAAAGTGTCTTTTCTGGAAGTGACGTCATCGGTGTGACGCTAAAGCCGAGTAAACGAACGCTTCTCGAGGCAGCTCGTCGACTTTGTTCTGTATAGTTTTTTATCCAAAATAGTGGTCACGCCAAAACGTCGTGCTGCTGCTGGATGTTGACAGCGCCCGCGTGATAATGTAAGTCTGGTTTCCGTTCCGAAAGAGGAAGGTTGAAGACACAAATGGACGAAGCAAGCGCGCAGAATGAGACCCAGATGGAAGGCCTCCTCGAGTTCCTTTTTTCCAGTATTCATTTCACAGAGAAGATAGATCATAAATAAAGGCCTTTTGGGCGGAACAGTCCCAGCTGCTACACAGGGAGAAAAAAAAAGACGCTAATTATCACTACTTCAAAGTTGCCCCAGAACAGAGCAAATCATGTCTTGTTGACATATTGTACTCTAAACATACTGTACCTGTTTACCGCGGCGGATTATACATGTTATAAAAACATCTTTTCAGAGGAATATGTTGACACGGGGGGGGGCAGAGGTGGCATTCCCAAAGACGTATTGATATCGCTTACTTTTTCTTTTAGCCAGAGGCAAAAAGAGGTGCTGAGACAAGTGCACCCTCATGGATGCGACTTTCAGAGCACTTTTGAGCCATAAAAACGGCCACAAGGTGGCAGAAGTGCTCTCGATAGGAGCTCGGCACGTGGGGGGATGCATGCGTATCTGCTCCGAGTGGATTAGACGTGTCCAGGGAGAGGTCAGTGTTGACACACATACTGTAGATATCATAACAGAGCGTGGCGGAGTGCCTCGCTACACCCAATCTCCCCGCACGTGGATATGAGACTGTTTATATGCGCATGCCTAATGTTGATGTATCCTTTTCCCGACTCATCCGCCGCACTCGAGCCAAAACCCGTTCTTGCCAGCAGGGAAATCAATGAGTCTGCAAGTAGACCCAGATTGATCGTTTTAAGTGTGTTTGCGTTCCTCCAGCGAAGATTTGTTGGCCAGCGTTTTGGTAGATGTTGAATTGAACCACCTCGCCGCCTTTTGTTTGTGCTCTCCGCCTGCTCCTTTGACTCAGCGACAAGTCAGCCTGCGCAGAAAAACTAGGGGGTTGAGCGTTCACCACATGTCTCAGGGAGTCTATGCGAACATGCATGTGTTGGAGTCCCTGCACTGTTTTTCATCCTCACCTATTTGAACATGACCTCGAAATCCTGCAAGTATTGCATATCAATTACAACATTTGCTTCGTGTTCTCCCGAACCGCCCGTTCACAGGACGATGTCTCTAACCGGGTTATAAAAGAAACATCAACTGTACAGGAAAAGTCCCATTTGAATGCAGCTCACTCTGATGCACAGAGGTCTCCACGCTTTTCTCCAAAGGGCCACATACCCAATAATTCAACAATGCAATGTTTACATGCTACACTTTACACTGTACTTATACTGTAAATATTTTTAGCGTGAACTTTAGTCTTTTTTCCCCATTTCTGGTGGGCTTTTTTTTGTTTTCTCTATCTTCTTTAATAATTTTATTTTTTTTATTCCCAAAATATTACAACTTTTTCCCAAACAAATGTTACTACTAAAATGACATGATTTTACTTCATAATATTACCAGTTTATTTAGTTTATTACTTTTTGTAACTTTGGTTCTCCTTAGTATACAATTTTCTTAATATTTAGATTTAATACTCGTAAAAGTACATTTTGCTGCTTTTTTCCTTGTGATTATGACTTTATTCCATAATATTTTGACTTTATTCTCATAACATTCTAACTTTTTCCACAACCAAATTTCCCATGAATTATAACTTTACCATCATGTCATAATATTCCAACTTTTTCCTTTAGTATTTCAACTTTATTCTATTAAAATTATGGTAGGTTTCCTCATAATATTTGTTATTCTTGTAAAATTATGACTTTTGTTGTTAACTTAATATTTCGACTTTGTTGCTATAAAATTACTTCTGACATTTTTATGTTTTATTTTCTTGTTAAAGTATAATTTTAGAAGGTGCTGTTGCCCATTAAAAAAAAACAAAAACAAAAAAAAAACGGTGGGCTGATAGTTCCCCCCAGGTCCCACTTTGGATACCATAGCACAATGAAATACAAGTGTAAAAAGAAGCATACCAAAAGTTAAAAAAGAACTATTTGTACCACCTAGGTGAGAGGACTCGTTCCATGAGATTTGGTTTAACCCCCTACTATTCATACACGCTATACAAACACACACATTATACTGAAGTCTCGTGCTTGATGGCGGTTGGACTTAAACTCTTGATTGTATGACCTAAGACAAGGGTGTCCAAAGTGCGGCCCGGGGCCATATCCGGCCCGCAGCATGCTAAATTATACTGATAACTAATGAAAGTTTTGTGTTTAAATATACATAAAGTGTTTCTTCAGCCCAGTGGTTTCAAACTGGGGGGCGCGCCCGGCGTTATGACGGGGGGGGGGGGTAGCTACTACGAACCCGTCTCATTATTGCCGTATTTTTCAGGGGCACGGGGTGCAGAAAATCAGTTTATACCCCAAAAATGGGGGCAGTGCAAAAAAAGTTCGGGAACCGCTGCTTTAGCCGTTTTACAAAATAAACGATGCGATTGACCAGTCCAGGGTGTACCCCGCCTCCCGCCCGAAGTCAGCCGGGATAGGCTCCAGCTTACCCGCGACCCTAATGAGGATAAGCGGTATAGAAAATGGATGGATGATAACTAGCACAGTCCTAACTTATCTTACAGAAGAACAGGAGGCAAGGGGAATTGTAAACTTTGGATGAGGCACAATATTTGGGTTGTTTGCGTCATGGGACTACTTTTCAATGACATTTTTTGTTCAAAGTGCAAAGAACCAATGAAAAGGGTGAACAACGCTGCAGTTTTCCTATAAATTGTGTGCAGTGCAAAGTGTGCAAGCCTGTGGGTCTTTATTCCGCCACAACCGCACCGTTGATCCTCTGCCAAGTGGGTCGGTCTCCAGCAGCCAAACGTGCACATTGATCTGCACCGTAAAGGAAGGGGGAGGACGTGAATCAAACACATACACGGGCAAGGAGAAGCCGGTGGCCGTTTCCGATGTGTTTATTCACCCTCTTTTTTCAAGGAAGGTCCTCCGCTTTTCCTTGAAAATATGTTCACATTTTGCAAACGAGGAAAAAAAGGAGGTCACGGGCCGCAACGAGGCCGCCGCGCAAAAACAACTGTGTGTAGCTGAGGTCGGCATTTCACCGCCGTGTCCGAGGGGAAGTGCGTCCAGCGTGCGTGGACGTGTGCGGCGATTTACTGTGTGTTTGCAAGCGCATGCGTGTGCACGCGAGCATCAAGCGGCTGGCAGTCAGGGCCCACGGCCAACTGCAACACGTGGGAGGACATCAAGTCACATGAAAGACTTGTCTTTTGCATTTAGAATGTGGAGCCACGATGGCGTCACGGTTTAAAGAGCAGAGGCGGGTGCAAGTCAGTGTTTTGCAAGTCTCCCGTTTTTAGTCCTAAGGAAAGACGTGCAAGTCCAAGTCAAGACGAGGTCGAGTCAAGTCGTAGGTTTGAAATGTCCTCACGAGTATGGCAAATAAAATGTTTTTTTAAGCAAAGTATCAAAATTGACAAATTAATTAATTTTGAATTTTATTTTTTTCAATAAATAAAAACAACGTGACAACAAAGCATTCAGGACTTGTTTTAGGGTTTGTTTTCAAACGCCACTGGACGTTCGATGAGGCCGATTCTGTGGGAAGATTTGTTGCCTTCCTGGAAATGACTTGGTAACGATCATGTCAATCGACTACCTTGAATGTGGACACAATTTACCCACACATACGCTGAACATCACCAGTACTCTCAAGTCATTAGACCAAAGTCCAAGTCAAATCCAGGGTCATTGATGTTTAGTTGCTAGTCTTTGATGATATTTTCAAGTCGAGTCCAAAGTCAAAATTGCGACTCCAGCTCCTCGGATTATACAACAATCAGGCTACTGGCTCAGGTTCAGCCTCGCGGTGTTGACAGATTTGGTTTTAAAAATGAAAAATCTCTGAATGCGGCCTACACAGCGAGCTTCAGTGAAACAATTGTCATAACGGAAAAATTAGAGGGTTAGTGAGAATAATCACATAAGAGCTGTTAGGTTCTTGCAGTAAACAACGTTTCCAATCCGATTATGTGTTGGACGGAACAATTTAGAGCCCAAAAACAAATGAAGCAACAAGATCAGAAGTTGCCTCGGGCCTTCTGTGGCCTATTAATAAATCAATACAAGCGCTTGTGATGCTGATTTGGAACCAAAGAACATGCAACATCAAGCAGCCTCATGTTGTGTGGAAGTGCTAAATTCAAACCGCGTCCAGTCTTGGTCCAGTCCGCCTGTACCAAGATGGTGAAACGTGACGCTGGCACGTCACTCATGGAGCACGTTTGACCACGAAAACGTGGTGAAATTCTCCACTTGAGCACGTCTGTTGCTGCTCTCTGTTGTTTGTGTGTGAATTGCACGAGAAACGTTCTCACCTTTGCAGTGCAGGAGAGCCCTGCTACATCTTTCCACCATCGGTGAATTCAGAAAATCCGTGAATAATTGAGTCGCCCATAAAAATGTCTATTTTCGAAAAACGGCTTGCCGTACCTCCCACTTCAAACCCTCCTGCTGATGTTCTCCTCCGATTTTGGATCAATATTTGCAATAAAAGTGCTGTACACCAGTGCAGCACATAGACAAACCTAAAAATGGCGTGCTTTTTAAACCGTGTATTTACTTCTATTATCATATGTTTATAATTGATTATGATGCTAATGAGATGTGTTCCTGTGGAAAAAGGGTTTAAAAATTTGCAAAAAAGAATTGCGCTAAAGTCTGCACATTTGAGGGGCCGTGAATGCTAAATCGCAAATGCGCAGGCTAAGCAGACAATAAACTCTGGGTGTGGAGGCATACGTCAGCTGGAAGGTGCTTGTCACTGCCATCCTTCCATAGAGAGGACAAGCCAGTGTTTGTTTTTTTGACAGCAGCAGCAACTGCTGCACCAACTGGAGTGTCAAAGTCAGCAAAAGGTGATCAGACTTTCACAACTAATTATCAGAGCTTTACCTGGGGAAGGATAAAACAAATACAAATACAAGGTAGCAGCACAAATGTTTTTCAGTTAATAAAAAAAAAAGAAATATGGGGGAGTAAGACATATTTGAAAACCACATTTTTTAACAAAAGTGAATAGTTTTCTTCTTTTTGTATTTTTTAAAGGAGTCAGCGCCTCACCGGCCTTCAACCTCACTGCACGCTGCCCGGGGAAAAAGCCGCTGCCAGGAAGAGGTCAAGGAGGACACGTGGGTCGGCAACACGGCATCATAACAATGCCGAAACATGGCCATTTGTTTGCAGAAAATGCACTTTGTTTTTTAATCTCATTTAACCCTCACCGTCTGCCCCAAATACAGTGACCTACAGCCTTTTTTACGCGATGGAAGCGAAGGCAACAAAGTCCCGAGGCAGGGCAGTGTTTGTCTTTGGGGACCAGCTTGTATGTAAACAGTTTCTCAAACTTTGTTGCACTTTAAGGCTACATTCACACTGCAAGATATGATGACCAAATGTTTTCTTTTATTGCTACATGGCAAACAAGTGAGCAGTAGGCGCAGTAGATTCTCTGAAAACAAACAACACAGGATCGTGAGTGATGGGCTATACTGAGAAAGACTCAGACACACGGGTGAGTGTAAAATACAGCGTCTTTATTCTACCCCTTACACCGAGTTACAAACAAGCAAAGGTTGGTTATGCACAAAACAGAATCCAAATCTCAGCTCTTACTGTGACACGATGGGTTGGAGAGCCTACAACCCCGGCTAGAGTGTGCACCAACCGGCTGGGCGTCTGTACACGACCCGCAGCAGACTCTAACAGGAAGTGGGCCCCTCCCTCCTTTATACAGGTCTGTCCGAGGAGAGCGTAAGACGGGGGTGGCCAGTCCATGTCCCACGCTCCCAAGACACAGAGCTGCTTCCCAAGGTTAACAGCAAAGGCGCCAGTCCGTACACTGAGTTTGTTTAAAATAATTGCCTGCGTTTAGTTGATTGTGAATACAAAGCAAGGTTGTGAACAAGCTGCATGATCTTTCCTTCCCACCCTCTGGTCACGCAAGAGGGAAATCAAAACATCATCCCATTTCATTTCACTCTTGATGGTTTGATTTCCATCATTAAAATTTTCTCAAACATCATAAATCAAAACATCATATCAACATACTTTCCCATTTCAAATGGAGATCAAAACCAGAGACACGTGGCAGAAAACAGAAGACAACTATCAAAATGGATGGAAAAATTGCCAGAATGGCAAAGGATCAGCCAATGATCAGCTCTAGAATGATCTAAAACTGTCTGGAGTTACCTCAAAGTACTGTGACGGCTAGAAGACATCTGTGCGAAGCTAATCTATTTGCAAGAATCCCCCGCAAAATCCCTTAGCCATAAAACACATCAACTGGCCTAAAGGGAAATGGAGGATGAGAGTCAAAAATTTATTTTTGGGTCCAAGGGCCACAGACAGTTTGTGACATGGGAAAAATCAGATAGAGGTCAAGTTTGAAAAAAATCATAATTGACCTGGAGTGTACCAACAGATCCACACATGTCCTCGCTTTGCCAAGTTACACACTTGGAGTATACCACAATAAATCTTGTAGAGGAACTTAAGGCGTTAGTTACGAAAGAAATAAACCTAGCGTGAAGTTCAGTGTCTCCCATCAGGAGTGATTTCATTTCATGTGGGAGGTATGGAAAGGTCTTCCCTTGTCTCAAGGGTTTGAAGCATTTCCATGAAGTGCAGTAACACGACTGACAAAAACGACAAGCCGGCGGACTTGCGTGGACCCACTTCATCCTTTATCCGGGAGCGCATCATGTTGAAACGTGAGCTTTGCTTTTTCCAGAAGCTGCCGGGCATATTTTTTGGGCCGGGAGTGGGTCTGCGTGACTCACCGCAGAGGCCTCCCACCTGTCTGCGCACTCCATCACGCCAACATGTGATCACACACAACACCTAAAGCCTCGTGTGTGTGTGTGTCGAGGGAGTTCTTTTGACCCCGCTCTTTTTCCCCCGAGCTAAGTGAAGCTGTCACAGCCTGGGTGGGTTTGTTAGCGGTGTTGGTCACTGTGGGGAAAAGCTGTCTGCAAAGCCAATTAGCCTCTCTGCATACCATAAAAACAGGCCGGGCCTTCAGCAACTTTCCTGGCTCCCTCTCCATGTGGAGGATTTATTCCAATACGACAATTTGGAAAGATAGGTGGTTAATAGGAAAAAAAGAAAGGAAAAAAGGTGAAATCGAACCCCCGCCACTCCCCAAATAGAGAAAAACAAAAGTGATCTGATTTCGATTGGATTTCATTTCTGCAGACTCACTTCTGTGACTGAGTCCGAGGAAAGTGGGAAGGAGAAGGAGGAGTAGGCAGAAAAATACTTATGCACAGCTGGCAAGCTTACAAAAACCATGAGCAATATTTCCAATGATTGAAACAGATAATAGATGGATGGATTCTATGTGTATATAGCCGTCTCTCGCAACGTCACACCTCAACTTGGAATTGATACATCCTTCACATCCTCAAATAAGTTTAAGAAATGCTTATGTAAGCACATTTTACAGATTTTTTTGGCCTAAATTAAGTATTGTCAAGCATAAAAATGGCTAAAGGAACTAAAATACAAATCTAAGGCATTCAGAAGACGCATTCAAAGATGCTGTGATGATACAGTATGTAGTGGTCTACGCTGGTCGCTAGGTGTTAGATCCATGAGACAATAGCTAATGCAGGAAGGGTTGTACAGAAAACGGAAGTCAAAAAGGAACGAGGAACTAATGCGAGTGTAAAGGTGACAATAGGGGTGTTATTTCATGCTAAGAGCTCTCCAATAATGTTGGAAACCATATTTGGAAAGTAAACAGGGGCTTTATGCGCTAACTGTGACAATCCATCCATCCATTTTCTTCCGCATATCCGAGGTCGGGTCGAGAGGGCAGCAGCCTAAGCAGGGAAGCCCAGAGGTCTCTCTCCTCGGCCACTTCTTCCAGCTCTTCCCAGCGGATGCCGAGGCGTTCCCAGGCCAGCTGAAAGACATAGTCTCTCCAACGTGTCCTGGGTCTTCCCCGAGGGGTCCTACCGGTTGGACGTGCCCTGAACACCTCCCCAGGGAGGCGTCCGGGAGGCATCCTAACCAGATGCCCGAGCCACCTCATCTGGCTCCTCTCAATGCGGAGGAGCTGCGGTTCTACTTCGAGTCTCTCCCGGATGACAGTGCTCCTCACCCTATCTCTAAGGGAGAGCCCAGCCCCCCTGCGGAGAAAACTCATTTTGGCCGCTTGTACCCGCCATCTTGTCCTTCCGGTCACTACCCGAAGATCATGACCATGGGTGAGGGTAGGAACGTAGATCGCCCGGTAAATCGAGAGCTTTGCCTTTCGGCTCAGCTCTCTCAGAGTCCGCATCACTCCAGACCCCGCACCAAGTCCATCTCGCGTTCCATCCTTCCCTCAGTCCCGGAACAAGACCCCGAGGTACTTAAACTCCTGCACTTGAGGCAGCACCTCATCCCCGACCCAGTGATGCATTCACAAAAGGAAAAGGAATTCTACATTGCAGAAATTCAAGTATCACATCAAGTCTCGAACCAGCTAACCGCGATAAACCAGGGATTGCTGTACATTTGATAAATAAGTCATCAGATTTGACTACACCAATAGCTCAGTTTGCATCATTTCTTTCCCCCAAAACTTTAAAAAAAACCGTACAAAAACCAAAGGATTTTTTTCCCATAGGAAATCCTGTAAATCCATTGAATCTGTTTTCTATAATCTATTTTAACTAAATCTAAATGACAAATAAATACAATGGTTGTTGACGCAGACTTCACTACATTGCTTTCTTTATCAAATTGCTGGTACCCGCAACTTTATTTGGCCCCATGGAGGGTTATTTTGCAGTCACACCAACAATGCATCGACAGTGCTTTTTTTCCCTCGCTGCAGAAAAAAATTGCAAGAGTCAAGACTTTGATCAAAAAAAGTGAGAAACACTATCAAATTTAAGATAGCAAAGGTGAAAGTGATTAATGCTTGGGGAATTCCATCTTCGTGGGGAAATTAGATTTGGTTTTTGTATGTTGAAGTTGTTGCCGGACCATCGGGAATGCATTAATGAGGAAAACCGAGTGGGTGTGGGTCGGAGGAATAGCACATCATTGCACAAAGTAACACTGACCCCATTCCGTCCAAAAGAAGCAGCTAAGCTGAGCATCTGCAAAACAATAAATCTCACTGATGCAAGGGAAAGAAGAGAGAAAATTCTGCCACCCACACTTGGACCCACAAGCACAGATCTCTCTGTCATGCACACACACGTCCCCTGGTGGTGTTTGACTCGACAACAAACTCAGCATGACACGGAGGGTGCGATGCAGACTTTGCCCCATTTTCTCACCCCCCACCAGCCCCTCCTTTACGTCTCGCTCTCTTTCTCGCTTTCTCTCTCTCTCACACACACACACACACACGCACACACACTCAGGTGATTCAGATCCCAGCGGTGCTTACTTAGCGTGTCACGCGAGGAGGTTTTTCCCACACGATCGCAGTGTCGTCGTTGGCACCTCTTGGTTTGAAAGCCGTTTACACTTTACTTTAACACTAAGACCATTACCAGAGTTTCCGACATCGTGCGTGAAAAGGAAATCTGTGTCTGCAATGATGCCGAATTTATCTGGGCAGCCTGTTTGTGGGCAAAAGTTAAAAGCATGCCGATCCCGAGTTTGATCTTGACTTCATTTAATCACACTTTTTGATGCAGAACAAATCCCGAATGCGTGTTGTTTCCAGACTTTTGCTAAATATGATCATGTCCTCTTGCTGGTTTTTGCACCAGACCCACCTAATGGGCCACCTAGGGGTGTTAAATCACCCCTCTTGGCCATCCGGTCCAGCGCGGTAGCCCTGCTGGAGATTCTTTTCTAACAGGAGCCTCGAGCCGACTCAGCAACAGATCTGCCAGAGATCTCCTCTCATAGCCAGATGAAAGTCTGCTAGCAGTAAGTAGGCCATAAAACCACAGGAAGAGGGAGAAAAGAGGAAGGGCCTGGGTATCCTTTGCCGAAAATACACCCACCTCCCCTCCACATGCATCCGCCCTGGATTACGGACAAATGGGTTGGGATGTCATGTCATGTGCCGGGCGGTGTGCACTTGAAAGGACGGTCAGGTCGGGTGATTTTAGGTGATCAGCATCCATCAACAGCCCCACCAGAACCAGCAATTTGACCCCACCCGGCCACGAAAGGTAGCTCTTGACGTCTGTTTCTTTCTTGCGAGCAAGCATCTTCTGACAACAGAGCCAAGGAAAAACTCCCCTCTGACAGGAGAACCCTTAAACTGAACCAGGAAGCGTGTGCTTATTTACAGGAAGCATCAACGCGTATATCGTCATCATCGTCCTGGACTGAACTGTAATTTAATTCCAAGTAACTACAGAACTTACAAGTACAGGGGACCTGTTATACTTTATGTCGGGCCTTTGTATTGAGTTCTGGACTCCTGTAGGTAGAGCAGCTACACACGATACCCCGCACAAGAAGCTTTCTAGATCTTCCAGACTTTGCGTTTTCTTTCCCGCGGTATTTCCTCGGGTCTCCCGCCACGAGCTCATCTTTTAACACGAGGACAGGTCCCCTTTAAAAATGTCGCGGAGGACCTTTTGCTGTATCTCCTGACACAATTTTCGTTTTAAGGTTACACAGGAAAGGCAGCGAAACGAAGGGTCACTGTATGGACGTTTTTGTGACCAAGAAATGACCGATCTTCATCATCGCCGCACTATCGAGCTGCAAGCACTTCAGCAGGATGGAAACTCATTTGATGCTTCTAGTTGCCATTTCAGCATTCTCTTGTGACAAGGAAGTGGGTGACTGACCCTGTGTCTGTTTCCTGCCTGGGCCACGGTATGACATCACTTACTGGAATGGGCGTAGAGATCCTGTTGATTGATTCTACAAACCCAGTGGATGACGTTCCAGCTGGCAGGAGGTACACACTTCATCTGAAGCATCCTGTGCATTTATGATTCCTATTGTTCTTAATGTTTCTTTAGTAAAAATAGCCGAATTTGCACATTACCTGATCAAATGCAGGTGAAGCTGCAGCGAGCCTGCACTGGGTTGGATGGCAGTTTCTGTTTGTCGGCAATGTTCTTGCTAATTGGAAAGTCAAAAGCAGAGACGTGTCATACACTGAGGTGATGCAGCACTCCACCTGACATGAAGGTGCTTGTCGCTGCTGCCCTTCCACAGAACTAAAACTATATTGAACTCGATTTAGTGGAATACACAAACATGTTATAAACAACCGTATTTATTGTCTGCCGAATGAATAGATGAATGTGACTGCCGAGATGGAGGATTAAATATTTAAGCTCAACAGAAGGCCATCAGCCCTTTACAACAGAGTAACAGGGATGTTCCTGGAGAAGATAGATGGATAGATCAACAGACAGACAGACGGATTAATCTCCATGAGAAATTCATATTTCCAGCAGCTCTGCAAAAATGTTGTAATAAGCTTAAACACAACAACGAAGGCAAGGCAGGAGAGATAAGAAAATTAAATAAGAATAAATAAATACAAGACATAACACTTCAAACATGTAGTGCAATAATACTAGAGGAATGATCTTCTCAGTCTTTCAGTGGAGCAGGACAGTGATAGTGAAAGTGCGGTTCTGTTGCATTGGATGATGCTGGTTGCCCATGATGGAAAGAACCTTCCTTAGCTCTGCCGCAGATGTCGGGCTGGTCCAGCACAGTGCCTGTCCTCCTCACCAGTTTGTCCAGGCGTGCGCTGTCCTTCTTCTTGAGGCTGCTCCCTCAGCACGCTACTGCATACAGGGTGGCACTAGCTACCCCAGTCTGGCAGAAGAGCTGTCTGAGGATAGAGCACATGTACCTTACGTCCCAATATAATGCAATAACATCTCATTTGAAGTTGGAGATCAACTGCAGTTCAAATTATGTCTAACCAGCGTGAAACCGACAACAACAATATTCAGTTCCGCAGCCAGGAAGTTCAAAACACCAGGCATGTAGGAGTTCTGCTCGGGTTCTGCTTGCATATGCAAAATTGCTTCATCGTGTGTTTAAAAGCTCCCAAAAGTTCTGCCATTCCCTTCACTTTGATATCATTTTGGTTTTTAGAGAAGAGTTATCACCCCACTGGTTGCACAAGGCAAACATTTTTCAAGAGAAAGCCTTTTGATGTGAGGACATCTACTCTTTACACGAAGTACCCCGATCAGCTGGAGGCAGCATAAATCCAAACTGAGGTTTGACCTCGTTTCTGAGTTGGAGGCGGAGGTTGCTTGTTTGCTGAAGCAGCTGAGTTGTACATCAGAGAGGCTGCGAAACACTATTTGCACAGATATATTTAATATTAATCGACTAGTCATCTCCTAGGCAGACTGGAAAGAACCCTTACCTCACCATGTCTGGGAACATGTCACCTTGCTTCCCAATGTGAGGAAGTGCCGCTTCCATGTGACCCACCCTGCCTTCCTGAATTAGCTCACAGAGAAATGAGTAACTCCTACTTGTGCAGAAAGTTGTCGTTCTGGCATGAATATGGTTGCAGATGTGGGATACGCTGGCCTCGATTATTCCCACTGTTGCCGTGAGCAACGGTGTCCATGGGCGTGGGCACAGCATTGGCAAAGGACAATTGAATGGCGTGGGCGCCATTTAGGTTAGGTTGCGAGTTCAGGAAAGCCAGTACAATAGCTGAAGCTGTGAAGGGGAAACAGGGGCCCTTCAAGTATGTGAGTCAGCAGCATCAGCAACGTGCAGTTAACATCAAATAGTCATGCACAATTTGAGGCCTTTCCAGATTACAGTGAGGGCTTTGTTTCCCATAACATTTCAGAGCAGTCATTATTTAACATTGTAAATTAAATATTTATATACAGTGGAACCATGGCGAGCATGATTCGAATCAAATTGGAGCATACTGTAACTGAATACATTATCACCATGAGCAATAACGCAAAGCCAATTACCGTGTTCTCTACAGCCCATAAAAACACAAAACGCTTATTAAAATAGTTTTACAATTATGAATACATTGCGGTTTCCAGTTCAGAGCATGCTAACAGGGACGTTTTGTGTTAAAAATTCCTCACGCGCTTGGCCTTATGCGGGGTATTAATAACACAACAAGATGAGGACCATTTTGGGAATGGTAACGGTTACATTTGATTTGGACATGCATGGAAATGGAATATATCATTAATACAACGGACAGTTCCACATGTCCAAAAGGAGCAGGAAGAAGCAAAGCTTATTAAATCCTCCCCCCGTAGCGGCCCCCCGATATCAATACATTTGTGAACTTCCTGCAGCTACTACGTTTGAATGCATACGTGAGGTCATGTGACAGTGTGTTAAATAGTAGTCCCTGTCATGGTATGGAAATTCTACTGCCGTCCTGATGAAGATGTTGATGTTGTAGTACAGACAATGTTGTCACTAGGATGAGAGGTTGCTAGTACAAGTACAAGGTGATAGTAACAAACATAGTATTGACAGTCAACAGACAGAAAATGTACTCTCCAAGGAATGAAGTAACACGACCTTGGATGTACACAATCTTTCTTTTTTTGTAAACATCAACTGTTTGTAATGTTTTTTAAAGGCGCTCATCGTAGAGCATTGTTTTACTTCTTTACCTAATCCATTCCACACACCCAAGTACTCAACGTTTTTGGTGTTGTTCTTGCATATTTGTGTTTTCCTAAGATCCTATTTCTTCTCTCTTGTTGAGAAAAATTGTATGACATTCTTTGGTAACTGCTTGTTGTTTGCTTTATGCATCATTTTAGCCGTTTGAAGGTTTACCAGATCAGCAAATTTTAATAATTGTGATTTTTGAAACAGTATGTTCTCTATTTGCCGCGTTATGGATGACCCTAATTGATCTTTTTTGCAGTACATCAAGCGAGTGAAGTGTACTTTTGTAGTATTTCCCATATCTCCACACAGTAAGTTAGATATGGTAACACCGGAGAACAGTGGAGAGTTTGGAGGGATTTTTGATCCAGGACAAATTTGATTTTATTCAGTATTGAAGTATTTCTTGCTACTTTATGTTTTATGTTTTTGATGGGAGGTTTCCCTCTCATTCTGTCATCAATTATGACGCCCAAAAATTAATGTTCATTCACCCTTTCAATTTCCTCCCCGTCAATTTGTATTTTCTCACGAGTACCTCTTCTGCTGTTACCAAATAGCATCGTATTCCTTTTACTTCCATTCAAGGATAATCTGTTTTTATCTAACCATCTTTTTAGAGTAATCATTTCATCGGAAACTCTTCTTATTAGCTCTTGTGTGTTTTCTCCAGAGCAAAAAGCGGTGGTATCATCTGCAAATAGTACCAGCTTTAGGTGTTTTGTCACTATGCAGATGTCCTTGATGTATAGGTGAAATCATTTTGGTCCCAAAATTGACCCTTGTGGTACGCCACATAATATCTCTAAATTTGTAGATGCATATTCTCCTAGCTTCACATATTGCTTCCTGTTTGCAAGGCAGCTTTTAACCCAGTTCAGAACGAACCCTCTGATTCCATACCTTTCCAATTTTGTGGTTAGGATTTTGTGATTGGTTGTATCGAAAGCGCTCGTTAAATTCATGAATACTGAGGCTGCACACTTTCTATGGTCTATAGCATCCGTAATTTCAATCAGTGCCATAGAAGTGGAAATATTAGCTCTGTATCCGTATTGGCTGTCCGCCAGGATGTCATTTTTATTGAGGAATTTGTCCAACCTATGTTTGAATAACTCTTCCATGATTTTGGAAAATTGAAGTAATAGTGATATTGGTGGGTAGTTTGTGAAATGATGTTTATCTCCAATTTTGAAGATTGGAACTACTTTAGATGTCTTCATTTTGTCTGGGAATTTGCCTGTCTGGAATGATAGATTGCTGATATACGTTATACGTTCTGCGATCTCATTGATAACCATTTTTCCAGATTTGGTCCAATTTTTACAAAGTAGTTATTAAACTTCTCAGCTACGTCCCTCATGTCATCATTATTAACATTCCCTGCTGTGAAGTATTGAGGGTAGTCGGCTTTCTTAGTGCCTTTCCTAATAACTCTGAAATCCCCAAGTAGCTTTAATTTGTTTTTATTCCGATCTCGTTTTGTTTATAATATTCCTTCTTGCACGTTCTCAAAATATTTGTTAACATGTTTTTATATGTTTTATATGTTATTTCAGCAACTTTTGTTTGTTGAATTATGAGTTTCTTATTTAATGCATTTTTCTCCTTACAGGCGTTTTGCTGACCTTTTGTCATCCATGGCTGACGTTTCTCTCCATGGACAGTGCTTATCATACATCTTCATGTAAGTCATTAGAAAGTGTTCATATGCGTCATCCACATTGCTTCCACTGTACTCTGTGTGTAGTCTTTTGCAGCTTCTTTTGTCCTCCATCTTTCGTTTTTTTGTAGTTTTTGTTGTAAATCGTAAACACCGGAAGATGGTCACTGATATCATTGATTAGAAGGCCACTAGTTGTGTCGTTATCATGGTCATTAGTTAAGATGCTATCAATTAATGTGGCACTGCGGTCTGTTATTCTGCTTGGTCTTGTGATTTTTGGGTATAAGCTGAGGCTGCACACTGTATCAATGAAGTCATCTATTCCACTTTGCTTGTTTGGATTCAGAAGATCAATGTTGATGTCTCCACAAACAAAGATGATTTTTTTTGGGTTGATGTTTTTAGAAGGTTGCCTTCATCCAGTCCTCAAATATTTCCATGCTTGACTTCGGTGTTCTACACAGACAGCTTATTAGAATGTTTTTGCCTTTTTCGGAACAGATTTCAATTGTTATGCATTCAAAAATGTTGTCAACAGCAAAGGACATGCCCTTTACCATTTTGTGGTTCAGATGTTTGTCCACGTACACGGCCACTCCTCCTCCACTTTTGTTGTTCCTGTTGATGCCGTTCATTTCATAACCTTGCAGTTCAAGGTCCATGGCCTTGTCAGCATTTATCCAAGTTTCTGAGATTGCAATTACTTTGAAGGGCCCTTAGAATGAATCCAAGTATTGCCGGATGTTATGATTTGCGTGCATGCTTATACTGTTTATGTGGATAAAAGACAATTTATTACCTGTGTTTAGATTATTGTTGTATTCTTCCTCTGTGTAGTAGTGGCATTAATTTGATGTCAAAAAAAAAGTTTGTGTCCGGGTCTATGTCTTTTTCCAGATCCAGATGTTTGTGGTCCGTAAGACTAAAGGTGTCCAGGTGAAGATCTTCTTGTCCAGCGAGCTCTAGTGTTGTGTTCTGAGTGTCTTTAGTTGTATTTTGATGTCTTCCTAGTTCAAGTGGATCCGTTTGATCAGTTCCTTGTGTCTTGCTTATGGCTTTTCCAAATAATATTGAATCTAATATTTCCCTCTGTGTTGGTCTCGCTTCTGAGTTGTTTTCCTTTTCCATGTTGTTGTTTTTATGTGGTCTTTAGTATTTTTCCAAGTCCTTAAAATCTTTGACTGCAAGCACTCTCGCTTCTGGTCCTCCATTTAACTTAATGGAAATTTTGCAGTTGGCACTCCAAGTGCCTTGGATCTTCCCCTGCTTCCTCAGGTCACGTGCTTTCTTGGCAATTCCAGCGTTGCGTTTTGTCAGATGTTCATTCATGTAGACATTTGTTCCTTTCAGCTTCCTTCCCTGCTGCAGCAGTGCGACTTTGAATTTCCTGTTAGTGAATTTAACGTTGATGACGGGTGTGGTGCTGTTCCTGCAATACAGTGGGGTGCAGGTGTTGATAGTGTCGACGTCCACTTCCACTTTCTACTTAGAAAATGAACGACTTGTTGCTCAGCGGAAGCAACCTCTTCTTAGTCTAATTCCTCTTTATTCCCAACTGCTCTGGCATACGACCTGGGTTGGATCCTGAGCCCCGTCACGATCACATCGTTCCTTCAGTTATTCCGATCCACGTCATCAATTGTGGTATGGAGTTGCTCGATGAGTTTGTGTTTTCCTTCCATGTTTTCTTTGACTTCTTGGAGAGCAGTAGCTAAGGCAGCATTACTATCTTGTAATGCCTTGCTCTCTGCTCTCAGATCTTTTACTTCTCTCTCAGGGGTTGAATCTCCTTTTTTATGATATCCGGTATTTTGTCCATTTGTCCTCTCATTCCTTCTTGGATTTCCTTTTGCCTTGCCTTCAGAATCTCAGTTTTTTCTTCAGATTGTTCTTTTCGCATTGCTTCCAGAATGTTCACCATTATCTTTGCGTTTTACTGGAATTTCTTTCCCAGTTGATCTTCCAGTTCCCCCAGATTTCTTTGTCATTCGATCCAATAGTATATCCGCATGCGAGGTTAGCTGGTTCCTGAAGCCATGCACGGACTCCCCTGCAGGCCGCTGTGGTGGTGCCGGCGCATTCGTGGCGGTCGCTGCATCCCTCTTCCGTGGTATCTCCTCATTTGACAGCTCTTCTGATGAAGGCATTCTCATGAGTGACATTTCCAGGGGAACTTCGAGTCGAGGTGCTTGAGCTCGTGCCTCGTTCTTTCTCCTTTTTTAAATTTGGCATTATTGTTTGGCTGTTGCTAGGCAACGCCGTGTAGCAGTTAGCCGTTTAGCTTGCCTCAAACTGCCGTCTGTGCTCCAACATCGCCTTTCAAAGATGTCGTACTTCTGGCCAGTCCAAGTTGTAGCCAATTTTGTCACTCCCCTCTGTTTGTGTCAGACGCCGAGGTTTGACGTCCGTCGGCTTGTGGTTGTCAACTCGCTAGCTCGGAAATGCACGCAAAATGAGGCAAATTTTTGCGTGCATTTTTTTTGTACAGCAGAACCTCGGTTGGCGTGTTTTTCAGTTAACGTCCAAATTTCTGCCAGAATTTGTATTTTTCCGGTTAGTTTATGGCGCACATCTTTTTTTCTTTATTAGCTGCTCCTTCACATCGAGAGGAGCCAGTTGAGGCGGCTCGGGCATCTAGTCCGGATGCCTCCCTGGTGAGGTGTTCCGGGCAAGCCCGGTCGGGAGAAGGCCCCCGGAGAAGACCTAGGACACGCTGGAGGGACTATGTCTCACAGCTGGCCTGGGAACGCCTTGGTGGAGCTGGAAGAAGTCGCTGGAGACCGGGAAGTCTGGACTTCCCTACTGAAACTGCTGCCCCCGCGACCCCGGGCCCGGATAAGCGGAGGAAAATGGAATGGAATGGAGCTCGCTAATACATGGAAACACGAACTTGTCTATGACGTCATCGGCGGTTGACTGTAGTTTCTTGCCGAGCAACACAATTTTGCCACCCACAAGGGAGCCAAAGAAAGTTTTGACAAGGGTGAGCTACGCTGTTGAATTTGAGAATAGAAAACACTCCGTGTGGATCTCTCTGCCGCATCGCTGTCTTTGATCGGTAAGGTTAAGGTGACAGTAAATGGTAATCAGCTCTGGGCACTTCAAAGTGTTTTGTGCACGTAAAACTATAATTGCATAACGATAAAAACGTGCTCGGTGCTAACATGTTTTACTTTCTGGAACAGGCATTTACATTATTTCTTTTGGGAAAACTGGATTTGACCTTATGTAATGGATCAATGTGAATGATCTATTTGATTTAGGTGGTTTGGTTTCCTGAGAGAATTAAGGGGAGTCCCCATGATCTGCAGTTCCTGCTTAATAATGAGCCTTGAGTCCTGAATCAGACCAGCGAAACTAAGGGGCCGTCCATACAGAAACCTTTTCAGGTCAAAGGGGCTTTCATTTTTTCAGTCTTTCATTTACACGGAAACAGTGTTCTCGGTGCCCCAAAAAAGTAACGATTTCCAGAGTGGGAAAATCTGAAAAGGCTGGCTTGTCGTTGTTGTGCAGACAAGCAAACCACTACTTTCCTAAAACGTCACCGTCTCATCGCTGACAAAATATCTGAATGCTAGAATCATAGGTTTTGTTACCTGCCAGGGGACTACAGATGGAAACTACCAGCTGCGCTATAATGCAGATGTTCATGAATGTGCATCGTCCGCTAATAAACATACTTACTTACTATTTATTAATCCGACACATGTGGGCGCAAACTATTTTCACTTTACCCAAAACAAAACGTTTCCATGTGGACAGGGCCTAAGTCAGGATCCCCACTTGAATTCATTTGAAAGTACACACTTCATCATCTAATTGTAGCTGGAGATTGCAAGGTACTGTGGATATGACGGGTGGATCTCAACATCTGCATTCTTTTGGCTGGATGTCAAGGTCAACCTCATTCTGTCATTAATGTGGATCACAGAGGGCCTGACAGGGCTCTTGGTCAGTAGGTCAGAACCCTTTTGAGTGACTGTCTTCGGAAAATAGGCTTGGAAAGTTGGCCAAGTGTGCCTCAGAGAAAGAGACGGGGTACCGCAATGCAGACTCCCGCAGCACGCCTGCATGTACTGCGTCCCAACCATAGATGGAAAAATATCCACCGTGCTGCAGACGCACAGCAACTTCCATAGAGATGATCGGCTACCATAATGAGTTGACATGAGAACAAAAGTCTGAAGTGCATCAGCTGTTGCATCATGCTCGCCACATCTGTTTGTGAAGTTGCCGGAGTTCAAGGAAAGAAAGAGGAAAGTGGGTCAACTGTCAGTTTCCCAGCAAAGTCCGGCTAAACCCAGGGCCTCGTCTCCATCACCTAGATGTTTGGGTTGGCTTAACAAAGCTGGAGACCGCAGCACGTGTCGAGAAAAAAGGAAGACGAGCACAAATCCAACCATAAAGGCGCTGTGTTGTTTTAACACGACTCTAAGAACGACTAACCCACTGCCCTTGAGAAGGCCGGTCTGCGTTCCTGTTACAGGTTTGCCCACAGCGCAACCACTGCCATGGATATCGACTGTGGACTGATCAGAGAGACTTTTCTGTAATGCTTTCCGGATGACGATGGAACTTCTAAGGCCAGACATTGTCCAGTCGGAATGTTGGTGCAACGGATAAGTAAGCGTCGGTAAAGCTCTCTAGTTGACAGCCTAGACTTTTAGCTCCTTGCCTTTCTAACCTTCCCTGTGCACAGCGAGGCTCCAACCACAGTCCGACGCGCGAGACTTGAGAATGCTCGGCATCCAGCTGACAGTCCGAGGTGTCAGCTCTATGGCCAGCTCAACTTTTAAGGTGTCAGGAAGTGAGGCTTACCGACGTACTTTTGCGCAGCTGCACCAACAGCCATTCATCGCATCCAGCACCGCCCAACCTAACTCTCATTTAGCGGGCATTTGTGGACGCGGGTTCAAGCCCCAGCCAGGGTGAACGGCTGAACTGAAACAATTTATTCCAGAAGAGGTGGCCTACTGGTTAGCATGTTGGCCGCACTGTCAGGGTATCTGGGTTTGGATCTACTTTGGAACATCTCTGTGTAGAGTTTGCATGTTCTGTGAGTGGTTGTTTGTCTGTCATCATGGAATTTGAACGATTCTGATTTTGATTGCTTGTTTTTATTCCGGTCCCTGAGGATTCTCTATGCTTTTAATTGACAGGTCATAAAAGTTTGCTTGGTTTAAATGAGAGTTCTAACCATTAGGGTTCCTTTTGGATGAAATGCATGAACTTCAGCCTTACCTGCGATTGACTGGGAACCAGTCCACGGTGTGCCCTGGCCCTCGACAAAAGTCAGGGCGAGCCTCCTGCTTAGCTGTGACCCTAGTCAAGACAAGTAGGAATAGAAAATGGATGAATGGATTAGTCCAAAAGAAATAATGGAAAGGTAAATCAGTTTTTAGCTGGACCTCAACGACAAACGGCATGGTTGTCTGTGATGGCCATTTAAACTCCTTAATCTTTCAAGCTTTGTTTTTTTCTTTTTTCTAAAATCAAACTGTACAACCTTCAGAGCATTTGACTTTGGAGTTTCCGGTGCAAAATGTGTACTGCAAAGATGAATTTGTTGGCAACTTCACATTCATGGATTGCTCGTTGAACACCGGATGGAAAAATCCTACAGATCCGTGTTTTTTCCACTCTGCTTTTGCCATTATTTGATTGTGTTCTCTCTCTTTTTTTTTTTTTACAAAATGACCTTTTCATTGGCTGAACTTTGCCTTCGTATACTGCTGTGGACTCTTATTGAAGTAATAAAGTAGCCCACAGATGGTCCGTCAGTCCCAGCGAGGTAACCAGGATACAATGGAGGGATGGCGGAGGCTCCTGCAGCCTGCTGAGCTCGTCAGTACGCTTTTTGTATTCCCTAAGGAAGAAAGCTTGATATCCCATTAGGCTTTTGACCTGCAGTGTGGGAGTAATGACTCCATGGATACACTTTGAATGTTCGCCTTAAGCACACAGTTCAAACCCGCCGCCATATTGCGACCAATCTTGCGTGTTCTTTGAGAACCCAAGAGCTTACGTCTCATTGTAAAGTCATCAAAGGGTGGGCGAAGTAGCGGGGCTCCCCGGGTCCAGCTCTCATGTCCGACCGTTTCCACTGACTTGTTATGACTGTAACAGTCACATCCTACCCACTCACCCCTTAGGGGGAGATGTAGAGAGGAAGATTTAGAGGTTTGGATTTTTATGAAAAAAGAAAAGGAAGTGGGAGATGGTGATTAAAAAAACCTGGCAAGAATTTGGGGCATAATGACCCGTCAAAGAGTTATTGACAAATGAGACTGATGAGGCAAAACTATCCTTTTCGTATAAATATCGTGGGCTTTCATGGATGACATTCGGCACCCCCATATGTGCAAGAAGAAACGTGTGATGCAACAACCATTTAACTGTTGCTCAAGTGGGTTTTATGTACAAATTTTCTCCATGAATTATTATTAAAACCACGCAAGAGACTTTATAGCAATACCCACACCATCACTGATGCAGCCAAGCCCAAGTTCTCCTCTCCATCCCCAGGGGGCAGCGTGGTCCCATCGTCTGACATTTGAGAGGGAAGAAGGCATGTTTAAAGCTTTACCAAAATGCACAGTTAACCAGTTTTGCATTGATATATATAAGATATTTCTATAGAAGTACAGATAGCAGAGCAAGAGTGTGGGAGATACTTGGTCCACAAACTTTTCCAGGGCCTCTTCCGAGAAATGACAGAAAAAAGGACGTGTGTGAGTGTGTGTGTGTGTGTGTGTGTGTGTGTGTGTAGGAGGGAGTTTAAGCTGACAAATGGACAATGTCAAGATCTGGAAGCTGCAAGCCGCTACATATGTGTGCGACGTCGGGTCAATAAAAACCTCCAAGGAAAGCATAATCACTGAAACTGATTGCGTGCGTAAACCGTTTGGCATCCCGAGTGAACAGAAAGTCGTGTTTGCAGCTGTAGAATAGCAAATGCAACGTAGTTTTCCACTGTTCTTACACTTCATACAGTCATAAAGACTCCTGTGTTATGGTTTTTTTTAATCACTAAATTCATATAGAGTGACAGGCGGTACATTTCATACATGGGCCTTCACAGTGCACATAAGTGACCCAATCCACTTCTTAATACCACCACCAGACAATTACACAAACCATCAATAATATACAAATACAGTATGTGTACCATTACAGAATCTGGGATTAATATCATTATTACTAATGCACAAAACCCAGTTAACCTTTCTTTTTAAACACATGGGCTAAACAATTCCTTCCAGCAACTCCTTGCCTCTACACTACAACATCATATGGATCAGTTGATAATCAATATTTATATATGGCATGACAAAATGACATTACTAAATTATGCTAAAATCAAAATACTACATTAAGATTCATTCATTCATTCATTTTCTATACCGCTTTATCCTCATTAGGGTCGCGGGGATGCCGGAGCCTATCCCAGCAGACTTTGGGCGAGAGGCGGGGTACACCCTGGACTGGTCGCAAGCCAATGGCAGGGCACATATAGACAAACAAACATTCACACTCTAATGGACAATTTAGAGCCACTAATGAAGCTAACATGCATGTTTTGGGAATGTGGGAGGAAACCGGAGTACCCGGAGAAAACCCACGCACGCACGGGGAGAACATGCAAACTCCACACAGAGATGCCCAACGGAGATTTGAACCCAGGTCTTCCAGATCTCCTGACTGTGTGGCCAATGTGCTAACCACTCAGCCACCGTGCGGCCCTACATTATAAGATAATAAACACAATACATCAAAGAGATGCTGGTTACAGACCATTTGTCCAACAGCTGTGCTTTGATCAACCAATCACAGGCCGGAACAATGCTGACGTTATTGTGGGCCAGCTAGCTGGCCCTGAAATCTTATTGGTGAAAGAAATAGCCCAACTGCTAACATACTCTAGTTTAAGTGACATTGGCCAGTAATTTTAATTTGAATTGACCTATCCCATGGGCACCTTCCTGCCGTCCAAGAAGGGTGGAACCGGTTACGCGCCAAAGCCAAGAGCAGCTACTGCTGTTCCCTGTCGGGCTGCCAATCCTCCCTGCGGTCGGCCTTGAGCCCCTTTGGCCTCGCTGACAGCAGTCAGCCGGGGGGTGTCATTAGGATGAAAGCGGTGCGACTCACCTGGTTACACAGCTGTCTGTTTGGAGGGGGAAAACCTGATTACAGAGCAACCTTAGTCCCGCCGACACGCTTTTCAAGGAGGCCGAAAGAACAAGCGATGAGAGGCCTCCATTGTTGTTGTTTTGCTGATGTTGTTGCTTTTTGGCCTCCGAGTTCAGGCCTGCTGACAGGCTTTACCACTCGTGTAACATGCATTAGCAGTCAGGGCAAGCTTTTGTGGGAATCTAATGCCCACTATTGCTGTTCAATAGATTCATGGCTGGTGAGGCGCGGATATTTTGTGTTTATGCAGGAAGTCGGAGAATAATTCACTTTTCTTTCTTCTCTTTTTTGCATGCATTTTTTTGTCAACTGCAAAACATGCTCACCCCAACCCTTCCCCGGGAAAAGCTCTGTTGCTGTGTTGTCAATGTCTGATCACCTGTTGCCAGTCTGCAAACCTCCATCTTGGCAGTCAGATTCGTTCTTGGTTGTGTTTGACTTGTTGCAAAATCTCACTCTAGCTGGCGCTGCGGTTTTCTGTATCCAATAAAGCCGAAAGAAAAAAATGCTGGCACTGGCGTTTCCTCTCTGCAGTATAGAAGGACTTCTGCGACAAGCACCTCCCAGGTCAGACACGCCCCTAACCAAGAGTATTGATGTCACATTTACATCGAAGACATTACACAAGCTGTAGAAAGTCCTAGAAAATGTTAAGGAACCAAACAGAGAATAGATTTACAACGACACGGTTCAATGGACGCATTTTAATATTAACATTGCTCAGGTCGCAGTCCTTGTTGCCAACTCATCATTGTGCCGTGGATCGCAGAATTTCTAGCCGCTTTCATAGGTGGACACTGTTATGTTAGGTGTTAGCGTGTCGGCATTGCTAGCATGGCAATGTTAGCATAGTTGCATTTGTAGTCGTTTTCATGGGTAGACACTTATATAAACACTTAGCACTTGTCATGCTAGCATGAGCCTACTAGCATTTTTTTGCGATTTCGTGAATATGAACGTAAGCAAACACTTATCATGTTAGGTGTTAGCATGCTAACATTAGAATTTGACATCTCAAAGCATGCTAAAATGCTAACGTTAGCAAGGTCTGCTCCGCTAACATTAGCACGCTAACATGCTAATGTTAGCATGCTAACATCATTATTTTCACATTTTTAGCATTTTCAGAGGTAGGCACTTATAGAAGCAGAGCGGGATTATGCTAGGTGTTAGCATGATATTAGCATGTTAGCATTTTTTAAGGCATGCAAACCCTTCCATTGTATGTTTTTATCGTCAAAGGAATCTAAATATGTAGATGCAACAAATGTAGGCCTAACATTTAGGGTGTAAATCCCAACATGGGAGGAACTAAGGTGCGTGGCGGGGGTTATATTTTTAGAAATGGCTGCAGATCAATACAGAACTAAAAGAACCAAAAGAATAACTTTTTTTTTTTTGTTTTCTTACCTTTTTCCTGCATTTATTCCAAAAAAAGGAACACAATACGGAACGTTTGGTAAAGCACATGCAAAGCAGACTCCAGCGTCACCGTGTGAGTTTTCGACAGCTACTGAATCCCAATTTGACTTTCAGCATTCAATGGATGAATCCAAGAGCGAAACTGATCAACACCAGACTGAATGCGACTTGCCAGGCTCATCCTGGGCGAGTGTGCTATTGGTATCAGCATGACACAGCATAATTGAATTGCAGTGAAAAATGTGCAGGAAAGTGAAAAATTAGAAGTCGTTTTGGGAAGCTTGAAGGAAAAGTAACCAAGAGCTTTTTCCTTCTAGATTGATTCTCGGCTGGTGGTAGAAATCCACACGCGTGATATTTGCTTCAACAAGGTCAATGTTGGACTTGGAGGTGGCAAACTGGCCAGCCAGCGTCAGGGAATCTTCACAAAGCACACAAGAAATGACGGGCACCGGGCTTCGTGGGGCCACACCAGCCCTTTGGCAATCGCTGGAGATGCACAGTTGAGAAGGGTCCCTTTGCCGATTGACGTCTCGGGGCGATCTAAGCCCTAAGCCCGTATTTTCATACCAGCCGGCAGGGTTCGAGTTACAGTAAAGGAGGGGAAATTGCAACCGCAGAGGAAAGGAGAGGAGCGTGAAAGTCTTCATCAGAGCGGCGCTCGTTTCTCGTGCACGCATCCTTTCTGTCTGCTCGGGCTTTGTCTTCTGGCGTGCGTTGCAAAAAGCTTTTGACATGAATTCCATGTGACTCATTCAACTTGGATGTGCCCCCCGCCCCTTCCCTCTTCCTCGCCTTCTCCTGGCTTCCCCTCAGGGTGGCCACATGCTGGAGGCGGTGTGGATCCAAACGGTGACAAATCCAGCTGTCGGCGGAGGCTGTGATGCTGCGGCCAAGTGCCTGTTCGCCTCCCCACCAGCGTACACACAGATGTCTGCCTACGCCGTTGATACACACGTGCTGGTGTTTGTGTGCGTTTCATGACTTCCGCCGCGCAAAGGTTTGATTACAGTTTGTAGACGGCGGCGATGAATGAATGTCTTTTGTGTGTCAGGAAAGCAAAAGGTATTTAAAATATAGTCGCTTGGGAGCATCTAATCATAGAGCGGGTGGGGTGGGGAAGAGGGTGACCTTATTTACTGCAAAACTGAAGCAGCCTCTAAGCCCAAAAATCACTAAACCCAGCACTCCCAGCTTAAAAAAAAAATAAAAAAAAGGTATAAAATATACCTGTTTTAAAAATTGACAAATAAAAAAGCATATTTGTTAATAAACCACATTCANATGTCTGCCTACGCCGTTGATACACACGTGCTGGTGTTTGTGTGCGTTTCATGACTTCCGCCGCGCAAAGGTTTGATTACAGTTTGTAGACGGCGATGAATGAATGTCTTTTGTGTGTCAGGAAAGCAAAAGGTATTTAAAATATAGTCGGTTCGGAGCATCTAATCATAGAGCGGGTGGGGTGGGGAAGAGGGTGACCTTATTTACTGCAAAACTGAAGCAGCCTCTATGGGTCTAAGCCCAAAAATCACTAAACCCAGCACTCCCAGCTTAAAAAAAAATTAAAAAAAAGGTATAAAATATACATGATTTAAAAATTGACAAATAAAAAAGCATATTTGTTGATAAACCACATTCAATCACTAAACAGTGATCATTTAGTCATTAATATTTACTCATCATTATCTAATATTTTAATAAAAACCAAGATAGAGTCAAGCTGTGAAATTCAAACGTGGCAGTGGAGTCCTGTTCTTATAGAATTTGTTACGCCATATTAGTCCCAAAAACCTGCATCAAACCAAATTCAGGTTCCAGTCAATTAGTGTAAAAATAGCTTTAATGGGTCAGGTAGGTCCTAGACCACAGCTGTCCACGGGGGCGCCCCCAGTGTGATTTAAAAAAAAAAAAAGTTTTTTTTAGGCCCAAATTCTGCTTTGGTTCCCAGTTAGGCCCGGGGCGGCCCTGACTGACTGCACTCCACTTTATTGACATAAACATGGGTCAAATTTTCAATGGCTGTTACAGGATGTTGAAGGGCATCACCATTTGGATTTCAGACAAAAACAACGAACCTTTCCTGGATCGTCACTCAAAGTTACATTTTAAATGTGATTCTTTTCACATTTGTGCACGGCCAAGGTCTGCTCAGGATTCGGCCATCTGTATCAACAATCAGCAGAACCCCGCGTCCTACCAGTTGCCCGTTCTCCTGCTGACATGCGCTTGTTTTCTCTCTCACCCGCTCCATCACGCCTCCTTGACATCTAGTGGCCCGCCGTTTATTTTACAACACTTTGGCAGGAATGTGCTTTGGATTTTTTTTTTTTTTTTTTGTGGGGGGGGTGCAGACTGCACATTACCAGTACAATTCAGCAAAATAACATTTTTCACTGAAGGAGATGATCAGGGCAAGGTGACGGGACAAAGGTAATTTGCAACGAGGCTTGAACTTCATCGCACAAATATCCTGTGTGTGTGTGTGTGTGTGTGTGTGTGTGTGTGTGTGTGATCGTGTGGCGTGGGGGCCGGGGGTGGGTTAGGTAAGGTGAGCACCCGCCAAAGTAAACACACATTTGTACTGTAGCCTCTCTTAGGGACGCTGGCTGACAGGGTGACTGCCGGTATGGCTGAGGCTCAGGAAGTGCTTCTCGTGTGTCGTGGGGGGGGGGTCGATTGTGTTTTGGTGTTACGCTAGGACCCCCCCTGCTATAATCCCCATCAGCATCTCGCTAGAACTGCTGCTGTGCACCTGGGAAAACACAAAACTATGGATTTTTTAAAAAATACCTTCTGCAGCTACTTGCTCCAGGTCTTCTAAAGTCAACATTCGCTGTATTCTTCACCCCCGCACTGCAGCTTCACCTGCGCCCGAGGGGAACGTGCTCCAGTCATAATGATGGCCTCTGTGTGTGGCGTGTTAGGGCAGCCGGCGGAAGGGGGGCCGGTTGTGGCGCTCGCACCAAACATTCTTGAGCCGCGCCGCTGCATCGGGAAGCTTGACAAAGATCACCGCTGCTCGGCCAAGTGGCGTGAGGTCTGGAAATTTCAGACGAGCTGATTTTGCTCTGAAAGGGAACGCGTGCAGAGTCAGCGGGGGAATTATCAGGGGGAAGGATTTATTTGATATCTGCTCTGATCATTGAGATCATAAGAGCACTGAGGCTTTACTGGTGTTGATCTTTTTCAAGAACTACGCGTTCTTGCCTGGCCTTGTGTAATGACATCAAACTAGTATCAGCACCTGTCCAAGTATTGGACACTGAAGAAAAAA